>JAYKKT010000080.1:22697500-23295000 GCA_036023115.1 Brasenia schreberi | reverse complement strand
ATACGGAAGTGTACCAGGGACAGGGAAGACGATGCTTCCAATTGTGCTTGATCGGAAAATGATCGAAAGATGCGAAGTGGAGAGAGAACGTCTGGGAATTGTATTGAACTCTGGGGGGTTGATGTTTACAACTGAGGGGAGGGCTCTCTTATATAGAGCAGCCTGTGGGTAGTACAACTAGTGGGTGTAGTACAAAGTAGGTGTAGTACTGCTAGTGCGGGAAGGAATCAGATTCCTTCGTACAATAATTAAAAGTAAAAAGCACACTGTGCCGAAAGCAGAAGATGCTGCCTGTCCGCAATATGATGACTTGTATACATATATCATCACCTTTCTTTTGATATATATACATACATATATATATATATATGTATGTATATATATATGTGTATGTATGTATGTATATATATATATATGTATGTATGTATATGTATGTATGTGTATATATATATATATATATATATATGTATGTATGTGTGTGTATATATATATATATATGTATGTATGTATATATGTATGTATGTGTGTGTATGTATGTGTGTATGCACACTGAAATACATAAATATATTATTTGCAAAGAGAAGCCTCCATTAAATGACAAAGAAAATTTTGTAGAAATAAGAGGGCACCATCTCACCGCATGTCCCAAAACCGTAAGTTACCACTATGCCCAGCAGTGGCTATCAAATGTTCACAACTCGGATCACTGTATTTGATTAGAAAAAAAATAAAGTGAGAAACATAAGAATTTCAAAAGGAAAGACAATGACAACCTTTTCCACTAGATGTTCCTAAAGACATAAAAAGGTGACAGTTAAATGTAAATCGAAATACAAAAGTTGCACAGTCTTTCAGCCACATCCAGGAAGAATAATTTGCACATTTTGCAGGATATGGGTTCAATATGTAACACCATTCTTCCCATAGTAATGTTGGATGGGATGTGCAAAGGCTTCCACCAATTGACATCTCAGAAAGATGCTTCCTTTCTCATAGCATTCAAAGTTTTTTCCTTTTCCTTGAGGAAAACCCAAAGTTCTTTATTAACTTCCCCAACAAAACTATGGGTGAAGTTCACCACCTGCCAGCAGTATCTTTTGTTATAGGTGAACAGATAGAGACTGACACATGAACTAGGAATAAGTGAACATAACAACATTCTCAGTCGCATGTTCAAGCTTGTTTATTAGAGAATCTAGCTGTTAGTGAAATGTAAACGGCATCAAGTGTCATTATGCCACTCAAATATCTAGAACCGTATAAAAAATTTCTTTGGCTAAAGAGTCAAACTTCAAGACACAAGACAGCCTGTAAACTCCAAAAGGAGACAAACATAAACTACAAGAGAAAGAGACAAAATTGTTCACAAAGCATATCGAGTTGAATATTCAAGCACAAGTAATTTCAATCACCATGCTCCAAAAATTAAGTGAATTAAATAGCAAAAGGATTTTGATTACATAAAACAGAAGTCCACAAAACACCACTTAACTTTCATAGGGGGCCCATGAGAGAGCTCGTATAGGAAATGTATCTGCAGTGAAACAAAGCAAAGGCCTCGTATCTGGAAAGGAAACAGAAAACAAGCTCAATTTCTGAACAAAAGGATTTCTTGTAATGCAGAATAATTAAGGTTCACAAATGTGGTATATCATGAAGGATGCTGTTTATTGTTCAAAGGTTATAGATACGGGAAGGAATCACTAAGGCTGACCAATAAAGCTTCTCATGAGAACCACAACCTCAGTAATTGAATAAAAACCGGAGCAACCACCGATTCCAGCTTCGGGAAACTACTGATTTCAGGTTTTAAAGCTAGAAATTCTAGCTGTGTCTGCAATCAAGCTCATGAAGAGCTGTAGGTGGAATACTTTCCTTGTTAGCGATAATTGGATGTATTCAACTATTCCATGTTGCATCAAGGTGGAGTTAGGTGAAGCTTGACTAAATTGAAACATCATAGTCAAGCTTAGATTGCAGCCATAACAAGAGCAAAACTAGAGTATGTTGTTTCAAGCTAATGCTTGCAAGGGCCGAAATTGCCTGCAGCCTTAGCTGCAATCAGATGTTCATGTACAAATTTGACTCGGAAAAAGTTTATTTTAGAACGTTGTCAAATTATAGAAAGTGACTAAAAGCACACATCATCATTGTCACATCACCTTCAGATGAAGACTTGGGCAGAAACTTCCACAAAGCAACCTGCATGGAAAGAGATTAAAGAAACATCCAGATATAGACATTAACCATGAACGTATGACTTCATATATCCCCTATGTCAACACATAATACATAAATGATGGAAATACATGCCCAAAAAATGCAACACATGAACACACTGGTGAAGGACCCACCAAGCTAAGTCACACAGACACTTCTAAGGGGTGGAGTGTCGACCTCGACACTGGTACGACACCAACACCGTGTCGGTGCGGCATGGCAAAAACGCAAAAACAAATGTAACTCACAGATAAATGGTCCAGGTAATGAAGATTGAATTGTGTATTATGATGAAATTAGTAGTTGTTTACCATTTATGTGTTTTGCTTTAATATAAATTTATGTACTTGCTATTGTAGCTTGAATGATTTTGAGTGCGCACAATTGGTTTCTTATTTCTCAATCTGATTGGATTCTTGACTCCATTCTGTATGCCTTTGCGCAGAATAATCTCTGTCACCAAACACATTTGAAGACCAGGAACATTGTCAGATCAATAAAAGAGAAGAGTATGACATCACTAGTGGATCCTAGCACAAATACTAGTATATGTTATATCCTACAAAAGATCTAAAAACTCTTTGAATCCATAACTTGGATATTTTGCAGCTCGTAAAATCATTCTAAGTTTCTGATCATTATGAGGGAACTTTTTAATTGATACCTACGTGCACCCAAAATTAGCAAATACTAGTTGTATTATGATTTATTTATATAGCTTGAATATTATATATAATATATAATATTATATACCCCAGCCGTGTCGCCGCACCCAAAATTTTTGAAATTTGCCATATCCCGCACCCGCACCCGTGTGACATAGCCACCAAGCATGTGTGATTTAATCAACTCATTCTATATTCTGCTGATTCCCTTGCATCTCAAAAGTTGTATTTCCATAGAATGCAAACACAGCAAGTCACTGTTGACACACCCCGCATTTTATCAATTGTTGTTTCCATTGTTTCCAAGTAAGACGCATGGTTCAACTGAACTCGTATCTTTTCATGTGTTTTAAGATCTCTTTACTGCACAAGTTCATGTAGAACTTATATATGAGATGAACATGAGCCTTAGGCAAGAAACACCTAAACCAACCTAACACATGGTCTTTTTGCCTTGAGGTTTCAGAAGTAACTGAATGTTCATCACATTAGAAGATATAAGGCATAATTACCGTTCCATCATGACAGCCAACTAGTATTAAATCATTTGGAACTGCACGTGACCACTCCAATGTAAGAGGAATGCTGTTCATAATAACAGAACCGTTAGAGAGAGAGAAGAATATTTACTAAATGAATAATATGAACATTGTCACAGCAGATAATACATTCAAATACATGCATGATCATATAGAAAAAACCAATCACATATGACAAAATTAACATAGTGGGAACATATCAAATACTACGTATGTGTCTCATGACATGAATGGGATGCATTACAACTTCACAGTATCTTGGTGGGAACATTTGAAAAACTAGGAACTTCATCTCACCACAAAAAAATGTGATGAATTTAGTTGCCAATGACAGTTCACATGGTCAGGGAAAAAAATGAAAACCGAAAAATTGTAAACATGATCTATCCAAAATGCAAAGAGTACATGTAATCAACTAAAAAAGCAATAAGTTCTAAGAGACCACACAAGAACACAGTTCACATGATGATAAACTCATCATGTTTGCACAGCTTACTAGCAAACCGAAGCTATCATGTTGAAAATTCTCAAAAAGTCCAATTACCTCTACTATTGTGACAAGATTTGACCCAAACAAACAATACAACCAACCAACAAAGTATCAATTTGTTATTAAGCTATATCCTGATCAAAGGTTTGAAACTTTAAAAAGGAGGAAATTGCTCAACTGACTCTCCTGTGCATCAAAAAGATAGTATAGGCTGCAAGAAAACAAAAATAGCAACCCTAGCACACGCAGAATGTAGCAACGGCACAGAAAGGAAATAGAATGATATGCAGTGATTAGTTTCTATTCCTGCCAAAAGGAGGGCGTAAACCATGGGTCCAATCAAGAAAAGGGCAGGAATTAAGTGCATATGAAAAGAGAGAAAGACGAGGCAAGAACATATCAGAAATTGAGAGCCTCACAGGAGGGGAGTCCATCTAAAAGATAATATTTGCTGTCCTCAACAGATGCATTCATCCCCAAAACCAACGGAAAGGGCACCCTTGCTATAGTATCATTTCTCCTATTGCATACCTATATTTAAAGTTCCTAGAAACAGATATAGTAAACTTCATCAGGAATGGCAACAGGACTGTCGAGGCTAAGGCCATGAATAAATCTTTGACGAAAGACAAATTTTGTGGCTTTAATGCTTGCAAGATGAGCTTCTACAAAGATGTTATACTATGCAAACGAAAGGTGAGTCAGAAAAACAAATGAGGCCCGTCTGCACTTTGAAAGGAAAAGATAGAATCAAAAGCATCCAATTGTATTTGATTTACACAGCAGTGTTACCTCAAAAGGAGATCCTTTCATGTTCTCGTGAAATTCATGTAAAACAGAGATAATATAGATTAGCAAAAATGAGGTGAGCATACCTCTTACTCTCTCCACGTTGCAGATTTGAGCATTGAAATACAGGCTTCAATTTCACAAAATGAGGATCAGTATCTTCCGTGTGGCAAGAAATGAACAAAGCCTTCATAACCCTAAGAGATGGGATTTCCCACCTACATATTTTTCAAGGATGAATATATATATATATATATGATAATGTAAAAGTACACAAAGTGAAGTTCCCGTTCAAAAAAAGGATGACAAACACATTATCGCCTCTTACAATGATCAAGGCCAATGTTCCATTAAGAAACAGGAGTAAAAGCAACAAGATAGAAGAAGTAGGATGCTGATTATGAATATCTTCATGGAACACTGCTCTCTCCAAACTCCAACACCTAAAAGGTAACTTAGCTGCTCTGAGTGGTGTTCGAGCAAATCATGGTGATCATGCTAGATGTACTATGCATCACGTCAACTACAGCGACCACAGGCAGCAAGAGGTTGTATATTAAAGAATGACAGGATTCTTCACATTTGAAAGGCGACAAGGAGCTCATTTTTTAAATAATGTAAGACGAGCACCCCCAAAAGGCGCAATGATCCTTTAATAAAGAGGCATAAGAAATTGCCCCTAGCTGCAATATGAAAGAACTACAACAACAATAAACAACAACTAAGATTTTTCCCATACTAGACAGGGTCAGCTACATGGATTCTTTGTTTCCACACATCCCTATCGTGTGCCATGTTAGCAGTTAACTCACAATAGGCTATATCATTCTTTATTGTTTCTTTCCAACACTTTTGTGATCGTCCTCTACCTCTTTTAATACTTTCCAAATTTAGTTTTTCATACCTTCTTACAGGTTCTTCTTTTGATCTTTCTATATGTTCAAACCATCTTAAACGATATTCTCTCATTTTATCCTCTATAGGTGTCACTCCTAATTTGTTTCTAATAACCTTATTATGTATACGGTCTTTTCTTGTATGATCACCCATCCATCTCAACATCTTCATTTCTGTGAGACATCTTTTGTACATGGTCCCAAACAAGCTTAAGCATTCAACACTGACCTTGGGACAAGAAAGTGCAGAAATGCTGAAAGGCACAGATGTCAACATGCAATTGAAAGAGATTATAGATGTTGGCTTTGCAAATTATATAACAACAACAACAACAACTAAGCCTTTTCCCATACTAGACGGGATCGGCTACATGGATTCTTTGTTTCCACAGATCCCTATCGTGTGTCATGTTAGCAGTTAACTCCCAATAAGCTAGATCATTCTTTATTGTTTCTTTCCAACACTTTTGTGGTCGTCCTCTACCTCTTTTAATACTTTCCAAATTTAGTTTTTCTAACCTTCTTACAGGTTCTTCTTTTGATCTTCTTTCGATATGTCCAAACCATCTTAAACGATGTTCTCTCATTTTATCCTCTATTGGTGTCACTCCTAATTTGTTTCTAATAACCTCATTATGTATACGGTCTTTTCTTGTATGACCACTCATCCATCTCAACATCTTCATTTCTGTCACACACATCTTTTGTACATGTTGATGATTAATTGCCCAACACTCAGAACCATAAAACATGGCAGGCCTAATTGTTGCTCTATAATATTTACCTTTTAATTTTAATGGTATCTTCTTATCACAAAGAATACCTGATGCTCCCCTTCATTTTAACCAACCAGCATTAATTCTATGTGTAAATCTCCATCAATTCTTCCATCACTTTGAAAAATTGACCCTAGGTATTTAAAACTTTCCTTTTGGGGAATTTAATGTGTGCCAATTTTAATTTCTATATCCTCTGAAGTAGCCAAATGATCAAACTTACATTCCATATATTCTGTCTTTGTTCTACTAAGTCGGAGGCCTTTGCTTTCTAATGTTTCTCTTCATAGTTCCAATTTTCTATTAACTTTTTCCTTAGACTCCTCCACTAATACAATGTCATCTGCAAATAACATACACCAAGGTACTTCATCTTGAATATGTTTTGTTAACTCATCCATCACCATTATAAATAAGTATGGACTTAAAGTTGATCCTTGATGTAACCCAATATTAACTTCAAAGAAGTTTGTCGTTCCTTCATGAGTCCTCACACATGTTTTTGCACCATCATACATGTCTCTTATAAGGTTAATATATGTCAACGGGATACCTCTTTTTTCCAAAGTTCTCCAAAGAACCTCCCTCGGTACCCTATCATAAGCTTTTTCTAGATCAATAAATATCATGTGAAGGTCTTTCTTTTTTGCTCTAAAATGTTCCATAGGACGTCTCAAAAGGTGAATCGCTTCAATAGTAGATGTGCCTGGCATAAATCCAAATTGGTTCTCTGTTGTACTTGATACTTGTCTCAACCTACGTTCGATAATTCTTTCCCATAATTTCATAGTATGACTCATTAACTAGATACCTCGATAATTCGCACAATTTTTAATGTCTCCCTTGTTCTTATATATGGGTATAAGTGTACTTGCTCTCCATTCCTCGGGCATCTTTTGGTTTTTCCATATTTCATTAAATAGTCTTATGAGCCAAGTCATTCCTATATCTCCTAGTATTTTCCAAACTTCTATAAGAATATTATCTGGTCCTACCGATTTACCACTCTTCATATGTTTAAGAGCCTCTTTGACTTCAATCTTTTGAATACGTCGGTAGAAATTGTGATTTATATACTTTTCTGACTTAACTAAATCTCCTAAACTAATACTAACATCTTTATTTTCATTAAAAAGATTATAAAAATAGTTTTTCTATCTATTTCTTATATCATCATTTGCCACTAGAATTTTTTCATCCTCGTCTTTTATGCATCTAACATAATTAAGATCTTTAGTTTTCTTATCTCTAGCCCTAGCTATCCTAAAAATATCTCTTTCACCCTCTTTTGAGTTGAGTTTTTTATATAAGTCATCCCAAATCTTAGCTTTTGCTTCACTAACGGCCTTTTTCTCTTCTTTCTTTGCTTTCTTATAAGCTTCTAAAGTTTCACTAGTTTTCTTAGCATAATGTAATTTGTAACATGCCCTCTTTGCCTTGATTTTATTTTGTACTACTTCACTCCACCACCAAGCTTCTTTTTGTGCCGGTACACCTCCCTTAGATACCCCTAACACATCTTTCGCCACTTTCCTAATATGTATAGCCATATTGTTCCACATATCTCAGAGTGTGCCAACATAATTCCAAACATCTCCTTGAAGGACTTTCTGTTTAAATATATCTTCTTTCTCGCTTTTGAGGTTCCACCATTTAGTCCGAATAACTCGATGCACTCTTTTCTTCTTTGTCCATTTTTTAATTTGTAAATCCATAACTAAAAGTCGATGTTGGGTGGTTAAGCTTTCTCCTGGAATTACCTTACAATCTTTACAACACGCTCTATCTTTTTGGCTACAAATAAAGTAATCAATTTGTGTTTGTGATAAGCCACTCTTATAAGTAATTAAATGTTCATCTCGTTTTTTGAAGATTGTATTGACTATAAAGAGATCAAATGACATAGCAAAATTTAAAAATCTCCCTACCTTCCTCGTTTATATCCCCAAAACCAAAGTTTCCATGAATCCCTTGATATCCTAATGCCTCTTTACCGACATGTCCATTTAAATCTCCTCCTAAACAAATCATCTCCCTTTGTGGAATCTTTTGAAACACCTTATCTAACTCTTCCCAAAAAACTGTCTTTATACTTTCTTCTAGTCCTACTTGGGGTGCGTAAGCACAAACTATATTCAAAACCTCTGCTCCTAACACTAATTTCAACATCATGAATCGGTCACCATATCGTTGAATGTCTACTACACTCTCGTTTAAATCTTTATTTATGATAATACCAACTCTGTTTCAAGCATTTTCTTTACCTGAGTACCATAATTTAAAACTTGTATCCTCTATTTCCTTTACTTTTTCTTCAACCCATTTTGTCTCTTGTAAACATAGAATATGAATCTTTCTCCGAATCATAATATCTACCACCTCCATTAGCTTACCCGATAATGTTCCGATATTCCAAGAACCAATATGAATCTTATTATCTAGGACTAGCTTCCTTGCCCCCCGCATCCGGGACTAACTGCGGAGACCCTCTCTGAAAAATTTTCACTACATTTGGCCGGCAATGTAGCGGGACTAACTTCTTTACCCACACCCGTCCATTATGTGAGAACTCTCTCTGCAATCGATTCACTACATTCGGGCGAAAATGTAGTGACCCTTGCTTGCTTCTTACTGCATTCGGGCTCTGCAGCACGTCGCTAGGCGGGGACGCCCCAAAGCAATGCTCATAATTTTTGTAATCCATGTTGTAAAAATCCGACGAAGATTTACGCTGGCTGTCGAAAGCCTAACACAACCCTCCTCCTTTATCCGAGCTTGGGACCGGCAATGCAAGGGTGATCCCTTCCATGGGCGGAGTTGCTTTGCAGATTATGATAACCTTTAACATTACACAATTACCTCCCTATGGGACCAGGTCTTGCACAAAGGGAAAGAAAAAGAAGACCAGTTGCAACAGATACAAATTACAAAATTTTGAAGAAAACAATCTAATGAGTCAACCATGAGGCAGAAGTTGGTCAACCATCATGAGTATAAGTAATACATGCTTGCAGTGGGCTGGGGCTCATAGCCTCATTCTGTTAGAGAAAAGAAGCGGAATATATTTAAATTAAGGAAATCTTTCAGCTCTTGAAGTATGTTATTACAATGTGTTTTCTACTATAGAACACAAGTTTCAGACAATCATGGAGTCCTCTTATGAGAAAATCAGATGAGCAAAAGGATGAGAAGGTAGGAATTAACAAGTCCCCATTGTCTTGAGACATCATTAGCAAATGCAGTAAAATTACAAGAGCAACAACTAAAACTGAACAAGTCCAATATAGAAGCTGAAATAATGATAAGAAAAAAAGGTGATGGAAAGCAAAAAAGATCAGTTCATGCGACCTTGTGAAAAGAGAGTGACATACACTTGAATGGAGCTGTCTCCTAGTAATACTGCCAAGAAGCCGACACGACAGCAATTATCTTGCTTAAAGCAAGGTTTCCATTTCATATCCCATGCAACTCTCCCCTCGTGACCCAAGCATAGAACAATTTTTGGCATAGAAAGCTCCTTGAGCACAGAACCAACAGTGAGATAGCTATCATCCTCAGAGATCGAAGAAGATTTAGTATACTGGTCTTGAGATAATGATCCTGAACAAGCAACGTTGTCTGTTCCTGCCCTTGCTTGACCTCTAAGCTTTTTCTTCTTTCCGTGAGAGCCTAACATCCAGTTAGACAAGCTTTCATTCACATGAGCAGACGTTTCTGAATCAAAGTCATTACTGCTTCCTCGAATATCATTGCCACCAGCTGAGGTTGCAGCTTCAACAACAGTTCTAGGTGTAGAGAGGACGTGAACAGCATCTTCATGAACAGATTTCCTACGGCTGGACCTTTTTTTAACTCTGCCTTTATCAGAAGATAATAACGAGCCCTGGTCCGGACTGGTATTCAAAATAAACCATATCTGGACAAAACCTGGGCCAGATAATGCAGCACCAATTTTATGAAATGAACTCTCAGGTGGATGAGCTGCAACGGCAAGATACTGAACGCTAGACCACAGGAGATAAGTCACTATAATGCCAGTAAGACGATAGCAATATATCCATGAAGCATCATGCTAAAAACTCAGCCACACAGTGGCTACTTCAACACCAACAATAGCTTTCTTACAGAATAAAAAAAAAGTCCCATCCTATCAGATGATGCAAAGAAGAAAAAATTGCTGACCATATTATGTGGATAAAGGACAAACGTTAACCCTTGGATCAGATATCGTAAATAAGAGCCAACACCCCTGTGTGTCCCATGAAAATGCAAAAACGTATACACAAAAATGGTTTCTTCCAAGTCAAGGCTTCTGGATTCCTCTTTGATGATCTAGGGGTCTTATCAATTTCAGAAGAGACCTTGAATTTGGACGAGTCGTAGGCTTAAGAACATCATTCTTAAGTTTCTAGCTTTCCTATTAAAACAGTTGCACCAAATGTCTCGATTCAATGGCTGCATAGTACTTTCTGAAAGCACAGTTCACCATTGGCTTGCAACAACAACAATCCAGCTAAAGCTCATTCTTACTAAGAAAAGAAAGAAAATTTGAATAACAAGCTCAGCTCAGCTCATGGGTTCATTTGCTGGACTGGACATGGTTTGCATACCTGAAGTTAATACCAGGTATACAGCTCAAACGAGAAGGGCCCCAAACAAAGTCCTGGAAACATCTGGCTACAGGATATGGGTTGTTCAGCTGCTTTCCACCAGGAGAGAAACATGAAACACTTGAACTAAATAATGTCACCAGGTTCCGCCCATGTAAGGGATCACCCTTGCATTGCCGGTTACAAGCCCGGATAAAGGAGGAGGGTTGTGTTAGGCTTCCGACAACAAGTGTAAAACTTCATCGGATTTTTATAACATGGATTATAAAAATTATGAGCATTGTTTTGGGGCGTCCCCACCTAGCGACGTGTTACAAAGCCCGAATGCAGTAAGAAGTAAGCAAGGGCCACTACATTTTCACCCGAATGTAGTGAATCAATTGCAGAGAGGGTTCCCACATCATGGACGAGTGTGGGTAAAGAAGTTAGTCCCGCTACATTGCCACCCGAATGTAGTGAAAAAATTTCAGAGAAGGTCTCCGCATTTTGATTATGGACGGATTCAGGGATAAGAAAGTTAGTCCTAGATAATAAGATTTGTATTGGTTCTTGGAATAACGGAACATTATCGGGTAAGCTAATGGAGGTGGTAGATACTATGATTCAGAGAAAGATTCATATTCTATGTTTACAAGAGACAAAATGGGTTGAAGAAAAAGTAAAGGAGATAGAGGATACAAGTTTTAAATTATGGTACTCAGGTAAAAAAAATGCTCAAAACGGAGTTGTATTATCATAAATAAAGATTTAAAGGAGAATGTAGTAGACATACAACGATATGGTGACCGAATCGTGATGTTGAAATTAGTGTTAGGAGCAGAGGTTTTGAATATAGTTTGTGCTTACGCACCCCAAGTAGGACTAGAAGATAGTATAAAGACAGTTTTTTGGGAAGAGTTAGATAAGGTGTTTCAAAAGATTCCACAAAGGGAGGTGATTTGTTTAGGAGGAGATTTAAATGGACATGTCGGTAAAGAGGCATTAGGATATCAAGGGATTCATGAAAACTTTGGTTTTGGGGATATAAACGAGGAAGGTAGGGAGATTTTTAAATTTTGCTATGTCATTTGATCTCTTTATAGTCAATACAATCTTCAAAAAACGAGATGAACATTTAATTACTTATAAGAGTGGCTTATCACAAACACAAATTGATTACTTTATTTGTAGCCAAAAAGATAGAGTGTGTTGTAAAGATTGTAAGGTAATTCCAGGAGAAAGCTTAACCACCCAACATCGACTTTTAGTTATGGATTTACAAATTAAAAAATAGACAAAGAAGAAAAGAGTGCATCGAGTTATTCGGACTAAATGGTGGAACCTCAAAAGCGAGAAAGAAGATATATTTAAACAGAAAGTCCTTCAAGGAGATGTTTGGAATTATGTTGGCACACCCTGTGATATGTGGAACAATATGGCTATACATATTAGGAAAGTGGCGAAAAATGTGTTAGGGGTATCTAAGGGAGGTGTACCAGCACAAAAAGAAGCTTGGTGGTGGAGTGAAGTAGTACAAAATAAAATCAAGGCAAAGAGGGCATGTTACAAATTACATTATGCTAAGAAAACTAGTGAAACTTTAGAAGCTTATAAGAAAGCAAAGAAAGAAGAGAAAAAGGCCGTTAGTGAAGCAAAAGCTAAGATTTGGGATGACTTATATAAAAAACTCAACTCAAAAGAGGGTGAAAGAGATATTTTTAGGATAGCTAGGGCTAGAGATAAGAAAACTAAAGATCTTAATTATGTTAGATGCATAAAAGACGAGGATGAAAAAATTCTAGTGGCAAATGATGATATAAGAAATAGATAGAAAAACTATTTTTATAATCTTTTTAATGAAAATAAAGATGTTAGTATTAGTTTAGGAGATTTAGTTAAGTCAGAAAAGTATATAAATCACAATTTCTACCGACGTATTCAAAAGATTGAAGTCAAAGAGGCTCTTAAACATATGAAGAGTGGTAAATCGGTAGGACCAGATAATATTCTTATAGAAGTTTGGAAAATACTAGGAGATATAGGAATGACTTGGCTCACAAGACTATTTAATGAAATATGGAAAAACCAAAAGATGCCCGAGGAATGGAGAGCAAGTACACTTATACCCATATATAAGAACAAGGGAGACATTCAAAATTGTGCGAATTATCGAGGTATCAAGTTAATGAGTCATACTATGAAATTATGAGAAAGAATTGTCGAACGTAGGTTAAGACAAGTATACAACAGAGAACCAATTTGGATTTATGCCAGGCACATCTACTATTGAAGCGATTCACCTTTTGAGACGTCTTATGGAACATTTTAGAGCAAAAAAGAAAGACCTTCACATGATATTTATTGATCTAGAAAAAGCTTATGATAGGGTACCGAGGGAGGTTCTTTGGAGAACTTTGGAAAAAAGAGGTATCCCGTTAACATATATTAACCTTATAAGAGACATGTATGATGGTGCAAAAACATGCGTGAGGACTCATGAAGGAACGACAAACTTCTTTGAAGTTAATATTGGGCTACATCAAGGATCAACTTTAAGTCCATACTTATTTATAATGGTGATGGATGAGTTAACAAAACATATTCAAGATGAAGTACCTTGGTGTATGTTATTTGCAGATGACATTGTATTAGTGGAGGAGTCTAAGGAAAAAGTTAATAGAAAATTGGAACTATGGAGAGAAACATTAGAAAGCAAAGGCCTCCGACTTAGTAGAACAAAGACAGAATATATGGAATGTAAGTTTGATCATTTGGCTACTTCAGAGGATATAGAAATTAAAATTGGCACACATTAAATTCCCCAAAAGGAAAGTTTTAAATACCTAGGGTCAATTTTTCAAAGTGATGGAAGAATTGATGGAGATTTACACATAGAATTAATGCTGGTTGGTTAAAATGGAGAGGAGCATCAGGTATTCTTTGTGATAAGAAGATACCATTAAAATTAAAAGGTAAATATTATAGAGCAGCAATTAGGCCTGTCATGTTTTATGGTTCTGAGTGTTGGGCAATTAATCATCAACATGTACAAAAGATGTGTATGACAGAAATGAAGATGTTGAGATGGATGAGTGGTCATACAAGAAAAGACCGTATACATAATGAGGTTATTAGAAACAAATTAGGAGTGGCACCAATAGAGGATAAAATGAGAGAACATCGTTTAAGATGGTTTGGACATATAGAAAGAAGATCAAAAGAAGAACCTGTAAGAAGGTTAGAAAAACTAAATTTGGAAAGTATTAAAAGAGGTAGAGGACGACCACAAAAGTGTTGGAAAGAAACAATAAAGAATGATCTAGCTTATTGGGAGTTAACTGCTAACATGACACACGATAGGGATCTGTGGAAACAAAGAATCCATGTAGCCGATCCCGTCTAGTATGGGAAAAGGCTTAGTTGTTGTTGTTGTTGTTGTTGTTGTAGACAGGTTCACAGATCCCAGACAAGCAAAGGATCAAGCAACAATGAACAAACCAAATCATCAAAAAGTGCACCAACATGGGGCTATCAAATCCTTTAACATTGACTATGTTGCTACACTCAAAGGAAACACTAAATTGCAAAGCGTTGCTTTAATACAGATATTATCAATCACATGAATTTTCAGAAATAGACAAGACTTGTAGCAGAGCAAATTCAGCAAACATTCTGTTATTCTTTAAAGTTTTAACAATTGAAGGAACATTACCTCACATTGAATGTTAAACTTGTGTTCTGGTTGAATTACCCTAGGACACCAATCCAATGCCCAAACAGGACCACCGACTTGCAAAACGAAGTCATTACTGAAAGCAAACACACATTAATTATTTACCAACTTAATAACAAGACAAAGTGCGTCATTACTAACTGGAAGACAAGTTAGACATAGCACATCAGGCTAGTTACATTACATAATACTGTTATAGCCATGTGATCCTTGTACATGCATAGTTGCAGAGGGACATATCAAGGATGCTTTTACTATGGTAGTAGACATCCGCAACTTACAGTTGCATGCTCTTTTGCAATGAGCTCATCTTCAAAAGCATAATCAAACCCTTTATCATGTTTTTCATGATATATCTCATATTTATAGGTACTAAAGTCGTTTTTATAATGATGTCCAGGGTTGATCATAAAAGAGATTCTTTCAAGAATTGTGAATTGTTGCCTTTTGCTGTCTTGACATGAATTTTACGTTGTTCTAGATAGGATTGACTCACTAACATAGAAACTAGACAAATCCTGAAAGATATGTGATGGCTACATTGATAACAACAAGATACTGTACCACCACCAATTAAGTATCAAGATGCAAAACGATGGTAGATTTTCTAATGCTAATAATGATCAATGCATTCAATAACTTCTACTAGGTACTATCTATCTTCTTGCCACTAAAGAAAAAGTCAAAATGTTCGGCAGTCAGGAAATCAGAAACCATATCAGTATACTAAAACTGTTCTTAACTTTCAAACCAAGCAACTGAACTGTAAATCTAACCATACCAGAGAAAGAGAACAATGTCAAACCAGATGGACTGACGGAATCCGGACATGATTAGAATAAGGAGACTGCTAGTCTGCTACTGATATTTAGCAAAACATAGTCTGTCATCCAGCATGGCTATGTATGTTTCCAGGATAATCTAAGCCAGATTATACAAAATCCTACCAGTTAACATGAAGTCTCCTATGCAGGTTGAGCAATTGTTTCGTACATGAAGATGACACTCTCTCACTCTACAGGATACACTTCCAAAGAAAAATGTAGGCAATGCCCATTTTTCATTCTGCAGAACGACTGAACTACATAGCAATACAATTAAAATAGCGCAACTAACATAACCTATATACAGAAGATATAAAGCAATACCATGTTTTCAGAGTTTTTTTGCGACTGTGCTCTCTATCTACCTGCACAGGAAGAATCATTTCAAAATATTTGGAGAAAAACATACATAATGCCAACATTGAAATAACATTTATTAAGGTGGGGTATCTACTAAAACAAGATGCAATTAGAACATTGAGAAGCATGAATGGAGCACTGTGGAAGCAGATAACTAGCAGCAAATATCATTTATTCAAGTCATTGGTGTCCTCTCCCAATAATCAAATTATTCTCAAAAACTAGCTTATCCATACCTTGGGAATACTTGCAGCAGAGAATTGAGGTAGTTCAAATCCATAACAAGAATCTGAAACACTTGAGGTTGCAGCATCATGAGCAAACCTGACAGTCTTTGGCTCGTAATTAAAAAATTGCTTCCATCCTCTACAGATTATACTTATTAGAGCTTATTCCAGAAATATATAATACCAATTATTCAACACTAACATGAAATATCAAAACAAAGTACACCTATGTTCCTGTATAGAACCTGGTCAATTATGGTCATTTCTTTCCATTAGTTTAGAACCTACTAGTTTGATCACATGTCTGATAGTATGGAGAGTTTTCAATCATTTGTTCCTGTATCTATATGAGCTCCTCATGCATTTGTTCAAGCCCAGGAGATGTATAAATAAGTGCACCTTTTTCTTTTTTTGATACTTTACAGTGTCATTGCCCCTCATTTTTTGCAGACCAGCTAGTGGCTTACACGTTTTTCTTACATAAGCAGCAGTTATAGCATGGTGCTGATTACAAGCATTGAAGTAGTTCTGAAGTAAATGGCAATCATATAAAATAAGACAGGCATGAGATATCCAAGACACACCTCCTGAAGATATTGTTAACAACATAAAAAAAACTCCATAGGGTCCAAAGGCCACTGTAAAACAGTAAAAGTAACATAACAGAGTAATAGAAGATAAAAGTTTGCTATTAAGGATCGCCAATATTAATTAACCTTTTCTAATATCTAGATAAAAACCCATCATGCCGGTTTTCTCAAAGAATTACCTAAAAAAACAACACTAGATAGAAAATTTCTTCCTACTTCCTCGTGCCGACAACCAAAACCCTAGAGACAAATTAAAGAACCAATTCTAATTTCTTTTCATTCTCTGGATATCTTGTGGCAAGCACACATCATGTCATCAATTAACAATATACTCCCGAATCTCCAAGCATGCTCGTTTTGGAAAGGCCCACTTTTTCTAAATTTTTGTTTATCTAGTACCGTTGGAAAGGCAAAAAGAAGTGTAGAAGAACTGGAGAAAAGATTTTCACAGAAAGGTAATAGTTCACAACAACTAAGAGGTAGCAAAGACTAAAATATTGAGAAAAAAAACTTTCCACTTCCTTATAAACGTCAAAAGACTTTCAGCCAATCATACCGTGCATCATGGCCCTCAGCACCCAAAAAAGACTAATCATCCACTTGTTCATACGTATAACCATCCAATATATCTTAAGTCCAAAACAAAAATCAAACTTCTTTCCCGTACTAAGTGAGGTCAGCTTACATGGGCTCTTAGCCCCCCAATAGAGTTCCATTCTACGCCACATTAACATTTAAACTTTTTTAAAAAATCATATTTTGTTGTATCCTTCCAAGACGAGGCGTTACTCTTTTAAATTGTTCACTATCTAATTTCTTTCTTGCTGGAGCTCCATCTCATTGCTACTCCCATGTCCAAACCACCATCAGCGTGCACATATAACCATCCAATATATATCTTAAGTACAGATCACCAAACTTAACTTTTACCTTTGATTCTCAGTAAGACAATTGTGACCACCAACACGTTTGAATGGACAACCACATAATCCTTATAACATAAAACAAACCAAAAACAAAACGTAGCCTTATAGCACGCCAAGTGAACCAGCTTCGTGGATTCTTAGCCGCCATACGGCTTTATCTTGTGTTCGATGTTTTTTATAGGTTCATTCCAAGACATACGGCACGCTAGTCACAAAAAATTCGATGAGCATTAGAGAAGATAACTATCCGAAAGATATATAGGTTTAAAAACATAATTCTAGACCAAAACAGCATGCCCCAATCGCGAAATAGAAAGAAAAAGGAAAAGATAGAATCAAGTCACATACTTTATGAAGGCAACCATCGATGAGAACCGCTCGATCTCATCCACCCAGGCAACCTCCTCCCCTTTTTCAGCAGAAATCATGGAGATCAAGTCGAGCGTCCTCAAATGAGACTGTATGCAGTAATCGAAAACCGCAACGGAAGGCCCGACTTCCTCGCCCTCGGCAGCAACGATGGCCCTCTCTTCGTTATCACGGTCATCGTTCTTTTTCGATTTGCGGCTCTTCCCCCGCGACCCACCGCCCTCCGCCTTCTTCCTCCCCTTTCCTCTCCCTCCACCACCGCTATCTTCCATCTTCGTGCCAGAAATCGCTAACCAAAATCTCGAGCTACAAAGTCATCCGATCAACAGCGTTCACAATAGCACTTAATCCATCCGGAATTCAGAGAGAAAAGAAACCCCAAGAGTAGGACTGGGACCAAGTAGGATGATGAGACTGTAGAAAACCTAGTGCAAGCGAAATCTGTCGTTTTCGGGCACCCCAGGAAGGCAGGAAGCCCGCAGAATTGAGAGTTAGCTCCACTCGATTCCCGGATCAAAGTAAACTAAATTAGGTTTGCGAGTGGAAACTAGAAACCCTCACTAGAGAACCGCAAAAAACCCAGAAATTGCTCTTTCGGTAGGGAAAACCCTAGAATTTCACACACCCACACACGGGGGAGGGGGGAGACGAGCGCCAAAATGGCCTGTTTTAAAGCGCCCACTCGGACGGACAAGGAGTCCAAACGGACCGGACAGACTCTGGGTAAGCGTGGGTCAGGGTCCGCCACTCCCAGTCCGGACTCTGACTGGAGTCTCCGCGCTCATGGACACATTCGGGTCTGACTACATTCCGAGATTTCGGATCTGATTCAATTCCTAGAGCTGGTAAACAAGCCAAATGAACTGAACTGAGACCTCCATTTAGGGCTGACCAAATGAACCAAACAATGGATATTGACGACCCGACTCGTGAAGTTATTTCCCGTGTCGTGTTTGACACGTTTTTCACTCCATGAGTTGAACATGCATTTACGTATGAATACTTGGGTTGAAGGTTGCGAGTCTTGTGACAAACCGTTAACATAGGTATAGTGTTGAAGCTCGTTCGCTAAGCACCTTGGTTGAGCTCGTTGGTTCGCCCTAAGGTCCCTCGAGTTCATTCATCCAACTCGAGAGTTACTTCCTAAATTGAAAAACACGCATATACACGCACAAACACAGTCTCCCACACACAGAACCCAAAGTCCCACACCTAGGGTGTTGGCTAACGGCAGGGTGTTCTAGCTCCATTGCTGTTGGTAGGGAGTTCGACTTCTAGAGGGTATATGTGTGCCTGTGTGTTAGGCTTCGACCTCCTCTTGTATGGGACGCATCAATGCATACGGCAGGTTTTCTAGTATTGTTGCTTGCATCAATTCACCCTCACACCGTTTTAGATCTCTCTCGTCAATTCTCAAACATATTTTCTTTCTTCCCCTATGTGATGACAACCTTCTTCGCCTCTTCTCAATGATTCCTCAACTTTTTCTTTCCTCTCAATGACATTTCTCGATCTCTCTCTAAAGATATCTCTTAATCTCATTCTCTCTCTTAATAGTTCAATCTCTTTCTAAATCTTGCCCTCTTCAATTCTTCCATTCTTCCTTTTTAAAACTTCTCCAACAATTTGATTTCTTTATCGATATATCTTGGTCTCTTTTCAACCTCTTTTCTATCGTTCTCAACATCTATCTCAATATAAAAATAAATATCACAAAATAGAGTTTCATAGAGTTCATTGTGATAGATGTTTCAGGTGAATGGAGATACAGACATTCTACCAACATGACAAAGAACAGCCACATACAGGTTTCTTTACACAACAATGACGAAGAAACTTGGTGTCTCTTAAAACTTTTCAGAATCCCTTCACTGATTTTCCATTGGAGAAGTTGATCAAGTTTCATAAAGTCGTCGAGTAGAGCAGCAGAACTTTTTAGTTTCTTAATACCCCCAAGTTTTCAAAACAATATGAACGACATTATTATTAAATTCATGTAAGCTTAAAAGTAGATAATAGTGTCAAGCATTGATTACTCTATCCTTTCCAATTCAAGCATCGAAAAACTAAATGAAGGTTTCTAATTTCTCTCTGTATCTCTTTTGTGGTCACCAGCATATGTTGCTGGTACCAAGACAGACAGGATTCAAACTGGGTGATGTACTGTCTGGGAACTCAACTTTAGAGGTAGAAGCTGAGATGCGGCCGATGAAGAAGAGGTTAGAAGAACTGTGAGCTGAGGGAGCTACGAAAGACGCTGAAAGGTCTGCCACAAAAGCATTAGGTCTCCAGAGGTACAAAGGCCACAAATACTTTTTCCTTCCTTTCCAACATTCATCATACTTAAAATGTGTTTTAGCAACGTATGTTCATAACTCTGTCATGTCAATGAGATAGAAACCGATGCTTGGCGATTCGAAATCCCTAAGTTTACAGTTTATTTTGCATTTATCTGCAGAGCTAAGTTGTTTGGCTGGACTAACACCTATGTCTTCACAAAATCCATGGGAGAAATGTTGATTGGAGAAGGCAGAGGGGACATACCCTTAGTGACCATTCGCCCAACCGTAATAGAGAGCACTTATTCTGATCCCTTCCCTGGATGGATGAAAGGCACAAGGTTTGCACAACCATTAATACTAAACTAAATACTTGAAAGAGACTTCTATCGTTTGATACACCAAGTGCAAGTACAATGACTTTTCCTTCTCATGGCAGATTCTTGACTCTAAACATATGGTCTGAGCTGCAGATCACTGAGATTTGGGACCAATATTGGTGTGCTGAATCTTGTAGAACCTGTCAACATGCAGTAGTTGGTAGGCTCCAACCCGGCCAATAATGCTAGCTATCTCGTTGTATGAGGGGTATCGATAGGTCGATCCCCGTCGTATTCATGAAAATCTAGATCAGGTTCCATTTTAGGAAAGATCACTGAGATCCCAAAATGCAAGCCATGCTCCAAAAGCAATACTTTTCTTGTGTTAACACATAAATTTCATAAACGATACACGATCTATCTATCAGTCAAGTAATATTACAGGTTTTTCTTTGGCTAATTAGCGGATGTATTCTTTTTCCGCAAAACCCGAGCTGATTGTAATGGCCTCGGTGCTGTTCTGGTTCAGGTCGAACTTCACCTGCTGATGCCTTTGGCATGTATGAGTTTGCGTTGGGTTGAGGAATGCAGATTTGATGATACAAACTCAGACGGATTGAGATCGCGAATCAAGGCAAATGGTAGTGAAGCTAACTTGTTCAACTTTGATCCTAACACGATCAACTGGGAAGACTATATCATGAAGATCCACACCCCAGGCGTTATCAAGCATGTTTTGAGGAACCTCTTTAAAAAAATTTAAATTATATTGATGCTAGTCAAACGCATACTCATCCTACTACTGAAACTTAGTCTTATTGCATATTAATACGGTCAGCTACATGAATCCTTGGTCACCAATCGTCGGTCACACTATAGTTCACCATCCACAAAAATTTGGACTAATAATAAAAGAACCTTTCCCTTCTTTCAATTCAAAACCATGGCAAAACATGTCAGGCCGATCTAAGCTTACGTGACACTAAGTTTCTTCAACCATCTTGAAAATTCTCATGTCCGTTCCTTTCTGAGAGATGAGTGGTTCAGGTTTGGTACGACCAAGCACAACTCTTAAAGAAGGACCTTTTTTTGTTTTCTTACCCGTCGAGACATGCAGTAGCACCTCCAGTTTCTCGCACGTGTGCGCGAAGTCCAGCACGTGCTTCGCTCCCAAGGCGTTGATCTCCAGTAATACGTAATACCTGCAGGCGAAATTTGTTGCTATTAATGTTTTTTTCGCAGAGAGAGAGAGAGAGAGCACTTACAAGCGACGTGTTTGATTTTATAAATGATCGAGATTTATATGTTTTCAGGTTTATTTTATATTGAGCATAATTTGTTTAAACTGAATATAAATGAAAATGAAAATTCTTGTTCAGTTTATATTGATTGTATATGTGTAATTGATGTGAATGTACAAGATAAACGCTTAGGGCATAAAAGTTTAAATAAGTTGAAAAATTAACTAATTTTAACTTATTCTGTAGTTTTAATGAAAACACTTTTAATAAGTATGAGGCCTCTATAAAAGAGAAAATAATCAAAAAAATATTTTTTTTAAAATAATTAAGACAACAACCCTATTAAAAATTATTTACATTGATTTATGTTGACACTTCATGATAAAATCTTATCGTGAGAATATATATTTTATAACCTTTATCGATGATTATTCAATATATATGACACATAAGTTTGAGGCACTTGAGATATTCAAAGAATATAAGTAAAAAATTAAATCAATTAGGATAGATAATCAAAGTCTTAAGGTCAGACCGAGGTAATGAATACACCTCTATAAAATCCGTGAAGTATTGTAAAGACTTTGGTATTTCAAAATAAAATATTATGCCTAAAACATGTTAACAAAATGATGTAGCGGAGAGATATAAGAAAACCTTATTGAATATGATTAGGTCTATATGTTAATAAATGCTTCTCTTTATATAATATTTTGGAGAGAAGTTGTTTGTACAATCATATATATTCTAAATAAAGTATCTTATAAAATTATATTTTCTACACCATATGAAATGTAATTTGAAAGAAAACCAGACTTAGGTCATCTAAGAAGCTGCTATCCCTTCTATTTGACTCCGTGATTCAGTTCAGCCAACCTGAGCCTATCACAGGCGTAGAGCCATCAAAGCATTAACCGTCTAAAAGCAGATTAAGGAAGAGTGATGTGAGACTTCTGACTGACGTTCTCAAGTTCGGTTGGCAAATGTTTGATGCTGAATCCAACCCAAAACACCGATTGAGATGCATATTATATATGTACATGAAAGTATAATGTTCGTTATAATATCTGGAAAAGTTCAACAGGTTTCAGCTTAGAAATTCGGAATTGGATACATTATCCATTATTGGATCCAATTCAATTCTTAGCGGGTCCTGTTTCACTACCATACCTGACTAGATGGATTCCCGATTATGGATGTCCAAATCAAGGTTGAACCGGAACCGAGATTTCTGTTTGAGCCTCGAGGCATGAAAGTGAAAACCAAACTCTTGACCTGCCCAGCCCAATAAGCAGGTTGAACTGGAACCGAAGCCACCTGCAGAATGGAATGGGAGTCGTGGAACCAAAACCATAACCGAACTGTTATTGGGGATGCCTAAGTGAGATTCTAGTTCTACCTATCGAAGAACTGGAACCCAAGCCAATGATCTAGAACTGCCAGTTCCAAGTGCCTTTTCTTCAGTTTTAAAGTTCCACCTTATTTTCCAAACAGGAACTGGAGCCAATTTGAAGGCGAATCTGGAACCAGTGAACTCAGAACTGGAATCAAATCCAAAGGGAGCCGATTTGGTTCTGGTTCCACCGAAACCGACTGTTGAAACTGACAAGCCCAGTTTTTCCAGAACCAGGCAGGTCTACCAACTCGGTTGAAAAGTCACGAGTTCAATACTCGGGGCATACTTCTGCTTCGGCGTCCATCAGTGGCTCTTTGGAATGTTCCAAGTTCGATTCAAGCTTGTACTGTTCAAGTACGGTTCAATATTGCTTAGTAACACAAGGTACGAAGCCCATATATCTCTTACAGATTTTGACCACAGACTCGTGCCTACATTTAACCGAGACACATGGACGTTTGCCGTTAGAGTTTAGAACCCTGAAACAGCTAAAGGGGAAAGATGAAAAGGAAATGCAGGCCTGACCTTTTCATCGTGAGACATAAATGCTTTGTCTAGCTAGGGTTTCCGGCTTGTTCTTTGGTGAGAAAATAAAGAACACTAAGAGTCTGAAATTGGATAAGGGGTTTGTTCTAATCCTTGATACGGGTCAAGGAGGTCTCCGAGGTAAAGTTCCTTTGTACCTATCTTTTCTTTTCTGATGTACCATAAAAATGTGTATCTAATGAATAGTGTAGCGCTGTTCTTGTTGTCTGCCATTGCCTTGTGTTGCTCATCACAAAAGAAGTGATGGGTAGTTCACTATTCAATCCTTATTCATCCTCTTTCATCTCTTACATTGCAATTTGTCTATGTTTCTGAAACCCCTTTGAGCTTGAACGGTGGTTTTGATTTCTTCAGAATAGGTTGATTGTTGCCTTTCACTTCAAATTTAATCCTTTGGAGGTATCTGTAAACTTAACAAAAGGCCCGCTTTTTACATGTTTTGACATTTATTTTCTTTTTCAGGACATGTCTTTCCACGTTACTTGCATCACCATCTTGCCCAGAGAAGTTCTCTGTTTTTCTGTGTTTTTATTCCTTTTCTGAAGTTGACCTTCCGAGAATATCTTTTTCAAAGATTGCATTTTTAGCGTTTCTAGATCGAATATGCGTTATGAAGTTTAGCTAAAAGCTGCTTGTTTGGGGGGATTTGAATTATTGGCTTTTGCGACAGGAGTAACTTCATTTGTAGGCAGTAGAAGAAGGCAAAGCGTAAGAATTTGAAGAGTGTGTGTGTATTGAGAGAGAGAGAGAGAGAGAGAGAGAGAGAGAGAGAGAGAGAGAGAGAGAGAGAGAGAGAGAGAGAGAGAGATGATTACTGAGAAGCCGGGATGGGTCAAACATGGAGGCTTGCAAATATTCTCAATAGATATTCAACCGGGTGGCCTCCGTTTTGCTACCGCAGGAGGAGATCATAAGGTGAGTTTTCTCTCCATACCATCATCCTTCATGGTTTCAGTGACATTGTCTTTCTTTCATCGTATTGCTTGGTGAGCACAGTTTGGGCTCAGTTTTTTTCTTTTTACTCCATTTCTGTTTCTCTGAGTTGCTTAGAGCAGGATTTTGCTTAATGACGGTGTGGCATCTCTCTCTCTCTCTCAACTCACACACACATACACACAATTTACTTTGTTGGATAGATGTCTGATCTTATGTTATTTGAAACTGTTCCTTTTGATCTAAGTTATGTTCTACTAAATGGGATGCATCTCTGATGTAGTTGTTTGTGGTGAGCATACTAAATATGGATATTATCATCATTGAACATGAGTATGGTGTCTGCTATCTTTGTTTTGGCCGGATGGGATTTTGGGAATGTTAATTTTTGTTAAGTCTTTGCTGTGAGGGAGTTGGGGTAATTGAATCCAACTGTTTCTCTTAGCAAGAAGTGGTCAATTAAGGAAGTTGCTTAATGGCAAACAATGAAACCTATGTCACTACTGCCATCCGAGCACCATTTCATTGTTGGGGTGGAATCAGTTGATGTATGCAAGTTGGAACTTGGAGTGGGAAATCTGCCCAGTGCCCTCCTTTGGGGGTGACAGATTCAGTTTCAAATCCAGCTTGTAGTTGCCCTGCTGCTTGTTCTTCCTGTTCATGGTGCAGACCTGGTTCTCTTTGTAGTATATGCTTCCTGTCTGTATGCCATAATACAGACCAAAAGGAAATCAGAGAAGCAAAAAACCTTTAAGCTGCATCAGCATGTTAGAATCTTATTTGGTAGAAAAATATATGTAGATTGGCAAGGCCAAGGGCATGCATGCCTATCCATATTAGCATAAATCTATCTATCTATCTATCAATGAATAAGATGAAACAAGAAAGCACAAAAATATACATAAGAAGAGAAGGAGACCAGCCACAAAAAGCTAAAAACAAATAAAGAAAGGAAAGGAAAGAAAAGGACGACGAACCTTGAGATCAAGGAATTTCTTCCAGCCAAGGGGCAGAGGATATCCCTGGTCCAATTCAACAGGGAAAGACGCAGAATTGGTATGGAACAGGTCGAGGGTGACCGGCGAAACACGCCACAAGGAAGGGAGAAGGAAGCCGGCCAGGAGCTCGTTATCTCGCCGGACTTCTAGTGCCATCAACTGGGGAGATGAGGATATGTATATATAACAAATTGGGGAGAAGGTGGGGTTGGCTTGCTGTAAGGGAGAGGGAGGGGGTGTATTCAAGTAGAGCCAAGAGTGATTGAATGGCATGAATCCCCTAAAGTGTTTCTAAGCACAATAGTGGATGCTTAGTTGTTTTGACAGATATCAAATCCTTATTCTATTTTTTCAAATAGAACTCGGGTTATTCATATTTAGAAGGTGTGCTCATGTGGTTATGTTTGGGATCCTTAAGACTGTCTTTGAGACCCCAAAAGCTATGGTAGGGATTATGGTTTTCTGACTCTAGTACGACTGCCAATTGGAAACATGCTTGGAAATCGTCTTGGTTTTTAAAACCTTTCTCTCATTAGTTTTATTGCCAAAAACTGGTACCAGCGTCTATAAAGAGGTGTTGAGATCTGGAAATTCTTTGCATTCCCAAAACCATCTCAGTGTTTGTGCCAGTCAATGAATTTCATTTGTTTCTGTGATAGGTTCTGCTGGTTAATCTGCTTTGTGAAATGTGTTCCTTTTAAGTGATATTATTATTTATAATCTTCTTACATAACTTAAACTCCGCTCATGTAAGGGATCACCCTTGCATGGCCAGTCCCAAGCCTGGATAAAAGAGGAGGGTTGCGCTAGGCTTCCGTCAGCCAGCGTAAAACTTTGTCGGATTTTATACTATGGATTACAACTTTAACTTTGCATTGTTGAACGTAAAATAGTTGTCTTCTTCCGAACTACGGGAGTTATTCTTTCTGCCTGTTTTTTACACAAAAACGGTTTCCCAAAGTCATTGTTCCTTTTCAGATGTTTTGGGGGTGTAGTGAATAGTAATCGAATTTCAAAATTTGCAAAATAAAGTTGATAAAGATACTGGGCATACCACAAACCATTTCTTAGTGTTTCTTTACCTTCTCAACTGTAGCATTTGCATTTCATGCATTTATGTATTTTCATGATCATGAACAAAAAGCTTCCGCATGCAGTGCTGCTTTCTATACTAATACCTTTTGGAATGGTTATTTTTTGGTGTGAAGGTTCGCATATGGGATATGAAGTATGTATCTAAGGATGCTGAACTTGATCAATCAGCACCATTATTGTTGTCTACACTTCGTGACCATTTTGGGTCTGTAAATTGTGTAAGGTGGGCAAAACATGGACGCTATGTGGCATCTGGTTCTGATGATCAAGTGATTCTAATTCATGAGCGGAAACCTGGTGCTGGCACCACTGAATTCGGCAGTGGGGAGCCCCCCGATGTAGAAAATTGGAAGGTTGTGATGACCCTCCGAGGTCATACTGCTGATGTGGTAATTAACTTCTATATTTATTTTCTTTTGTTGTTATGTTGAGGTGTTTCTTCATGTAAAGGTTTCCATTTCCAATAAAGCTTGAGTTTTGATGTGGCCTGATATGCTATCTAACCGAGGTGCTTGTTTTATGTGCTTGAAGTAGGTGGATCTCAGTTGGTCTCCTGATGATTCAATATTGGCTAGCTGTAGTTTAGATAATACTGTTCACATATGGAATATGAACAATGGTATCTGCACAGCTGTTTTAAGAGGACATTCAAGCTTAGTGAAAGGAATTTCTTGGGATCCTATTGGCTCTTTTCTTGCGAGTCAGTCAGATGACAAGACTGTCATCATCTGGAGGACTAGTGACTGGAGCATTGAGCATAGAACTGAAGGCCACTGGGGAAAATCTGTATGTTGTGATTCTCTTTCTTCTTTCTTCTTTCATTTTTTGTTTCTGGTATCCTTTTATAATGGTACTTTTTCACATATGCTTTATTTTGTTCTTTTACCCTTTCTTACTCAAGGATCAACTTTAAGTCCATACTTATTTATAATGGTGATGGATGAGTTAACAAAACATATTCAAGATGAAGTACCTTGGTGTATGTTATTTGCAGATGACATTGTATTAGTGGAGGAGTCTAAGGAAAAAGTTAATAGAAAATTGGAACTATGGAGCGAAACATTAGAAAGCAAAGGCCTCCGACTTAGTAGAACAAAGACAGAATATATGGAATGTAAGTTTGATCATTTGGCTACTTCAGAGGACATAGAAATTTAAATTGGCACACATTGCATTCCCCAAAAGGAAAGTTTTAAATACCTAGGGTCAATTTTTCAAAGTGATGGAAGAATTGATGGAGATGTTACACATAGAATTAATGCTGGTTGGTTAAAATGGAGAGGAGCATCATGTATTCTTTGTGATAAGAAGATACCATTAAAATTAAAAGGTAAATATTATAGAGCAGCAATTAGGCCTGTCATGTTTTATGGTTCAGAGTGTTGGGCAGTTAATCATCAACATGTACAAAAGATGTAGAAATGAAGATGTTGAGATGGATGAGTGGTCATATAAGAAAAGACCGTATACATAATGAGGTTATTAGAAACAAATTAGGAGTGACACCAATAGAGGATAAAATGAGAGAACATCGTTTAAGATGGTTTTGACATATAGAAAGAAGATCAAAAGAAGAACCTGTAAGAAGGTTAGAAAAACTAAATTTGGAAAGTATTAAAAGAGGTAGAGGACGACCACAAAAGTGTTGGAAAGAAACAATAAAGAATGATCTAGCTTATTGGGAGTTAACTGCTAACATGGCACACGATAGGGATCTGTGGAAACAAAGAATCCATGTAGCCGACCCCGTCTAGTATGGGAAAAGGCTTAGTTGTTGTTGTTTTACCCTTTCTTACTCTTGAGTCTTGACTGTTTACAATCTCGTCAGCTGGGATCAACATTCTTTAGACGACTTGGATGGTCTCCTTGTGGGCACTTTATCACAACCACGCATGGGTTTCAAAAGCCCCGACACTCTGCACCAGTGTTAGAAAGAGGTGATTGGTCTGCTACCTTTGATTTTCTTGGCCACAATGCACCGGTTGTCGCTGTCAAGTTCAATCATTCTATGTTCTGGAAGACTTATGCTAATGGTCCAGAACCAAGGGTTGAATCAATTGGTTGGTCAAATGGTGCATCAGAATCCGCAGGAAGAGAACCAGTGACAAATTCCACTTCTAAAGAATTAGTACCTTATAACGTGATTGCCGTTGGGAGTCAGGACTGCACTATTACGGTGTGGACTACATCAAGCCCTCGACCACTTTTTGTTGCAAAACACTATTTCACTCAAAGTGTGGTTGATTTATCCTGGTAAGAGAATTTTCTGCATATATATATATATATATATATATATATATATATATATGTATTTAGCAGCACATATTGCATTGTAAATTTTTAAAGGCTGCTTTTGGATTTGACAGTTGAATCATTGTTTTAGTCTCTTTCTAGCTAGACTAGCACTTATGAATCAAAACATGGGAAAGGGTTTAGCTTCCTGAATTTTATGATTGCACAAAGTCACTTGAGTCTGTCCATGGTCTGATGACTTTTTGTTTCAGGCTGATGGTCGTGCCTCTTCATGAGAATAGGTTAGTGGATGAGACTGCAAAATAGTTGCCACCTGTCACGATGCCTTATGTGAACAAATACATCATTTTGGATTTTTTTCTCAATTTGTCAAATGTTTTGCACGTTATGTTCCCTTTTCTCCAGGTTTCAATTGACTTCCTTCTTGCTATCTATCCATCACGGTTTCATTTGACGTATACTGTTCTCCTCTATTACCTGATTGTCATTGTTTCTGTTGAAATAGGAGTCCAGATGGTTATGCACTTTTTGCCTGCTCCTTGGATGGTACTATAGCCACGTTTCACTTTGATGTTAAAGAACTTGGCCAGAGGTTGACAGATGCTGAGTTGGATAAATTGAAAAGGAGTAGATATGGTGATGTAAGAGGGAGGCAGATAAGTTTAGCAGAAAGTCCTGCACAGTTGTTGCTGGAAGCAGCATCTGTTGAACAATCTGCTGCAAAAAAGGGTGCTGCTATACCTGATCTGAACCAGACTGTAAAACCTTCTATGGACGCTGAGAAGTCTATCATTGGTCAACCGCATGCTAAGGTTTCTGATGCACCTGCTGAAGATGAGAAGAAAAATGAAACTTCTAGTGGTGTTGCTGTTGGTGGTGCCAGGTCTGGTGGTAGTGGTGTCTTGAACCAATCTGCTACTCGGACTAGTCCAGTAAAACAGAGAGAATATAGACGACCTGATGGTCGAAAAAGAATTATTCCCGAAGCAGTTGGCATACCAGTGCATCAGGATAATATATCAGGCATTGCCCCAGCAGCTTCACTAGATGGACTCCTCCCAGCTTCAGACCCAAAAAGGGATGATAATGGAGCCGTTTCTGTTGATGCTGGAACTAAGGAAGTTGCCTTTAAGAGGCCTTCTGCTGGAGGGCCTGGAACAAATGGTCTTGCTGGACGGTGCTGCCACAGAGAGCGTAGTGGAGTAACTGCAAGAGCAAGCATTACTGAAAGCTTGGTTCTTGAGAAAGTTCCAGCTTCAGATACCAATGTTGGAAAAATTAATATTGACCGTGCAGGCTTTGTGCAAATGCCAAGTTCACAGATATCTAAAGGCATCATTTCAATCTGTGTCTTCGATAAGAAAAATGGTGGTGACAGCAGTGCACTCTGCTTGGAGGCCAAGCCTCTTGAACGGGTTTTAAATGAAGTGTATGGGGTAGGGAATACATTCACGCCAAAGGAAACTGAAGTTACGTGCTCCAAAGGAGTTGCCACCCTCTGGTCTGACAGGTTGGCAGGGAAGGTAACTATCTTGGCTGGCAACGCTAATTTCTGGGCAGTCGGTACAGAAGATGGCTGCTTGCAGGTATCATGACATTCTGCTTATCAGCTTCCCTTGTCTTGATGTGGTCTGCATTTTGTAGTTTTTTTCTTCAAGAATGCAAGAGTAAATTCATTTAGATCCATGTTTTGATTTTGGACACTGTCAAACCTCATCTTAGAAGGAAAGAACATAAGATTCAAATGGGAAATATCATCTACATTATTTGCCATACTAGATTAATCACATATCAGTAGGTTCATAGAGCTTTCTGGCCTTATTGCTGGACATCATGTCTTTGAAAATGTTATTTTTACATTGATGGGTGTACGGACTTTGTGTATCTTTACCATCATTTGTATTCTCGTCTCCACCTTGTGAAAGTTACCTTAAGTTTGGGGGAAGACCATTGCTCAATCTTATGTCCTTGTTACGACGTGTTAGTGTTGGTGTATGGTAATTATGCTGTTTTATTTGTCTATTTTTGAAGGTTTACACCAAGTGTGGAAGAAGAGCGATGCCAACCATAATGATCGGATCTGCAGCAATTTTTGTTGACTGTGATGAGGGCTGGAAACTGCTGCTAGTCACAAAAAAGGGATTGCTTTATGTTTGGGATCTTTTCAGTAGGATCTGCCTTGTGCATGATTCACTGGATCCTCTTTTTACTTCCAAAGATGATTCAGCTGCAAAGGATACAGGTTAGATTTCCACCAGTCTTCTAGTTCTTCCAATGCAAGTATATCACTTGTGTTCCCTCATTTCTTTATCTACGTAAACCTAGACATTTTTCTGATGAAAACTTTCTATTAAATTGTTGCACTTGATTATTCATATTGTCAGAATTGTTTCAGGCTCGATCAAAATCATATCTGCAAGATTTTCAAGATCAGGGTCACCTTTGGTTGTTTTAGCAACCCGTGAAGCTTTTCTGTTTGATTTGAGCCTCTGCTGCTGGGTGCGGATTGCTGATGATTGCTTTCCTGCATCAAATTTTGCAAGTTCCCTGAACCTCAGGCAAGTTGATGAACTTGCTGGATTGCAAGTTGATATTGGGAAATTCTTGGCAAGAAAACCTGGCTGGAATAGGTATCCGTATCTGATACTGCTCTGTCCAACCTTTTAGATCTTTTTCCTAAGTGACTTCTTAGATCTTGCTGACATTTTCTAAATGACAGAATCCTTTGTCAGCTAACGTGCTAAATCTAGTTAGACTTTTAGGATCTTGTAGGATTAGCACAAAAGTACTTATTCGTAGGTATTGCATCACTCCCATCGAATTATGTCTCTTTCAGTAGATGGTTCACTCCTTTTTGGCCCACATTGTATCCCTTTGGTGTCTATTTTCAGAAGGCCATCCTTCCTTTGAGATCATGCTACTGTTTTTATTTTATTGCACGTTAGTTTCAGCATGTGACAGGTTGGCATTGCTCCACTATTTATTTTCTATCCAAGACCTGACATTTATCTTCTCTAATGTTGTAAAGAATATTGTACATTTTGTGTCGTTGTGGTAGGACTTTGACTGATGATGGGGTGCAGACCAGGGCGCATTTGGAGGCTCAGCTTGAATCATCCTTGATTTTGAAATCACCTAATGAATATCGTCAATGCCTTCTCTCCTACATCCGGTTTCTGGCCAGGTACTTGATCTTTTCACACTGCTTGCACAATGTGCTTGTATGCAGGGTTATCCGTATCGCATGATACGGATACGATACGTATCGTATCGCAGGTAAGTATATCGTTATTAACAAGTTATCGCACCGTATCGCACGATACGTCCTGGGATCCTTATAAAGGGTCCTCGGCCGACCGAAACCCACTATTTTTCGCGGGTTTCCTCTCTCCTTTTGGGTTCCTCAAGCTCCCTAAGAGCCGATTTTCGCTTCCGTGGTGTTCAAAGCTCTAAAATTGTGCCCTACGGTATTCGTGCAAGCCACCAAACTCGGATTTAGGTATATTTTTAATGTTTTTTCCATTTTTTTCTTTTATATTTGTTGTTTTTTGTGTTATTTCGTTTATTTTTTCTTTGAATGACAAAATATGAAGTTATTAAGTGTGTGTATACGATTTTTATTGCATTCACGAAGTGGGAGATACTCCATTTGGGTGTTATTTGAAGATTGGGGGATTTACGAAGTGCTTTTATTTTCAGGTTTTTGTTTGAATTAAAGTACTCCATTGAGATGGCAGGAAGGGGTGGTAGAGACTCCCATTATCGGTATGATGATCCGGCATGGCAGTGGGGTATACCAGTTGAGGGTTCCAGGTTAAAGATTAGATGCTTATTTTGTGAAAAGGTGGTTAGTGGTGGAATTTTAAGGTTGAAACACCACATAGCAGGAACCAGGAAAGAAGTTGCTCCATGTACAGGCAGAGTTAGAAGTGTGCCAGAAGGTATTAAATGGCAATGCCTGTGGATGATTGAGAGCATATAGGAAAGGAGAACAAAAGGATGATTTCCAGTGAAGAAGCTGATGATACTACTGCCAATGGAGTTGGATTTATTGATAGTTTGCCTTCAGATGCTAGAACAGAGATTGATAGTAGCAGTTCACGAGCACCTAACAGGAGAAAGAGTGTTGCAGCTGAAGACTTTGGAGGTGGCAGAAGAGGAAGTTCGGGAAGGAGTAGAGGAAGAGCTTCTTCTACCATACATTCGTTCTTTCCTCCTTCCACTACACCTGGTGCTCAACCTAGAATTCGTGCTGCTATGGCTTTAGAACAACTCCATGATCAGGCAGACCTTGCAGTGGGAAGATGGTTTTATGATGCATGCATTCCATTTAATGCAGCAAACAATTTTCATTTTGAAGCAATGATAGATGCAATTGCTAACATTGGTCTAGGATATAGGATACCCTCTTATCAGAAGTTGAGAGGGAATATATTAGATTAGACCGTCATTGAAGTGGAGCAATATTGTTCGACTTTGGAAGCTGATGTATGAACGGAGATGATTGAGAACATACAAGAACGGAGACAACAAAAGGATGATTTTTAGATGTATGAAGAAGCTGATGATGCTACTGCCACTGGATTTGGATTCACTAATAGTTTGCCTTCAAATGCTAGAACAGAGATTGGTAGTAGCAGTTCACGAGCGCCTACTAGAGGAAAGAGGGTTGCAGCTGAAGACTTTGAAGGTGGCAGAAGCGGAAGTTCAGGAAGGAGTAGAGGAAGAGCTTCTTCTTCTAGCATACATTCGTTCTTTCCTCCTTCCAACACACCTGGTGCTCAACCAGGAATTCGTGCTGCTATGGCTTTAGAACAACTGCATGATTAGGCAAACCTTGCAGTGGGAAGATGGTTTTATGATGCATGCATTCCATTTAATGCAGCAAACAATTTTCATTTTCAAGCAATGGCAGATGCAATTGCAAACATTGGTCCAGGATATAAGATGCCCTCTTATCAGAAGTTGAGAGGGAAGATATTAGATTAGACCGTCATTGAAGTGGAGTAATATTGTTCGACTTTGAGACAGTCGTGGAAGGAAACGGGATGCACTATCATGACAGATGGATGGACCGATAGGCGAGAAAGGACATTACTAAACTTTCTTGTATATTGTCTTAAAGGACTCATGTTTTTGAGATCTCTAGATATGTCAAAGGAGAGGCATACTGCAAAGATCCTATGACAGGAATTTGATAAGGTTATCCAGGAGGTTGGGTTAGAAAATGTAGTCCAATTGATTATAGATAATACAACTAACTACAAAGCAGCTGGGAAGGAGTTAGTTGATATTTATGAGACTTTCTACTGGACACCATGTGCAGCCCATTGTTTAGATCTCATCCTCGAGGACATTGGTGAGATGGATGAAATAAAGGCAGCAACTTAGTGTTGCCAAGATATTACAAAATTCATTTACAACCATGCATTTGTTTTGTGTATGATGAGGAGATATACAGAAGGTGCAAAGCTTCTTCGCACAACTGCAACTCGGTTCGCAACAAACTTCTTATCTGTATAGAGTATTGTGAGATAGAAGGAAGCTTTGAAGAGAATGTTCTCCTTAGATGAGTGGCAACAATTTGCAGAGTTGCCTCAAAACAGAAGAAATAGAAAGTTGAATGAGATTGCAGAAACAATTTTTAGAAGTTCATTTTGGAATGCATGTGTCAGATTATTGAAAATTACTTGTCTTTTAGTGAAAGTTTTGAGATTGGCTGATAGTGAGGAGAAATCATCGATGGGCTACCTTTATGAAGCCATGGACAGGGCAAAAGAAGCCATAAAAAATAACTTTAATAGAAAAAAGAGAGATTATGTGCTTGTGTGAAAAATAATTGATAATAGATGGAATAAACAATTGCATCAGCTTATTCATGCAGCAACCTACTATCTAAACCCATCATCAGGTACTCAACAACCTTTAAAAGGGACGATGAGGTTAATCGAGGCTCAACAACCTTTAAAAGGGACGATGAGGTTAATCGAGGAATCATTGAATGTATCGACAGATTAGTCCCTGATGAGAGCATAGCAGATGCGATACATCGAGAGATGGAGATATATGATAATGCTCTTCACTTGATGGGTTTGCCTGTTGCAATTCGTAACCGCAGTACGATGCGTCCATGTAAATTGTTTATTTTCATATTTAAGTTTCATCTTACATTAATGTGGATTATGTCTCTAATATTTATCTTTTTCTACAGATGTTTGGTGGAATAGGTTTGGAACCGATTGTCCAAACCTTAGAGATTTTGCAGTGAGAGTCTTAAGCCAAACCTGTAGTGCAATAGGTTGTGAAAGAAATTAGAGTGTTTTTGAACAGATCCATACAAAGAAGCGCAACATGTTGGAACACAAAAGACTAAATGAGTTAGTTTATATTTGTTGTAACATGCGCCTTCGTGAAAGGTAATGTTGTATTACTTTCAAATTTTCAATTCAATATTGTTTAACTTTAGTCTTCAATCGTTAATATTATTTACTAATTGTTTATCTTTGTTTGTCGTAGGCATTTAAAAAAAGTAAATAGAGAAGAAAGTCGGTTCGATCCAATAAGTTTGGATAATTTTGATATATTAGAAGATTGAGTTATGGAAGACACTGAAGAAAATGCCCTCCTAACTGAAGAAGACGCTGTTTGGATTAATTTGGAAGGAGCGCAACAACAACATCAAGGAGATGAAGAATTTGATTTCCAAGAAGAAGGTGTCGCTGATGATGACGATGAGGATCTGCAACAAGGAGAAGATGAAGATTATTTAGTTGATGATCCTGATTACAATTTGTAAAATGTAACTGTGTCTGTAATATGTATTTCATTTTTTGGATTCAAAATATGTAAATTTGGATGCAATTGTTCAATGTTGAATGCTCAATCTGTACTAAACTTACAGTATATGAATTTAAAGCAATTACCAGATTTTTCTTGATTTTTTTAATTTTTTTCGGATTTTTACTAATTTTTATTGATTTTTAATTAATTTGTATATTATTTTAATATTAAAGTACGATACGATACGATACGCCCGCATCGTGGAGCCCAACGATACACAATAAGATACGCGTCAGACAACACTACTTGTATGTATGCATCTTTCTATGCTAAAGCGCATGAATCTTCTACATATCAGTAAACCCTTATCATAATTTGTAGAATCTATAATAAATTAAATTTGTAGAATCTATAATAAATTAGTCTGATAAAGTTTTACGCGAGCTGGTGGAAGCTGAATGCGACCCTCTTCCTTTATTCGGACTTAGGACGGGTGATGCAAGGATGATCCGCGGAGTTATTCTTGTACAAAATTTTTGTCCCCGAAAGAAAGTTTGCAAACCAAAATTTACAAAACTAAAAAGTTCTCTCAAAGTTACATCAGTCACTAAGATTCTGATCATTCTTGACGAGCTCTTTTTCCAACAGAGAAGCGGATGAGTCACGCTTGAGAGAAGTCTGCGAGACATTCCTTGGTCCTCCAATAGGCATGGTCGGATCTTCTGCTTCTCAAAATCCTGCATGGGACCCTTCTGTACTTGTAAGACTGCATATGTTACTCTCTCTCTCTCTCTCTATCTATCTATCTATATATATGTATATATAATGCATATTTTATTTATGGATCCATCAGTTAGTACATGCATGCTGAAGAACTCCCAAAAAGATGTTGCAAATGTATGGATGGTACATATACCAGCTTCCCACCATAGTGTGCAAAAAGGCTTTGCTTTCGGTATTAGCTTTTGGATGTTGTTACATGCAGGGCATGAAAAAGCACAAGCTCCTGAGAGAAGATATCCTTCCATCAATGGCATCAAGCCGGAAAGTGCAGCGCCTGCTCAACGAGTTCATGGATTTGCTTTCTGAGTATGAAACAAGTGCCACTCGGACAAATACCGACCAGGGAGTTCCTCCGAAAAGTGATACTTGATTATATGGCCTTGTAGGAAGTATGCAGACCCCTCATTTGATTTTCAGGCAGTGTATGATAACCATGTTTATGTAACAATATTTGAGCCTACCTTTTAGGTCTCGGTTGCTGTAATTGTACAGTGCTAACACACCCTAATTCTCCTTATTCTTCACCTCACAAAGCATCTTAGCTAGCGCTCTTTTTTGTTAGACACCATTTTTGTATTTGTATTCTTTCCTCAACGCGATTGTGTGGGCAATCTTAACCATGGTATTTGCTCTTCCTGACTCTTCTTTTCTGTTGTATGTTGGCATCCTTCACTCTCTTGCAAGGATATTTAGATTATCATGGGGCATTTTTCTTGATATTAATCTCCCTCTATCTTCGTCTAATTTTGATTTGTTTTTTATTTAGATAGGACTATGTGGCTGTGAGAAGATGCACAATCCGGAAAGAAGGCGAAGGCACTGATATCGCCATTGGAAATATTTCCATGTTTTCTCCAATTAGTATGAATAGCGATAATTAGGAATTCTGATGTACTGGATTGAGAATATGCTATTAGAAATGGTAATAGATCAGATTTAGGCCAGAAATTTGGATTGGCCTGGATCAGTATTATGATTTGGTAAGTCTTAATGAACAAACTATTAACATCCGGTTTCCTTTAAAATACAAGGGAGGGGGGGAAATTGGAAAGTTTTACATTTGGACTCTAAATTCGTAATTGATAACATTTGAAAATCAAATTAAAGTATGAACTTAAGATATGATAAAGGTCTTCAACCCTACCCAGATGAACACTACGGGTATCCATATGTAGTTTATCGCTTGTATGTTCGGCACTCATTTGGCAGTTCCACATCATAGATAGATGGGAGGGGGCCGGGGCAGGGTTAGACATTCTCACGTGGCACCTGGTGTGGGGTTCGAGTTCATTGGGGCTAGGCTCGTGGTGCCCGGCTTGACTTGGTTAAAGAGAAGGTTTACCTACACATATGGTTTTGTTTAAGATCATTTGCTTTGGTTTTGAGATGTGTAATGGGTGATCCTATGAGACCTGGATTTTAGTGGTTCAGAGTTGGAGTCCAAGTAGGGGTAGATACTTAGGATTCTATTTGTTCACGTTTGAATTTTCATTTGATTTGGGTTAAAGCGGATCTTTGGGGTTTGATTTAGTTTATTAGGATCTATTTTCATTTGGTTGAAGTATATAAACCTGTATTGAGGTTGTGTAATTAAGGAGCCCTTTTGAATAAAATTCAATAATTTGGGAATAAACTTCATTCTCTTTCTTCTACTTGCTCTCAACCAAACTGTCACGAGTGTGTTCCTGTGTGCTGCAACTGGTGCAGGCAAGGTGCTCCATACAAGAGGAAAGACGTGGTGAAAGACGTTGGTAATCAGGTGTGATTGTTGTCATTACCAAGCCCTTCCAAGAACAGAAAACTTTGAGTCTTGTCAAAGGGCAGTTGGCAGTTTGGTGTCAGAGAATTGTTGCCCAAAATCGGCAGTGTTCCGTGGTGAGTTTTATGGAGGAAAGCCACTGGTAGAAGTCTCTAACCCACCACCAACCCGGTCGGACGGTGAGTTTGCGCGTTTAAGCCCATACCGCATCCGACTAGTTGGCAGCCGCTGCAAAGGTGATTGCGGCCTGCCTTGGGATGTTATTGCAGTTTGTAATAAGGCCTAGTTGAAATCCCGTCGAAGGTAATTGTGTGCAGCATTTCCTAAAACTGTGGACGAGTTGGCGGCAGATCTGACCACAAAGCTTTACATTTGGAAGCTCCATGCTCGCCAGAAAAGGCCGAGGTGCAGTCTAGTTGGGGTTGGGGCAAGCTCGAAAGGCGGCTCGCATGAGGCGCATGTGAGTGGATTCGGGTGCCACATTTGACATGTGAGCTCAGACCTACTGGATTTGCCGCCGTTGGGGCGAGCCATGCCACATTTGGAGTTGGCTGCTGGAGTGCGTGCCACATTTGTTAAGGCGCGACTAACATTTGGTGAGAGACCCACAAGATTTCTTATTCCCCTCGGAAGATTTGCGAAAGGTAGGGTTCCAGGAAGCAAGTTCCTCATACGAATATATTTGCATTTGAGGAAGAGTGTGACCTCTAAAGGGAGTACACTTTGGCGCCCCAAACCCGTTCTCAAGTGGCCATGGCTCGTGGGGTGGCTGTTGGATCAAGTGCAAGTGCCAAGGAGCAAGGGCGGTGGACGGGATGACCAATATGAAGAACTTGTTAGTGCAGTTCACACAGTGGATGGAAAGATTAGATCAACCAGAAGCTGAAATACAAGCCCTACATGAATCCACTGCCGCGGTGGCTGTGTGACACCGTCGTCAACCCGGGTGCAGTGCCTCATAATGCCTCTCCAAACGGCAAGACTCCTCTTGGTGGCACTAGTGCTAATGCTGCTGCAGAACCTTGGCATGGCAACAATCATGCAGTTCAGAAAATAAAAGTGCTCGAATCAAAGAAGTTTGAGGGTTGCCGAGATGGTAAACTGCTTGAGAATTTCCTTTGAGTTATGGATTCTTGTTTTCAAGCTATGGACCTCACCAGCTGACCGGAACTGATCTCTTTCTGTGTCAGGATGCTAAACGGATGAGGTTGATACACATCTCTTCATGGATGTAGTTGAAAGTTAAACTACGTAAGCAATTTCTCCCTGCAGATTTTAGTTGGAGAGCATGAAAGTGCCTACATCAACAGAAACAAACTTGGTGGAGTGCATGAATCAATTCAGTGTTCTTTTTGACATCCAAAATTTGTCGAAAGATGATAAAATGTATCAGTTTCATGTAGGACTTGAACGCTTGAATTGAGACGTCGTAACCCCACTGATGTTATCGAAGCTATAGCCATTGCTGAAACTATTGTGAACTTCTGAACTCAAAGAGATCTGAACAGATCTCCTGTAGCAAAGGAGGAGGCCGAAGTGACAGATCCAAGAAGCCTTCAGGTGGTAGACAAGCGTATGATTCAGGAGGCCAAGGTGATTGGTCACAGCAGCCGACAGACAATTGGATTTGGATCTCGAGGGCGAGGCCCCTCTTGGCCGGGAGAGGATTGTTACCTTGCGCCTGCTATAGGGTGTGAGAGGGTAAGAATACTCGAGTCTCCAAAACATTGAAAGTGCTGACGCATCTAAACGGAATGGCTGTAACTATTCATTAATTTAAGAACTGTTTGACTTAATTAACCGTACGCATCAAAAGAGCCCTCTGGCAAATTTCTACCACAATTTATCCTCTGCTACGGATTCAGGATAAGTTAAGGAGAGGAGAGTATGGAGCATTGCCTCTGACCGGTACGAGTTACCATCTGTTTATTGCGGAAACCAGAAGCTGGGGTGGTAAGAAATTTTTTACTGTGAATTATAAGCTTGCAATCATTGGCTAGTCTTCATTTATCTCCTCTTAGTTAAGGCAAAGATGCCGCTGACTCAAAAAATAGCACAAGGATTAAAACTTATGGCTCGAAAAGCACAAATATGATTCTTGGCCACAATTTGATATTTTCAATTCTAGTGATTCACACTGCCTTAATGTAAATCTGCCACCGGATGGAGGTTGCAAAACTTTAACAAGCTTGACAAGAAATGCAAGCCAGAGGCATGAACAAGATCAATGCAGCAGGTTTCACAAAATTTGAGGTAAAGGGAATCAATGGCACGACTTCGCACCATGAATTGATCAATCTTATTAATTGAATGAAACTGTTCAAACCCAACTTGGCAGATACAATCAATGTGGAGATTATAGAAGAAGGAATGTGGAAAATTAAGTGAACCAAGTGGAAGATCGTGGTTTCTTCAAAGATCTTCACAACCTATTTTGATCCCACCAACTTCACTCAATTCATGGTTTCATCAGTAGGCTCTTTATATATTTCAGTATTCCTTGTGTATCAACTGTCCATACAACTGAAACTGGAGAAACGCCCATCCAGGGGTTACGTGAATACCATCTGTAACAAGACGCAATCAAAATCAATCAGAGGAGATCAAAGCAAATATAAAGCACAAAAAGAAAGTAACAGAAATAGCTTGAACCATCGTACTTCTTTAGCCCTTGATCCATCAGAGTGTGGCCCGTACAAATACCCTGTGTTTCGACCCTCACAGCTCCTTTCTTGAATGTAAAAAAGTCAGGCCGGACTAAGGTAACGAAACTCACAGGATCGTGTAAGAAAATTCCTGCAGATGAGAAACAATGTTATGTAAGATGGTTCTCGTCACAAAAATTAGAACTAATATGTCAGGATAATTAAAAATAAAGCACACCATTAAGACCAGATTTTATATGCCATTTAACGTAGAACCGACAGATATCATATATGTATTGACCATATTTTCCTCCGGAGTCCCTAATCTCAGCAAGATCATCATCTGAAACAAGAGAGATATTCCAATGAGCAACCAAACTTGTTCCGTAGGATCCAAGCCTGATAATATTTCAAATCGTGTGAAGAAATTTGAAAGGACACTACCAGTTAGTATCACTTGTGTAGTGATGTTTATTCCCACAACCGTGATATCTGCTCCACTAGCGAACACAATATCAGCTGCCTCAGGGTCACCATATATCTGCAGTTCATTACAACGTATGCATTAGAAACAATTACCATGGAATACCAAAGCTGCAATTGCCAGTGATATGGACATTATCTTAAAGGTCAACCTGCCAACAAGTTTCTGCCGTGCATATTAAAATAACTAGGCATATTGACAAATATTTTAATTGATATATAGTCCCATCATGGGACAGCAAGTTCATACTTGATCCCTGTGACACTCTTTAATTTGTATGACAGCAAACGAACAAGAAAGAATACAAAATCCAACCAACTTACCAAATTGGAAGCAGAAAAATGTGCAAGAGATAATTGGTATGAAGACGATAACATGTTCTTAAGGTATCCTCTATAGAGATCCTTCTCCAAACGTAAAGTTACAATGATACAAGTACGACACTATAAAACGTACAAGATCTTATATACAAGGAAGCTGTAGAAGGCAAACCAGAGCCGATTTCATGCTCCATGTCATTTGCAATTCGTTACATATCTTGTTTATGTAATATTTTGCTTCTTTCCATTGTAAAGAGTTTCAATTTGTTGAATAGAGGATATTAATTGTATGAGCAAATTGGGTTCAGAGCATTTGTTTTATGTGCAAGTTTTGGGTATGAACATTCATAGAACTTCCGAGATGCTTCAGCTTCAAATTGGCCCTATGAAACTCGAGGAGGATTTATCTCAGCACAGTAGGAAGTTAAATGAATGAAAAATCCTAAAAGATGTATTCAAGGAAAGGGCAGGATGAGTATATATGTATACATTTGCTTCTGCTGCAGGATTGACATTTCCAGCTGCAAAAAATGATCCACCAAGTATGACCACCTTCTTCACCTTGCTTGCAAAGGATGAATCACTCTTGATTGCCTACAAAATTTTAACAAAGAAACCATTAATAACTGTTTCTAAACCAGATCTGAAGAAAGTATCTGTGATCTAACAAATACAGCGATGTTACCAGTGCCAAATTAGTCAATGGCCCCAATGCAAGAATAGATACTTCGCCAGGATATTCATTGACCTTGTCAACTAAAAACTGGCATGCACTTTTCTCAATCTTCTTTCCTTTGGGAGGTGGAGGAGATGTATTCCCCAAGCCATCAGAACCATGAACAAAGTCAGCAATTCGAGGCTTCCCCCTCTGTTCGCATAACGGTAAATACTTGGTCAAACCATTGTGTCACAAGGAACCCAAGGTAAATTGTTCATCAAAAGGACTTGAAAGAAAAGTTAATCGTCAGGGCAACTTGGGAGGTGTTTATGAAAATTGCAGCAATAACTGAGCTAGGTCATAGGGGAAAAGAAGGAATAATTAACTTTTGCAGGTCATTGTAAACTGAAAGGTACAAAGGTCCATACAAAAGACAGATCAGTTAGTTTCTGCCCCAAAGACAGTAGTTAAAGTAGTGGACAAGCAACCATGATTCGAATCCCATGGGGTACTACATACCCCAAATAGAATACCCACCACAAAACCTGAGATGAGGATCCTGGTCTTGAACTTTTACATTGCGTTCTTCCAACCCAGCCCCTCCGAAAGACAGTCTCACCAAGTATAAATTGAAAAAGAAGAAAAAAAACGCTTGTTTCTTGCAGCAAGTTGGATTAAACCAAATGCTTTCAACTTCAGACACTCTTATCAATTCACAGATGCATGTGCAGATGCATATGATCAGATTGCTGAACAAACAATGACAACGTTGTAGATTGTTTCCTGAAGTCTACACCAATCATCAAGTGTTCGAATACACCTGAAAATTCCTGTCAACTCTGATATGCAGTGTAACTCTCAGAAAAATTCAAACATCGAACAGAATGCATGGCATCTGAATTTTGATCTAATAATCCTCGATGCCTACTAGAATTATATAGAAAAGAAAGAATCAAATTTAAAACCAAAAGCCCCGTGAGCAAAAGACAAATCATAGAAAATTAGAAATAAAAAAAAATACATCTACCTTCAGAGGTTCGTCGCTGCCCTCGGCCACAGGAATCTCCGGTAGCCCTGCCATCTCACACTGTCCTTTTACAAAGTAATAACAGTAACTATTGGTGAACCGCATTATAACCCACAACAATTAACAAACAGGGCAAAGAGAAAAAGAAAAGGTGACAGCAATGAAGCACAAAACCAGTGATTTCGAGTAATTCAACTGAAACGGGGGAAATTACACTTACCAGACGCAAAGCATTGTCCGTAGCATCCTTAGTAGTGACGTTACCAAAGATCGTCGTCAATCCCAACACATCCAAATTTGGCGATTGGAACGCCATTAAAACCGTCATGGCATCATCTGCAACTCACCGGAAACAAAAGAAAACAAACAGAAACGTTCGCTTCAACCTCCCAATGAAGTAAAACAAGAAGAAACCCAACACTTAACGCATATAACATCATCTTTGAATCCCAAAGACAGCATATAACGTCAGAAAAGTAGAAAAGGAAACCTTTACGATGATGATGTCCATGATAGCAATTAATCAAAACATCAACACAGAGGTAAATCCACCAAAAGAGAAGAGACAAAGAAAAAAAAACTGAGCTTGAATAAGGAGGAAGCATCATACCAATTCCTGGATCCGTATCGATTATAAGCTTCAGATGAGCATGAGATGCTTTATTACCGTCCATCCTCTTCTTTATCTCCTTGGAAAGTTGGGTTCTTATTTATGGTGAGAGAGAGAGAAAGAAAGAAAGAAAGAAGATGACAAGAAGAAGAAGAGAAGGTAGGAAAAAGCGAAAACAACGTGTGTTCCAGGCGTCACCCTTCCTTCCTTCCGGCCGTCGAACGACGGACGGACGGACGTTCTCGTTGGGTGTCTCTTTCGTTCTTTTGTCTGCCTGCTGCGTCCTCTTCTCGCCAATAGATAGTCACCACCACGTGAATGGGGGGAAGACGCTGGCCGCGGGTCCCATGGTCTCGCGCCCACGTCGACGCCCTCTCTCTCTGTAATTGGACCTGAGGTGGACCCTATTTGTCTTCATGTTTGGTCCAGATAGGCCGCTCCACGATCCGTGGTTGACACAGACGCCAGACGGTATCTTATGAACCGTCGTGACCTGTCCTTTTAATGGGTTTTCGGGTTGGATCGATCATGGACAGGACCGGCCCAAATTTTATGATGCATGCTACCGGGTCGGGTTACAGGACCTGCTCCAGGCAGAATACCTGTATGGTTTATCTAGCGGGTTAGGGACGTACATAGTAAGCCAAGCCAACTTGATTAAGATGAACCTCCTTTTAGAGCTGGTGAATGAACTAAGCTGCTCGTGGGTCGGCTTGGTTCAAGGACACAAGCTCGATATTGTCGGGTTTGTAGTACCGAACACAACCGATCCGACTCGTTTGAACATATCAGTTGAGCACAAACCATGTACGCTTGCTTTAGCTCGACTTGTAGTTGTCTGTTAAGCATAAACAATAATTATGCGCACACAAACTTTCTACTCAAAACTACTACAACAACGGGTAAGCCTTTTTCCGTACTAGATGGGGTTGGCTACATGAATTCTTTGTTTTCATGGAGTCCTAGCAATTAGCTCAACATAAGCTAGATCATTATTTATTGTTTCTTTCCAACACTTTTGTGGTTGTTCTCTACCTCTTTTAATATTTTTTATACCTTCTTACATGCGCTTCTTTTGATTTCTTCTTATATGTCCAAACCATCTTAAACGATATTCTCTCATTTTATCCTTTATTGGTGTCACTCCTAATTTGTTTTTAATAACCTTATTATGTATACAGTCTTTCCTTGTATGACCAATCATTCATCTCAACATCTTCATTTCTGCCATAGACATCTTTTGTACATGTTGATAATTAACTGTCCAATATTCAGAATCGTAAAACATGGCATGTCTAATTATTGATTTATAATATTTACCTTTTAACTTTAATGGTATCTTCTTATTACAAAGAATACATGATGCTTCTCTCCATTTTAACCAACCTGCATTAATTCTATGCATAAAATCTTCATCAATGCTTTCATCACTATGAAAAATTGACATTAGGTATTTAAAACTTTTCTTTTGCAGGATGTAATATATGTCAATTTTAATTTCTATTTTCTCTAAAGTAACCAAATGATTACACTTACATTCCATATATTATCTTTGTTCTACTAAGTCAGATGCCTTTAGTTTCCAATGTTTCTCTCAATAGTTCTAATTTTCTATTAACTTTTTCCTTAGACTCCTTCAATAAACTTTCTACTCAAAACTATATAATGAAAAATAACATTTTTCACTTTGACGAGCAACTCGTGTTTAGTTCGTCTAACTCGGCTTGTGATTGCTCGTGTCTAGCTAATGACTCCTTCTCGTTTAGTTCGGCTTGTTCGCGAAGCCTACCTTTCACATTGTGTGAGCAACTAGTTCGTTCATAGTTAATTTTTGGTTACGTACTTTTGTAGGTGAGCAAATGTCTTAGTTGTCAAAATCCTTTACAATTTCAAGAAGAGTTTTAAAACCGTGCATGAGGATTCTTGTCAAAGCAAAACAAAGGGTTCATTTAATCTCTCATATATAATTAATTATCGTATTGGAAGATAGATGGTCGGTCCAAAAGGACCCATCAAAAGGAATGCTGACACGGACTCCACCCATGACCCAAGTGTGAAAGTTTTGTCATTTTCGAGTTTGGGACTTTCAACCCAACTCACAAAAGGCCATCTCCCTGAAAGAGCCCTAAAAGGCACGCAAAGACTATATGGAAAGAAAAGAAAAGCCCGGTAACGTCCATATCCTTGGGTCCACCCCTAACTTGGAACCCACCATGTCAAAGCAGCCAAAGTAGTTGTTGTGGATTTTTCGAGTTGTTCTCGAATTTTCGGCATTAATAGTAATGTATTCAAATATAAATACCAAGCATACATTTTATAATTCTCTGAGCATACTCTTTGATTTGTCACCACTGTCAAAATCATAGATCCTACTTAAGATTGCATGAGGTTCCAAATATCAAGGTTTATGGATTTTTGGCTTTTAAAAATGACATAGGTAGTAAACTTTCATTCATGAGACAAGCCTAAAGACATAGATGTTGTGGATTGATTGGAACCTATTTATCATTAACCGTGTTTATTCATACTCAACCATTACTTTTTCAGTATAATGAGTGTAATAAGAATATCTTTCACTGCTTTTGAAATACTCTTAATAATTTCAATGGAGAAGTTACTAAATAAAACAAAGAATGCCTCTGTGAGTGAAGGCCTATAATGAAATTTATAGAATTTATAAAGATAATTTTGCACTTTGGGTTGTGTTGTTGGTGTTCTTTTTGGTGGAGTGTTAGGTTCTTTCGATAGTGGTGTTGTGTGTTGAGAAGGTGGGGTTGGGTCATCGGGTCGGGGTATTGGAGGATTGTTAGGGTATATATATATATATATACCTCTCTTAAGGTCTCTTTACATATCTTTCTTTCTTAGAACAAATTCATTACCTACAACCATGAACAGGCAGTCCATTGAATTGCTTACAATATGATGTCACAATTTTCCATTACTTCATTTAATCAAATGATTACTCTTGAAGGTACAACCTAAACACACAATTATAAAGGGCAAATTGTGAACAGTATGTAGATAAATAATTAGTTTGTAAGTTGGGTGTATAAGCAGCACGAGTTGTATACATGGTATATACAAAATTACGGTTTTTCGAACTGTGGTATATATAGAATTTTTGTTTAAAAATTGGGGCTTACGAGTAATGAAAGCATACATCAACTCGCTTGACTAGGGGTTGATTTACAAGTTGAAGGTCATGAGTTTGAAAAATGAGTGTGCTCAAGAAGACCACAATATAAGTTGAGACCTAAAGCAAAACATTGGGATGGTGCCAAGATCTATTCTTTGTATACTTAATCCCTTCTTGCTAATTAAAAAAGTTATAAAATGGGGTATTTATTTAAATTTTACTCTTCATGTTTTAAAAGGCAAAAGTTTTAATTAGAGTTTTTATAATGAAGTTACTAACATTTATTTTCAATTAATAACATGGCTAAGACATCTAATCTTTTCTAACTCATTCTTGATTTCGAATAAGATTTTATGAATTTTGGATAGAATCTACGCCCATTTCATTTCATAAAAATTCCATTACTTTTCCTAAAAACCTTTTTTGTTTTCCTCAAAACAACATTGTTTTCTAAAAGAGTTTTTTTCACAACAATATTCTTTTATTAATACTTTTTTTCAACGCTAGAAGTTTGACTATTTGAAAAAACAACTCCATCAGTTCTAAACAATAGAATTCCTCACTATAATAAAAAAAAAGTTGAGCAGAAATTTCTAGAAAAAGCATTAAAAAGTTAAATATATGTACATATGACGTCTATAAAAAATAAAAGACTTATTGTATTTGTATGGCTGGGAAACTCTTAAATGAATGTAACACAAGATGTCTATCAAAATACCCAAATCCATCTTCCTTAGTCATCTAAGACCATTCCTTTGGGTCGCCCTTTGCATAGTGGTTTTATTTAGTTTTAGCTGTTCGTTTTAAAGTAAACAATCTCAAATATAAAAGATGCAAGAAACTAGGAAATATTCTTCTGCTTAAAAAATTGGAACCTGCTATATATCGTAATTTGGGTTTGGACTTCGTGCAATATATATATGTATATATATATATGTATATATGTATGTATATGTATATATCTATATATATATATAAAAGGTGGATGATGCAAACCTTTTATCGGTAAACGGTACTTAAATCAATTCTAACGAGTTGTTTAAAGGCTATAGATGGTTGAGATTTAAAAACAAAAAGCAAAAGACAATAAAGTGGTCGCTAAAATTTAAAAATTATCAAGATAGCCCTTTGATTATCTGAACTCTCTCTATATGGGCTTCCACTTCATTGAATCATTCGTTATGTCAAGATATTCGTAAGAGTATGTGTTGTCCAGCTAAAAAAAACACAATAACAACTAAAACCGAATCGTCAAAATAAAGAAACCTCACAAGAGAAAAACTCTTGCTGGATTCGAGTGCAAGAAGAGAGAGAAAATGATGAGAGAAATTTTGATATTTTTGAAAAAAACATATAAATAAAGAGCGTGCAAATAGTAATCCCCGAAACGATTCATGTATCAAGAAATCACAAGTACGGTGTCGTTGGGTCCGACACATCATGGGCCTAACTAACTCAATGTCTAGCATGAAGGCGACCACATTCAATTCTTTTTTTTTTTCTTGACCTCGTTATAAAACTCATTTAACAAGGTATAGATTTTTGAAAACGAAAAATCTAAACCATACTTCAATGGAATGCCTTGCTTAACGCTCTTAAGTGCACTGTAACATTAGTTCAACAGCAGCGGAATCTAGTTTGGTGGTGAGTTCGACTCTCAAATGGTAAATATGTGAGTGTGTGGGTGTTAGGCGTCAACAACAACTAAACGTTTTCCCGTACTAGACAGGGTCGGTTACATGGATTCTTTGTTTCCAGAGAGCCCTATCATATGTCATGTTACCATACTAGACATGGTCGGTTACATGGATTCTTTGTTTCGAGAGAGCCCTATCATGTGTCATGTTAGAAGTTAACTCACAATAAGCTAGATCATTCTTTGGGTGTTAGGATTCGTTAAAAAAAAATTAGGTTGAAAATTTACCGATTTGAGATCCACAATTGGAGTAAAGGCATACCAAGTTTTTCCATGTAGTAAATGGATCTATTCACTTTGTTACCAGACCTTGACCTTAACGGATTCGGTGCGGGTGGAATTCAGATCAAACCCGATCCGTTAACACGCTATGGACGAGCGCCAGAAACCTCAACTCAACGGCACAATCGTCGTCCGTCGCGCGAAAATGGGGAAGCACGGGAAGAAGCAGGCCAGACAAAGAACGAGGATACTCAGGCAAGAAGACGAAGAAGAAGAGGAAGGTGAACAAGGCGGTTCCTCACCATCATCTGCACGTCGTATCGATCTCCATCACACCCAGAACAAGTCTCCTTCAGAAGAAGAGGACGAGCAAGAAGATGAAGAGAGCGGCCGTTCTTTGGCCGAAGATCTTCCGTCGAAATTTTCTCTTTATCAGAAATCCGTCCAGGTACCCGTTTCTAGTGTTTTTGGGGTACCTAGTCGTTCCATTTTCAACGTAGTTTTGAGGTTTTCTGTTTTTGCTTTGTTGTTTACTTTTCCTTTTGGTCTTTGGTCTATCAGTCACCAAAAGGAGACATTAGTTACCTGGGGAAATTCTTTCTCACGTATATTGGTGGAAGAAACCCACTTCACTTACAGGAAGATTTTTGTGGCACTGCTTTGTTAAGGTGACTTTCCTTCGCTAATTTCGGAATTTCTATCTAGTAAAGATGTTACTAGCATAGTATTGTTGTCGTCTTCTATAACTCGTGTTCCTTTCCCTTCCTTTGTCATCAGAAATTTGTATTTTCTATCACACTCGATCCTTATGTGCCGCCCCGCCCCTCTCACCCCCCTTTTTCCCCCGCAGTTGCAGCCAAATTTGGAAACAACCACTATGGTAGTCTTTGAACATTTATTTGAAGCTTAAGCTCGAAGAGAATTCTATACATAGAAAAATGATCGTGATTGTTGAAAAAATCTTTGTTTGTATCCATGTATAACAGCCACAGTTCATTTAAAAGAACTTTGATTGTCGAGGTAGTGATTTATAGAAACATGAGTGTCAAGATAGTTATTGAAAAGATTCTATTTGTAGAAACATGATTTTGCTTGTGAATATAGTAACTTTTCTGCTTTTAATGTATGTCAGTGCAGAGTGGCTGCACAGCGATCCAAGACGAACAGCTGTTGGTGTAGATTTGGACCTTGAGGCACTTATGTGGTGCTTGGAGAACAATATAGATAAGCTCGGACCTGATGGGTACTCTAGAATATCTCTCTTTCATGGGAACGTTTTGAAATCTCTCGATGAAAATCACCATGTGGAATGTGATTTCATGGATAAAATCAAGATGAATGTGAGCTTCAAATCTGTTACATTTCAGCCTTCTGTTGCAGAAACTGAGGAGGAGAATGATGAAGGTTCCTTTAATGGAAAAAAGCACTTTCTACCACCAAGAGATATCATATGTGCCTTCAATTATAGCTGCTGTTGTCTCCATAGGAGATCTGACCTTCTTGTATACTTTAAACATGTACTAAAAGGACTATCCAGGAAAGGGGGGATATTCGTAATGGATCTGTATGGTGGGACATCCTCGGAGCATCCACTCAGGCTTCAAAGAAAATACCCAGGTTTCACTGTATGTCTCCCTTATTTCTTTTAGTTAAATCACTTATTTGGGGTTGTTTTTCCTCATCTGTCTCTGGAAGAAGTAGAAAAATCACACATCAATGGAAATCCTGAGCACCTCTTGGGAGATGTTAAGAACTATTAAATGGTGCTAACTAACACAGTTAACAAGTCTTGCAAATCATTACATTAGCAAAGATATGGTTAGAACTCATTCTAAAATGAGCTGCACTGTTGATTACATTGATGTTCAAACTTTAATCTTTGAAATCAGTATAAGAAAAAGGGACAAAAAACAACTACGTTTTGAGGAAGCATCTGCTGTTGTAATTGCAGTGGAGGTAACAAGAAGATGAAGTACACTTTCAAGATGCAGTCTTTTTAAATATGGAGTACATTTCTTCCCAGCACGAGTCCACAAGCTTAGTTTAAATATGAGAGCTAGTTACATTGTTACTCAGACAAGGTTCGGTAGCATGTGCATAGTGTAAATGTGTTGCTGTGGCCATATCTGGAGTTGTTAGAGTTCTTGAGCTTTTATGTCATTTTTACTTGTATCTCTACAGTATATCTGGGAGCAAGCAGATTTTGATGTTCTTAGTCGAACAACAAGAATTAGCCTACACTTCAATTTTGCCAACAAGAAGGGCTCACTTCGGCATGCATTTTCCTATCACTGGAGACTGTAAGTTGTGTTTCCTTGCCTGTGCGACACACTGGTATTTTGACTTCTGAGCAACTAGGATAACATGTGGTGTTTGCATTGAGAAGATTCAATATCTCTTTGTACTTCGTACTTGCTACTTCGAAAAGAAAATGGCATAGAGAGGTCAGTCCGTTACCAGCTTTATGCTAAAACTTTTTCTTGAATATGATGAAGGGGTGAGATGGCCTAACCATGCCCTTAGGGTTCCCTACAATCATGGATCGTAGTAGAGACTTATATGTATGAGCTTGGTTAACATTGACTATCTTACATCGTTTGAATCTGGCAGTTTTTTCCCTCTAAAATCGCTGTTCTCCATGTTATGAGCTTTCTTTAGACGAGGTTATCCTTGGCGTGCATCTTGGGATTTATGCAATTTTCACCTGGTATTTCAAGTTGAGATGCTCATTTTGTAGCAAAATAGGATATTGTAGGAATAGTTTGTCGTCGCTGTAGATCTTGCGAAGTGCTTGGCTAGAAAATCTGCTGCATAATCCTTTGATTATATATCCATTTGATGTATCCTTCTTATGAGTTTTCCATTCCGTCAAGACAGATGGAAAGAACTTGCACTACAAGCATGTTGTTGTCACCAGATACTATACTTGAATCTCGCCTGAATGAGGTGATCTTGCAGGCATGAGTTTTCCGTTCCTTTGATTAGATATCCGTCTGTATTTCATCAACCTACTTTGGATGAGGTTATCCCAAGGTAGCCTGCATCTCAAGTTGTATGCAGATTTCCCCTGGTGTTTCAAGTTGAGGTTCTCTAAACGAGTCACCCCCGAGTGGAACCCGGCCTTTTTTGGTTGATCTTTCGGGTATTTAGATGTGAAATTTGCCATTCATTCTTCAATAAGGTAGCCGTTTCTTCCATCTTCTGTGTCGAGTGTTGGATCTAGAAAGCGTTCAGGTAGAACGAACAGTGGACTATATCCCCCGCAACTCCATCTGGGGCAATAGGCTTCTGTTAATTTTTGAAATTTTGGATGGGGAGGACTCCCTGCTTCGACTGAATGCGGATCCACCATTGCCAAGATTGGTTGGATGGTACTAATGTGCAGTTGCTCTTCTCCTCTCTCCTTGTTACCATCTGCTATTGACTGTATAAAGCTAGAAGAGCTCACATCCTCGTTTCTTTGATCAATTTACAGTTGGTCGCTTCCTGAAATCAAAGACTGCTTGGAGGAGGCCGGGTTCCATTCTGTTCATTTTTGGATCCGCCAGATGCCAGATACAAACCAAGGCAGGAATGCAAAGGAGTACAACGGAGATGAAGATATGAAATATGAAGAAAAGGTTTCGTCATTCAGCCAGCGTGATGCATGGAATGCTTATATTGTTGGTGTTGTCAAAGCTAAATGCTAACCTCTGACTATTACTATGTGGTGAAGTTGCTAAATTCGGTTTGAGAGTTGTGATGGAGATCATTTGCAAAAAGGGATGATGGGATGCACATTTAGGAGCAAAGTTTTGTGAAAGCAATTATTCAGCACTTATTGTTAAACTTAGCTTCGAAGAAAGTAGCGCTCAGACAATGAGCTTATCAAGGATGTTCGATTGGACACCCATGTAAAAACATGGCTGGTTTCGGGTAAACTAGATAGATATGGTGTTATTAACCGGAGGTTTCGGGTTGTTCGGAACCAAGAATCACGACCAAAGTGACATTGGGAGGGTTCTGGTTATGGGTCTATAAAGGGCGGTTCCGGGTTTAAAACAGTAACCGTGTAAACACAGAGTGGCTAGGGGATGATTCATTGTCAACAGACCTGAAAAGAACTTGCAAAGCTTGCGTGATTTACATTGGGAAAAACTAAGACTCACGAAGATCTTATAAGAAAAATGTGACAAGGTTTAAAATTTCAGAACCTGTAAAATTGGAACTGATGGTTTCGAATGGTTAGTAATGGTTTTCCGAATGATGAAACCGTAATCAAACTGGAGGAGACCCGGGTTTAGTTATGGTTTTGGATCAAATTCAATTGGTTCCAGTTTCAACCAGTTTTTGATCTGATTCGGTTCAGGATAAAACTGCCAGTTAAATTACGAACCAACCATGTATGGGATCATGATGGTGTTGCTATAATGGTCCTTGCAAACTTGATAGTTCGCTCCTCAATTTAATAACGTCTGAGGCATTTTTAAACTAAATTAAATGGAACTTTAGTTCATAGGTTAAACCATTAGAGTAAAATTATACCTTTTCTCGAGACAAAGTGAGAGCATGATGCTAATATCGTTGTCCTTCGTTGCAAGGCCTCGAAGATAGTTGGGCGAGATAGAATAGGACTTATGAGTAAAATTGATGATTGACTCTTTATAGAGGCCTACTCTTCTACCATATGGTATTATTGATGTAGAAAAAGCTTATGATAGGATAGAAAAAGATATTTTGTGGAGAACCGTAGAAAATAAATATATCCCATTGACATTAATCAATCTTATGAGAGACATGTATAATGGTATACAAACACGTATGAGACTCCTAAATCAATGACAAATTTCTTTCAAGTTAGTATTGGATTATATCAAGGATCAACTTTAAGTCCATATTTATTTATGTTGCTCGTTGACAAGTTAGGAATGAAAGTTTGATCATTAAGTAGATACCAAAAAAATTAAGATTGATATACATAGCATCCCATATAAGAAAAGTTTTAAATACCTAGGATAAGTTTTACATAGCGATGAAAAAATTGATGAAGATGTTATGTATATAATTAATGTAAGTTGGTTAAAATAGAGAGATGTATATGTGACAAGAAAGTACTCTTAAAGTTGAAAAATATATTATAGAGCAACAATTAGACCCGGTACATTTTATGGTTCTTAGTGTTGGCAGTTAATTGTTAACATATATAAAAGATGTTCATAGTAGGAGATAAATGAGTGTCACACAAAGGAAAGACCATATATATATAATGAGATTATTAGAAACAAATTGGGAGTGATGCCAATAATTAATAAAATGAGAGAAAATTGTTTTAGATGATTTGGATACGTAGAAGGACAAGTAAATGAAGTTCTAGTAAGAAGGTATGAAAAATTGAATTGTGAAAATATTAAAGAGAGAAAAAGACTACAAAAACATTGAAAAGAAACAATAAAGAATGATATAGCTTTATCTTATGTTGAGTTAATTGTTATCATGATACATCACCGAGTTCTACGAAAATAAAAAATTCATGTGGCTGACCCTATATAGTAGAAGAAAATGCTTAGTTGTCATATGTATTACATCACTTCTTTGGACTGCGCACCCAAAACCATATATATGAAAAACTGAAACGACACAGTTTACTGGATAAATCCTTTCACTACATGTATTTACACCTACACTCTTTCAAAGCTTCTTATGCAAGACCTTTGTAATCCATTCTTTCAATCTTCTTTATGTTTTCCAAGCAGTTTGAGCTTTATATCAAAAAGTAAGAGAACTACGCGAGTTTTGATTCTTCTTCTTAAAGAAGTTATGTAGTAGGTGTAATTTAAAGGTAAGTGAATTATGGTCAAGCTCATTTTTTATTTATTTTTAGTATATTGTATTATGTATAAAAATATAAATATTGTATCATATATGATTGCAATTTAGAATGTTAAACTTATGTTTAATGTCTTATTATGTTATACATAAAATGTTACATAATCACATTACATATATACTTACATTATTATATGCATCTTATAATGTAATATATCATGTAAGAAGTCATAAGAACTATATAATATAACTATGCCTTTTATTGTAATATATGTATGTAATACTTATATATTTATATAATATAAGTATATAAGTATGTACATGTATAAATAGAACTATATAAACATATATAGGGAGAGAGAGAATGTGGTAAATATGCACATTCATAGATGTTAAATATATTTAAAGATCTCAAGTGTTTGATCAGGAAATTTAAATTTAAAAGTAAAAAAGTATCATACTACTTTTGACAAAAAAATCTTTACTACCACAAAACTTTTTTTTATGAAAAATGCCATGACACAAATGAGCTCTAAGAGAAACTTACATGCTTCAACAAGATATTTGCTAAATTAAAAATACAGCAAAATCAAAGTCCACCAATAACATAAAATGTTTTGCACAACAAATTAAGAAAAAACATAACAAATCAACTGACAGTATCATGTGTATAGCTAGTAATGCAGGTTAGTGCCCCTCAAGGTTCCAAAGCTGTGTCAATGCAAAATTTCAATTGAGAAATATCCCAACGCAAGGCACAAGTACAAATTTGACTTTTTGCCACCAAAAACGAAACACCTCTGATGATTTTAGGCCGCCGGAAGTGCTAACTTTAATGCCGTCACAAAGAATCGGATTTTTTGTGTAGCTATTGAGAAAGAATGAGAGCAAAGGTTTTTATTTTTTGGGGTGAGAAAGCAAGGTTAATGGATCGTTTTTTTCTATTTTTCAGTTTTTAAAATTTTCTTATAATTTTTAAATTTTGTTAATAAAAATACCGGTTTTGGATTCAAACTAGAACCACCCTAAAACTGGTGGTTGTGGAACTGTAACACACACACTCTCAAAGCCACACACAATACTCAAGAACCGCACCCATAGCATATGCGACTTAGCTCCCTTTTATACACAATGGAGCTGGATACATGGACCCTATGTGGGAAAGCATCTAACTCATACCCGTTTACTAAACACTCTACACTACACCAAGACCCAACACATCTTAAGAATCCAATATGACCCGACTTAATCATGACCTGAACAAGACACGAACCCAACAATACGCAAACTTGTGGGGCCCCAGGTCACCCGGAATCCATATACAAAAATTAGATCCGGTCCAAGTCCTCATGTTGAAATCTCCCTAACACTAATGCCGGCTCTATCGTGCTTGCTAAGGGACTACCGCTCTCGACCCGGTACCGTAAAGCATCTACCAGGCCGGGTAAACCCTAAGTAATTCATTGTAATGGGTCCGTTTTAGCAATGGAAATGAGGATCCATAAAGTCGTGTCCAAACCAGAACAGGAAACTCAGGGAAAGGGGAGAAGAGGAGCGATGATGGCGGCGACGACGGGCGTCGGCGAATGCTGCCAAACCCATCATTGCGAATCTCGGATGGTCGTGATGTTGATCATCATCATTCATTGTCGGTCATGATTCATGGCTGCACATTATCATCATGGGCCATCATCACCACCATGAGAGATCACCATCCAATGCGAACTAAAAAGGAGATGATGATGGAGAAAAGGAGGATAAAAGAAGTCAAGATTATCTTTAAAGTTAATTTTGAAACTTTGGCCGCTTTCTTTCTCTCTACTCGATCCGGGCTCATAAATAGCATCATCATCATCATCATGACTCCCGGCGCATGCAATGAGAACCCTCGTTGACGGTCTCATTATTATCGGGAAGAGTTTGGTGGATTTTCATCATCATTCATGGATATATATAATATATACGTGCATATGATGGTGGTGGCAACCCTGGCCTATTTCCAGCCCTGCTTCCCCACGACGAAGCCCGTCCCCAAGAGCTGTTTTTACAAGGAAGTAACAGAGACGAACACTACACAGGTGTCTCTCTCTCTGTCTCTCTGTGTGTGTAATATGCGTGTGAGATGGTCGGGCGTCAATTGCATCTGGATCCAATCAATCATTTTCTCTGAGGATTCGAATTAAATCATGATGTATTAGTAGCTAATTGATCATGTTCGTATTGATAAGCGTACAGATGATTGGTTGTGCATGTTTTAATACGTGTTTGTGAAGCAGAGGAGAGTGATATCAATGGAGAGGCTGAATTTGAAGCTGTACTTGCAGAACCACTACATTGTGGAGGAGAATGAGAGGCTGAGAAAGGCGGCCATCCTGCTGACCCAAGAAAAACAAGCCCTTCTCTCCGAGTTGAAGAAGAAGCAAAGACTCTCCAATGTTGGACCCGACCACAGTGCCCCTGGGCTGACTCTCACCCTTGGCATGTCCCCTGTTGCAGCTGGCCCTGCTGCCCAACCTAACACTGATGCGGTTGACATGGGTTGCAAACCCTAGATCAGAATTGACGACTGAATTTTAGTTTTTCTATCGGTTGTTTTTAGAGTCAGAATGGAAAATGTAGTGAAATAGCTGAGAGAAAGCAGGCTTTCGTTTATTATTTTGAATGCATACACAGCTTAATACTTTAAAAAGATATGAACAGTTTCCTATAGATGAATACAAATCTCATGTTGAAACCATGTCATGAGTTCGATACCTAGTGTGTTCATTTGTTTAGTTGCCGTTGTAATCTGTAGGTTGTGTGGTTTTCACTTCATTCAAAACGACAACTAAGCTTTTTTTTGGGATCTGCTACATAGATTGTTTTTGTTTACATAGAACTCCGTATTGATCATGTATCATACTAACAGTTAACTTCACTTAAACTAAATCATATTATTTTATCTTTCGATGTATCATGTTAAACTATTTTCCATCAGTTTATCGTCGGTATCACTCTCAAATAACCTCATTACATATACGATCTTTTCACACTTTATCAGTTTCTAATAACTTTGTAACTTATAAATCTTTTCTTGTGTGAGTATTCATCCATCTTTAAAAACACGATCAATGGTAAATAGGATCCAACCTCATTACATATAACACTGTTTTTTTTTCTCTCTCATATATATATATATAAGTTGTCTCTATTTATTGCTTTTGATCGTACGAGCATAATAAAAATCCTCTTCATATTTTTTAAAATCTTAAAAATTTTAAAATTATATTTATATTATTAAAAAAATGAATGTACATTAATAAACAAGTGTCAGTGTGAGCAAGATCCAACTTTATATATGTATATACTATTTGCCCGTCCTTGAACTCAATCTTGTGGGGGTTGCACAGGCCAACTCAACGTTGCCATTCCTATGTCCCTCTCTCCTCACATCGGGAAAGAGGCAGACGTGCGGGTCGACTGTTATTGAAAATTGAAACCAATACTCCATGATGTTCAATACAAATAAGATTTGAGACTCATCGCTTGATAAGATCAACTTTGGTGTAGCGATGAAAATATGTACCCACCCCACCATACATGGGGCGGGTCCTTGAAGAAAAAACCTGCCCCACCTCAATATATATATATATTAATTGGAGTATGCTCACACAAACACTAGCTTACTCATGCGTTTTGGGTAACATGAGCATAATAAAAATACTATTTGTACATTTTGAAAGTGCTTTAAAAATTTTGATATTATCCTTAGACCACTAAAAAGCAATAAGTATGCATGTGTTAGTATGAGTGGGATCGAGTTTTCACACTCACACGTTCATTCACTACTTTTGACCGAGACGATTATTTTTGTAAGTATTATTCACATTAGCACTTTAGATTTTGAAATTTCAAATGATATTTTTGGATGGCATGATTGTAATAACAGTATCTTTCATACTTTTTCAATACCTCCATCATCACTTTTGATTTAATAATATAAAATATTATAGAAGATATTTTATGGTATATATAAAATACATGAGATAAAACAAACTTCTTTAAAAGAATTGTTTTTATAAGTTGGAGTGGGGGCGGGACAGAGATATGCCAAAGTGAGTGCAGGGTCACGGGGTTTGATGTCGAAAACCGGTTGCCATCCCTACTTTGGTGGTAGGCTTGCCCATGTAAGGGCTCATGGGTTGTTTGGGCACAAGATTGGAGAAACCTGAACACAATTTAACACGAAATATTCCGACATCTCCTGTGTGAGGTTTCTAATTCATCTGAGCTCGACTCTGGTTTGGTAGACGCATATTGGAACTCGCTATCAATAACTTCTGCTCTTTCTGAGTACACTCCTCCTCCTGCAGCTCAATTCTACAGTTGGCACGAAAGCACAACAGAGAAGAGCTCTGCATTTGAAATGGGAAATAAGTTTCCGAGATTGTTTGCAAAGTATCCAACAAAATAGAAATCTCTGCTGGCTGGTGCAGCTTCAATTCAAAGTCATCAAAGAGAGTCGCAGGACCAGCTGTGAAAATGACCGAAATAATGTGCAGCCCTGAAAAGGCCTACCTAACTGTCTTCTTCTATTCTAACATGGGGAGACGCAAACACATCAATGGCAAACGGAAATGAGTGAGCCAAATCTGAACCACCCACTTGATCATGAAACTATACCTTGTTAAACCATTAAACTGTCATTATGGTTATCAGCAATTATAGAATAGTGTAATTCTATTAAGATCCTGGAATTTTCAGGGGAGAGAGAGAGAGAGAGAGCGGCATGGAGAGTAACGGATTCCGAGGAGTTCGCAGCGTGTATAAAGAAGATCCGACGGTCTCGCGCACGGAGGTTTGGTTGTTTGATGCTCTGTTCGGAGTCGGTCTTTCTGGTGGAATTGGGGGAGTGAGATAAGTGATGTCTTCGTTTGTGATGGTTTGACTGGCTTTGCTTTTCATTTTGCTGAGCGTGAAGTGCTCTTCCGAGTAGCCACTCTGTTGTTCTTCCCCCCCCCCCCCCCCGCCTCTCATTGATGGGTGTTAGGCTTCTTTGTTGGTTCGATCTGTTTCTGCGTTGCTGATATATTTATTGTTTATCGTTTTGCTTCTTGCCCCTGTTTGTGTTTGCGTGCCTGTGTGTCTTGGGGAGGTGGGGATTGGTTGGTGTGAGCGGGTCGTAGAAACTTTTGAGAGTTTCACGCAGCAAGGGGTCCATGTGAGCGTCTCCTGCAGAAAAGAGGGGTTTCAGTTGAATTGTGACCCTCTTGGGGGAATGCCAAAACCTCATGACCTTCATCTCTTCTCTCTCAAGATTCAATTCAAGGTTTGAGGGAATGGCTTGCCTTTTATCGGCTTCAGAGGGCCACCATCCCTTTGTTTAGGCTTCCCGCATTCCTTTAACCATTTACGGAGTTCTTCTCTTTCAAACATTTTGAAATGAAGAGGCCAAGTCCACCCCTCTTCGGCGTCTTCGTGGTGATTATAGTCTTTACTTCCCTCAGTTGCCGGACCGCGATTCGCCGGAGTTTTATTTCTTATTCTTCAAATACTGCAACTCATTCTTCCACTTTTGGTGCAACACCAACTACTATTTCCAACAAGACCCTTTTGAGCTATGCAGCTACCGAAATCGGAGAACCGGCTAGTCGGAAAGAGATCAATAATCTGCTCGCGGGCAATTATCCTCATGCCCGGCACAGATCCATTTCTTCCTGGCGCCAGGATAACCATGAGAGCCAGTATCTTCGGCCTACCCGGATTCCGATTCAGCTCACCTAAATACTTCCTTCTCTGGCCGGAATTTCGCCAGTCACTGAGGAATTGGGTGATAAACAAGAGGTTTCAGCCTGACATTATGAGAGAATTGGTGTCACTTGTTAAGGTTCCGGTGGATATGCATTATGGTCTGCCGCAAACAAATAGGCGGTATGCTTCGTGTGCTGTTGTGGGGAACAGTGGGATTCTACTGAAGAAGGAATACGGGAAGTTGATTGATAGCCATGAAGCGGTGATAAGATTGAACAATGCAAAGATTCAAGGTTTCGAACAAAATGTCGGTCGCAAGACTAGCCTTTCATTTCTCAACAGCAATATCTTGCATCTCTGTACGAGAAGACCGAGTTGTTTCTGTCACCCATATGGTGAGGATGTTCCCACAGTGATGTACATTTGCCAAGCTCTGCATTTCATGGATTTCGCGCTCTGCAATCGATCTCACAAAGCGCCATTGATCATCACAGATGCACGGTTCGATGTACTCTGTGCTAGGATTGTAAAGTATTACTCATTGAAGCGATTTGTGGAAGTCGCGGGGAAGCCTTTGGAAGAATGGAGTGCAGCCCATGATGGCAGCATGTTCCATTATTCATCAGGAATGCAGGCAATCACTTTGGCTGTGGGCCTGTGCGAGAAGGTCAGCATTTTCGGTTTTGGTAAATCGGCAGATGCAAAGCATCACTACCATACCAACCAGAAAGCAGAGCTTCATTTGCACGATTACCAAGCGGAGTACGACTTCTATAACGATTTGATTGAACGACCTGAATCTATACCTTTTCTTAGGGACTCCGACTTGAAGATCCCCCCTGTCGTGATATACAATTGATTTTGAATTCTTGGCTTCCGAGCTTGTGCACAGTGGAACTCCCACATTTTAATCTCATATACTTAGGGGAAACTCTCTCGAGATATGAATGCCCTTCAGATGCCCATAGTTCATGTTTTCTTGCTCTGGCTATACATAGGGATGTTTCAATTCAAGTTGTGTCAAATTGTAGACATAGAGGCTGAAACTGAGTTCCTCGATTTGATTGCCATAGATTAAATTTTGTTTAAATATGCTTGGGGATTCTTTATTTAAACATGCTTGTGTCAAGAGGCATTCTGATATAATCATGCAGGAACGGATTGGATGTTCTTGTCTATTAAATTGTAGAAGCTTTGAGGTTGGATTCTTTGTCTACCAGATTACGGAACGTTAAAGATTACTGTTTTCACCAAGGAACTTCCCTCTGCACCACATTCTTCAGACAGATGGTTCTTGTGGGCAACAATTTCATCATGAACTGAGTGAGAAAATGTGGAGGATTGCGAATTTGCGATATTGGGCACTGCGTGGCGATGAGCAGTGCCCTACTTTAGGAGATCGGGGGAAGAGAATAGTTTGACCGGAAGTTGAGAGATGTGACTTCCTCCTCGACTATTAGCTTTGATCTCTGATCCACGTAAGAGTTGTCTGTATTATATTCCTATTCAATTAAATTTTCTTGCACATGTACTCATGTGCTCGATTCCTTCACTGTAATTACTGCTTGTTCCTGCATTAATTTTGTTTTTATGCACCAAATTCTTTTTTCAGTAAAGTTGAATGTCTAGGAGTTTATGTTACTTGATCTGTCATGACAGCTACTGCTTTGTCATTACAGTACTTTGGGCTCTCTAAAACTGCACTATTACAGGTAACTTCTTGATATCTATGGTTGGTAAATGAACCAAACGAAACCATACATGAGCTCGCTCGGCTTGCTTCCTATATGAGCTGGCTCATCTTGGTATATTTAGGAACATTTTGAGTTCTAACATGTTCATGAGCTGTTCATGTTTCATAAAGAACGTTTTAACATAACAAGCCGACTTTGAGCTCCTCTTTGAGCAGGTATGAACTGTTTCTGTGTTTGTTTAAGCTCATGTTCAGAACAATATCTTGGTATTGCATAGACAAACGTGTGCTTGACCATTTTAAGAACCAATGAGTACTGGAGACTTGTTTTGACAAAATCTCGTATTTGATCCAAGAGAGCGCCCTAACCGAAGCACCACTGAAACTTGTGTCTCGGGAATGAAAGATATCTTCCGTATCTTCTCAAATATTTCCATCGCTGACTGTGGGAGTAGAACTTATGATGACTCTCTCTCTCTCTCTCTCTCTCTCTCTCTCTCTCCACCATTTACACTGCTTTCAGCTAGGTTAAATGGTCGAAAAATCCATCTCCTTCGGCGAGTCCTACCTAGGAGTGCTTGTTGGGACAAAATGGCATGATGCTATTTGCGACTCTGCAATTGGAACTTCGGTACAGAGCAATCACATCGTTAGGCGGGACAAAATGGATTTTGTGGATCTCAAAGATTTCGTTTCTCTAATAATTAAAAGACCAGAGGAATCATGATGTTGGTACAGGGTCTGGTTTGATGATGCACAAACTTAATGATATTCTGGAGAGTGGAAGTCTCCGTTTCTGTGGAGAAGGGGGAACCTATAATTGAATGAGGCGTTAAGTGGATAGAAAACGAAGCAAGAGAGCGTCGGAGGTGCATGCCAATTATGATTATAACTGCGAATCTCTCTTCATCATCATTATCATCCGTTCTCTCTCTCTCTCTCACACACACACATACACAGAGGAAACCAAAGTTCAGAGAGAGAGGAGATCAAAATTCAGAGGAGAGGCAGGCTTATGATGGTTACATCCTCCATTGTCATCATAATGCAACCGCCCGTTTCTTATCCCTACATAATTGTTGTTGCAGAACCGCCTCTTCGTTGTTACCTATATATACATGTCCTCTCTCCCTCTTCTTGCTTCATCTCTCTCTCTCAAGGTCTGAAAGAGGCAAAAATTAGGTGAAGTTCCCACTTTTTCTTTCATTTCAATTACTTCATCGTCAGTTTTGCTTTGGCTTTTAGATCTTGCCATGGTTTGACCCATTCCGGAACGTTGTTTACATTAATTCAGTAGGCCCTATCTTGTTGTCCACATAAATAGGATTCTGTCACATATCTGGCTCTGTTTATGTGGCGGTTATGGGCAGCATTTGGACTTGGAAAGAGTTATAAAAACAGCACACCATGCCATATCATACATAGATATGACCAACATTTTATATGTTTTGGATTTCGAGAGTGGTCAATAACTTTTAGCATTCTTTCCTTAGAAATCATTGAGTTCATGAATTCGGTTTCATCTTTTTGGGGAAACCGTAAAATTTCATGTGGTGGCCAGTGTTCATTCGAGAGTTTTTCTTTATTAACTTTCTGCTGTTTTGGGGGCAGATCAGCAATGGAAAAGTTAAACTCAGAACTATTTCTCCAAACCTGCTACTTGCTGCAAGAGAATGAGAGGCTCAAGAGGAAGGCTCAACTGCTGAACCAGGAGAACCAAGCCCTTCTGTCAGACCTCAATCAGAGGTTTTCCAAGGCAAAAGCCAACTTGAAAAATGGTACCGGCAACTCCATCTCTGGCACCAGTACTGATACGAAACATGGCCCTCCAAAATCCTGAAGGTTCCTGCTCCAAATGAACTAACCAAAGCTTTTGAATCGACGCTACCAGCTTCCGATCATTCGTAGGAACCACAATGTATTATTTCCGTGTAGTGAATCCATCCTAGTTACAAAGAAGCTTTCCGGGGATAATAGTGAAAATGTGACTATCATAATTTTTTTTGTTTTGCAGTGTCTCTCGCCTGTGCCTACTGTTTCACCCATTGTAGTCGCATCAGAAGTTTCGTGTAATTTACAGTGAAAAAGGAAGAAATTCGCTCTATATTTCTTTCCTTCCAGATGCTTGTGCTGAATCTGAAGATCCATTCCATGGATATGCACCAGTCTTGTCATGATTGCACCGATTCTGAATGGCGACTATTTCCTCCCTTAGTATGCAATGATCATAACAAATTTAATGCTCCGATTCTGAAGAATCGCTACTATTTCTTGCCTCAGTATGCAATGATGATCATAACAAATTTAATATCAGCAGCTGACTGCTTCCTACAAAGCCGATTAATCATAACTTTTGATCTTGGTCGCGGAAACTCATTGGCATTCGTAAGGCAGCTTGGTAAATAATGGTTTAGCAAGCAGAGATCGTATTTACTTACAGATAATATGCAGTGAATATCCGAACTTAGAAAGCAGAAATGAGGTTGAGGTCGAGAACTTTTGATTACTTTCTCTTTTTCGACCATCTATTCAAGGACTATCTATATGCATCAAGTCATTTTCCTGAGTAAGAATATGAATGCATAAATGATCAGAAAGGGAGATTTCTTGCCAGGTAACAGATGAACTTGTCACGGTACAATCAGGATTTTAGTTGCAAGCCGGAAAAAGCTCTCCTTTCCTTTCTATGTTACAAAACAGGGACTAAATGATGGTCAGAAGCTCTTTCCATGTCAATATAAACAAGCAAATAAACTACAAATTTTGTTTTTTTGGAGGCATAGGAATGGATTAAACTTTTGAGGTCTCAGTTCCACAAGAAACTGTCTCAAATGTAAATCCGGCCCCCATCTACCACAAACACACAGTTTATAAGCTTTTTGAATGTACCGTTAATGTTTCAAGTTTCTTGCTGGAAGTAAAATGATTTAAATCAAAATCTCATCACGCTACTGTTAAAGTTCAAGTAGCACATCAAGAAATCCAGCAAAGCGTTTCCTGACTTTTATCTATTGCAACCTTTTCACATTCTTGCACTAAAGTTTGCAATAATTCTTCCATCTTTTTCTAAATATACTATTATGTTATCCGATTGCTGTAAGTAGATGTTTCTTGACAGCGAGCGAAACTATGGTTCCTTGTAAGTCCAATTTGACTCAAACTCAAAGTCAAAACCTTGAGCACTAGGCGGCGGTGGCTACAGGAACAAGATCCAAGAGCTTCGCATCAAATCCCAAACACCTCCTGTTTTTTTTGTTATGATTCGATGTGCTTTTTTTTATATTATTATTCGACGTGCTAAAACTGAATCATCAATACCACTCACGGATACGGATCACGGTTCTACGAAATCATGAATACAAGTTCATGTCTAGAACTAGAGTTCTAATACTAGATCTTAACACCACGAATTGCTGAATTAAATGCCCCCTTAAGGGGTCGTATGGAATCATGGTTGAAGCAGTACCAGGCCGTCTAATCCCCCTGAATGATAGGCTGCCGAAAGCTTGTAAAACCAACTCCCGGAGACGAAGCTCATGCGGGATGAAGAATCGGAAGTAGATTTGGAGAAACATTTAGTTCGCTCATTTTAGTTGATCTTTTTAGCTGAGCATGAGCTTCATAAAGATCGGTGAAGGAGAATAGGGAGGTTCCTGATGTAGTTGAAGGAAACAATAATTGGCAGTTCGGTTCACGGTTCTAAACTTAGAACCGAACCATGAGAACTCAACCAGACCGAACCGGGGTGAGTATATGAAACTGTTAAGTCATGTATCGAGCAGGAAACACGATGAAGGATGCACTGAGCATTATAAAAAATCATTGAAGGGGCACCAAATAAAGCATGCTTTTCTTGGCCTTTTGGCTAGGATCAAGTATAGTATGTGTTTTTATGAGTTTAATATCTGACACATGATCATTGGAACATGATATTAATTAATTTTTTTGGAGGGTGCCATCCATGGTAACTTGATACTTGGCCTTTTCAACCATCGCTCCTACATGCACTACAACAAAAGGCTTGATGCCTTAGTTTGGTCAAGTTATATATATATATATATATATATATATATATATATATATATATATATATATATATATATATATATATATATATATATATATATATATATATATATATATATATATATATATATATATATATATATATATATATATATATATATGCTAGGATCAAGTATAGTATGTGTTTTTATGAGTTTAATATCTGACACATGATCATTGGAACATGATATTAAATTAATTTTTTTGGAGGGTGCCATCCATGGTAACTTGATACTTGGCCTTTTCAACCATCGCTCCTACATGCACTACAACAAAAGGCTTGATGCCTTAGTTTGGTCAAGTTATATATATATATATATATATATATATATATATATATATATATATATATATATATATATATATATATATATATATATGAGTTTATAACCTTATCAACATATTAAATTTAGACAGTAAATCCAAATAATAAGATGACATAATACTCATTCTTTAGCCATAAGTAGAATCGTGGTTCATAACCAAACTGAACGTTCGGTTCTAATCGTAACACAATTTAGATCGATTTTCAAAATACCAAAAACCACAAGCAGCAAATGTTAAAGCTAGAACCGAACTATACCGAACCGTGAACACCCCCCAAATAGAGGTGCTCGTGGTGGTTCTAAAAATCAAGATTGTTACGACATAGTTAAGCATTCGAGAATAACCCGAAGAAGTAGCGATCAACAAATACGAAAGCCAGTGCATGTTGAGCCTTTGACACAGTAATTAACGACAATTTGGAAGAGAACGTATAATATTATTCAACGGGAACAACATCCAGGTTTAATGCTCTCCATGGCAGCTAGAACGGCTCAATCGGGAAACCGCTGCACCCACCCAAGAGAATTGACTCCAATTTCAACCATTCTGGTGGAATTAGGTGATGGTCGATAAGCTTCTCTTTCTCTCTCTCAATATACATATACATACATACATATATACGTATATATATATATATATATATAATACCCTGATATTTCTTCAAACCTTGATGATTTCTTTTATAGGAAGACACATTAACTGCAAAATAATTTAGTCTTGATTTTTTCATGACTAAATTTTGGAATATTATTTCCTCTCCCTAAATAACATTTGTAAACATGGAAAGCACTAATGTTTAACGTATGTGTATTCGACAAGAAAACCAGAAAAACATGCCTTCTCGTAGCGACCTAACAATCGAACCTGATATATATATTTATATAAAGAGAGAGAGAGTTGTTGTCAGCTGGTAAGACATTACTGTTATCCGCAGGCAACAACATGCAACAACTCTCTCTCTCTCTAGGAGGTTAAAAACACTTGCAATATATGAATGAGGAGAAGCGACACTGGATGAGACTGAATATGGGTACTGCTGCATTGTCTTGGAGACACCCTAATTGCTTCGGCCCATTCTTTGGGCTCGTTCTCGATTTACTCAAGAAGATAAAGCGCTACTTTCATCATGGTGCGCGTGATTCCTTCTCTTCCTCACAGGCCTCCATCACCACCAGTGAGGACTGCTATAAAAGCACTACAGACAAGCAGCTTGAAGAGGAAGACGACGACGAACTCTTTGAAATAAATCTAGACGCAGTCGCTAGAAGAAGCAGAGATGACGATTCTCCGATCTCAAGTCCCCTAACAATCCGTTTCGCAAACAACCATCAAGTTCTTCTCGCTAACTGCTTCTCCACTGCAATGGAGCTTTCAGCCGCTATCCCCGTCGCCGAACCGGCCCCTCCGAGACCGTATCTGGCCCAGGAGATGATGGCCAAATGGGTATTGGGTGAGGAGTGCTGTGAGAGGAGTTCTTCCTTCAGGGAGCTCGCCAGCAACATCAGACGGTTGATTTCCTTAAAAGTACTCTCTGTTTCTGCGGGAAGTATGAACGTTGACGGCAACCGTTGGGATGGTGGGTATGAATTCAAAATGGAAGAATTGTTTGGGGACATCCCAAAGAAGGGAAGTTTTCCGGCCAAGTAACTCAACATCATGTAGATTGCCATGCCACGTTGTGACTCGAAATAAGCATGGACTGTGTTTAGCTTGGTGAGTCGTGTATTATACGCTCTGTGTTAGAGAGAGAGAGAAACAGAGAGAGAGAGAGAGAGAGAGAGAGAGAGAGAGAGAGAGAGAGAGAGAGAGAGAGAGAGAGAGAGAGAGAGAGAGAGATCAAATGGTATGATCCGAGTCTCCATGATAGTAGCGGTGCCAATTTGGTATGCTGTCTCTGTGTTAGTGGGATTGTCATTCTCTTTTTTGTGCAAAAATTGTCAACCCGAACAAGACCCAGATTTTGGATATTACTTTGGGTGGGTGGACATGAAAACTAGATTTTCAGGTCGCACATAACCTCGTGTTTTCATGATGAAGTGTGTCATATTGCAAGTGATTTCTAATTCTCGGTCATGCTCCTTCAGTGTTCCCGCCGGAAACGGAGCAATTGGGAGCCTTGCACTCGTGTTCCTTTGGGTGAACATGAAGATGAACTTTTCAGGTCAGGCTCTTCGTGTGTTTTCCCTTTGTGTTATATTGTTAGCCCTACCAAAAGGGACCCCACGCAAGGCGTACCATGACACCCATTTGAGATGCTCAGATCTTGTTATGTGGCATTTGAAATTTGATTGTAACCTATTTTTATGAAATGGAAAATTTTTGTAAGAGAGAGAGAAAGAAAGAAAAAAAAGAAAGAGGGAGATACCAGCTCTGTTCATTCTAGGCCTTTCTCATTTCGTTTGTCTGTGTACCACAACATGGTTCATATTCAAAAGTACAAAATATAAATTTGTGCTTTGTTAAAAAAGGTAACATATATTTTGGCTTTTTTTAATATGAAAAGTATGATCGAGGCTATCAAAGTACTTGAAGAGGCATGAACAAGAGTCAAGCAACTAGTATTCTCTCTCTCTATATAATAATAATAAGTTCAACTTTTTGTTTCATGGGTTCAATGTCTCGCTCCCTCTTAAGAGAGTTTAACATAATTAGAAAGTGCAATTTCACGCAACAATATGGTTTAGTGCTGAAGAAGAAGAAAAATAACCTAGTAGAACACTCAAGTTAGCATATCCAATCAATTTTCAGTCATACTGGATGATGGATTGTTGAACTTTGTATTCAAAAGCAAAAAAAGCTTGCATTTGAATAAAATACTTTTTTTATGTTAGATGGATGGTAAAAATTTGTTTGGGTATCCTTTTACCTGACTATGTTAGCATATGATAGGTTCTCTCTATATCTCTCTCTATACACCTATACATATATATATATATATATAGAGAGAGAGAGAGAGAGAGAGAGAGAGAGAGAGAGAGAGAGAGATTCTTAACAGCTTGCTGACATGCATGAGTTTGAAACTTTATCTCAATTGAAACTCCTGGACCCTTCTCCACGACCATGCTGAAAATCTGGATCCAATCCAATTAGACGATCTATTATTCGAAAATGACAGGTGGAACGGAAGTACGTACAAACAAATAAGATGATACTGACCTGGTTCTGAATGGGTCATGAGTAATCGCTTGTTGTGCTTTGTGGGAATTCTTTTTCAAGAAGCTAGTTTATCTTTTCTTTTGCAAAGACACGAGAATTTGGATCTGGTTCGGATCCAGTTTATGCTTTCCATCTCTTTGAAATCATGTATGTTCTGGTTTAGAAATTTTGGTGCTTCATTCATGTATTTCCAAGCTAGTATTTTCATTATAAAACTTTTGAAAATTTCATTTTTCTTGAGAGAAATTTGATGCCTAGATTCAAAGGGCCAACCCGTACTTGCACTTCATTTTTGGGCCTCAAGGTAAACAGGACTTTAAATTTAAAGTTCTGCCGAAGGCATGGACTGATCTTTTTTGTCTTTCTTTGAATTTTTTGAGTTTGTATTATCCTAAGGACTTTAAATTATTTAAAAAAGTTCATATCTTAAATCTAGCTTATAACTTATGTTGAGTTAACTACTGACATGACATATGAACGGGCTCTCTAAAAACAAAGAATCCATATAGCTGATCCTATTGTATTGAAAAAAGGCTTAGTTGTTGATAAAGATAATTGGGGCTTGATGCTTTATATTGTTTTAGCTTGTATTTTCACTATTTCAGCACAGTGAAAATTAAGGGTGTTCGTGGTCCAGATTGGTTCTGTTCTAGCTTCAACCTCGAATCAAACCAATTGGTTCAGTTCTGAACCATGGTTTTGTACATTTCGATCTCCCCTTGGTGGACCGATGCTTTCTAGCGGATCTCAAGGTTGCGTTTCAGCGGGTTTAGGCCCTTGAAGTGCTCTTTATTGGCTCAAACTCATACACGAGAAAAGAGACGGAAGTAGGAGAGAGAAGGGTCAGGGCTTGGAAAAGTCTCTTCACAAATTTACAAAAAAAATCAAGAAAAGGGTCTTTTCGGGGGTCAGGGTTTTCCCTCATGAGTTTGAATCTAAGAGTCTAAAACGTTCTAATATATATATATATAATGATAATGATGATGATGATGGATTGATTTGCTTCCAACCTTCAAATTATGGAGAAACCATGTGCCGTTGTTCATTACACAGCACAGGAGTGGCTCACCACAAGTTGAGGCCTAAAGTGAAAGGTTTTATAATTTAAAATTAAAAAAAATCTTTTAAAATTTAATCCTTTTAGCTTTTTTAGATGCATTATTTTTTATTAAACTTTTGTAATCAAGTTCTTCTAACATTTTCTTTCTAATTGATGATATGGCTAACCCATTCAATTTTCTTGAGACATTGTTGATCTCAAATAAGATTTTATTAATTTTAATTTTGAAAAACTTTTTTCAGCTGAAGCAATACATACCGGAAAAGTTAGCATAACTTTAAAGCAATGCATTGGAAAAGAATCAAGTCTTTCTATATAATTAAGTATGTTAATTAGACTATTATCTTGTACGGATCTAATTTCTCTTAAAATTTAAACCCTCAAAATAAATGTAAACCATTAATATCGGAGTAGTTATGATCTTTAAAAGAATATTTTTTCAAATTATTATCTTCTAATGACTTTTACCTTTTAGTATAAATAAGAAACCAAAAGCACTTTTATATATCTTAAAATTGTTGAAATCTACTTTTGAAGTAAAAATTGCTCGATCAGTATATGTAAGAAATACTCAATTCTAAATGTTTCTTCTAAAGATCTTAAAGATCTTGTTTGATTTTAATCGTTATCATCATATTGTTTCTTTCAACAAATAGCTTGTTTACCAGAAAACTTAGATTTTGTATTTATTTTCGGTGCAATTTCTTTAGCAAAACTCATAGATGATGCAAAGCCATCTTCGCAATAATTTCCAATGACATAAGGCCTTTCAAAATAATTCATAGAAGATGTAAATTATAATACAAATTTTATTTATATTAAGTATAAAATCATTTTTGTTGGATCTGAATGTTAAATCTTATATAGAATTGAAATACTTGGGGCCTAAATTAATAAGTTATAAGTTTTAAAGCTTAAGATTGTTTATTCAGTAAAAATTTATTGAGGTCTACGGTATAAAATTTTGAGCCCTAAGTTTATTCAATAATGTTTTTCCTATAAAAGTGTATATTATAACTAAAATTTGAGACCTAAAAAATTGGGACCCCTAAAGCGGTTGCTTTAGTGGCTTTACCACGAGTCACCCCTGCAAACTAGAGCGTCCGGCATGCACTCGCCTAGCTCACCTTACAATGTTTTCAGATCTGTTAGCAAAGAGTTTTGCCTCTTACCGGGTCTGATGCACGTAAAATTAACGCCATCATCTGTCCAAACACACCACCAGTCGGCGGTGATGGAAATTTCTGTTGATCAAACTGTTCACACTCCGATTACTACACTGCATTTAGGCCCACTTGTCCCCCATGACACTGTTCATGCATAATATTGTCTTCCCTTTCGCTTTCGCATCAACAAGATTACATATTTAGATAATGGCATTAATTAGCAATCATGTAGTGCATATAGCAACAACATAATCAATATTTCAAAGTTTCTAATCAAATTCTTGTCACTTTTTCTTCCTAATTACTTAACATTCGGTTTTGAAGAAGAATTCTTTCCAAATCGAAAAAAGATCCATAAGTACGACAGGAAGTAGCTGGTCTGTGCGGTCGGAGCTATTTGTCTCACCGCAAAATATTTTTTACATCGGCTTAGGAGAAAGTGACCGGACAAGGTCGTTGGGTATGGGTCACTCCCCCCGAAGAAAGCTAGGTCAAACTATTTCGTCTAGAGCTTTCCAATGAGTTTTATCTAGACAATTGGTGTATCTACTCAACTTACATACAATAATATCTAATCGTGTATAGTTGGTTAGGTATACCAAACTACCGATAATTTGAGAATATCATAATTGAGATATAAGAAGACAACTTTTATTAGTATACAAAGCCTTAGATGAATCATATTGGGTCTTGATAGGTCCACAATTTGTATATACATAATCTCTCTAAAACCTTCTCAATATCGTGAGACTCAGAGATTACTATACTATCAGTAGATCTTGTGATTTTAAGTTCTAAAATCAGATGAGTCACACCCATGTCCTTCATATTAAACTTACTACATAAGAATGACTTGGTCTCATTTACTATTCTCATATTCAAACCGAACAATAATATATCATCTACGTATAGGCAAAGAATGATGAAAATATTATTGACCAACTTGTAATAGAGACACTTATTATAATCATTAGAAATGAAGCCAAAAAATAATATCATATAATCAAATTTTTTATGCCATTGTTTAGAGGCTTGTTTCAAACTATATAATGATTTAACAAGCTTATACACCGTAGTCTTATTCCCATGAGTCACAAATCCCTCTAGTTGATCCATATAAATTTTCTCATGGAGGTCACCATGAAGGAAAGGAGCTTCACAACCATTTGATGGATTGAGAGGTCATATACAGAGGTGAGTGTTATAATCACTCGGATGATGATCTTCCAAAAAATCAGAGAATAGGTATCAAAGTAATATATTCCTTCATTTTCTGTGTATCCCTTGGCAACTAACCTAACATTATAATTATTGATTGTTTCGTCTGCAATCAGTTTCTTATTAAAGATCCACTTTCAACCAATAATAGAATAACTAGGAGGCAAATGCATAAATTTCTAAGTATGATTAGAGAGAATTGATTGGATTTCATCGTTAACGACTTACTTCCAAAACTTAACCTCGTGTGAGGTCATACCATACCGAAAGGTGATAGGATTATCCTCGACATTGAAATTAACAAAGTCACTTCCAAAGTCCTTTGATATCCTAGGTTGTTTGCTTCTCCTTGGTTCAGTTATTTTCTTAAAGTCAACTCATCTAGAAACAATATAATTAGAGCTACTAAACATTTGTCATCTTTTCTATATGATCAATAATGAAGTTAATAGTAAGGTCAAAATATGTAGAAAATACACCTTAAGAAATTCTAGTTTTCATGAGAATCAAATTCTCAAAGAATGTAGCATTACAAAGCTCAACTATTGCGTTGACATCTATGCCAAAAACATTATATCTAATGACCAAAAATCTGTACGCATAACTTATTCCCATGTAACCCAGAAATATAAAATGAACTCTTTTAGGTCCATATTTCTTTCTTTTGTATACAGGGATGAGTAGTTTTGCAAGACACCCCACACTTTGAGATATTTGAGACTACTCTTTTGACCCTTCCAAAGGTCAAAGATGCTACTTTCCTAATGCTTTTGGGAAACTCCATTCTAAATATGGCAAGCCGTATTCAAAACTTCTCCACATGTAGATAGGTAATACAAAACTTTGAAGTAAATCATTAACCATATCACACAATATTCTATTCTTTTGTTCAACTATCACATTAAACAGAGGAGAGTACGGAGTATTAACTTCATTAATAATACTATTGTTTTGACAGTATACTTAGAAAAGGTTTGAGGTATACTCTCCTCTCTTATTAAACCTTAATCGTTTAAATACAGTATTTGTTTGAGTTTGTGCTTCATTTCTAAATATTTTAAACTTTTATAAAGTTTCATATTTATTTTTAAGCAAGTAAATTAACAATATCTACTGCAATCATTCCATTGAATTCACAAATATAAGTGTGCATCAAATATAAAATCTTAGATTTCCTATCCACCGTGTGAAAAAGTTTCTTAAGTTGTTTTACTTGCACACATATACCATTTTGTGTTTTCTATCTATGATATTCTTAGGGCTAAGATTTAAATTAATCATTCTTTTCCAATCAAAGTTTAAATGACCCAGCCTAACATGTAATACATATGATGATTCCATATTGTACATAGAAGAAGAAAAGATGAAGCAAAAGTAAAAGTAAAAGCTTTATTACTTTTAAAATTCATAGAATAATCAACAATTGGTTCTATATGAATGTTAAACAGATCCTCTACATTACACAAATAGCTCTTCCCAAAGAAATACTATGTATTAAGTCGTATAATGACGACTTTATTACATTTACAATCTAACCTTGATTCCTCCCTAGCTAAAGTAGGATCACTGAGGATATTCTAGTGAATCATTAGAATGTGTCTAACTCTCTCAAGAACTAAAACTTTCTTCAAAGAAAACTTCAAGTTCACATGCTCTTTGCCCTTGACTTCAACATTCAAATGATCCCCTAAGATCATTGTTCGCCCACAGATGACTAGTAAGAAACAAATAGAGACTGGTTACCACAAATATGTACATTAACCCCAGTGTTTACAATCCAGTATTATGGGTCATAAATCAAAAGAAAATGGGGCTTAAGAGATAGATACCCATCACTAGCAGGTGTAGTGGTCACCACCATGTTCACCATTAACTCTTTTAACGACCGCAAGTTTCTTAGCTTTCTTTGAGCGACAATTACTCGCCCGATGTCCAACTTGACTACAAAGTCAACATAGTTTGTTTTGGGGTTTCTTTTCGATCTTGGCCTTTGGTTTATGGTTTGCTTATTTTCTTTGAGAGACAATTACTTGCCCAATGTCTAGTATTGTATTTTTGATCCAAGTCATCCAAGAGATCTTTCACTATCGTGGAAGATAAATAATTATATACATCGAATAGATATTCGACAATACCAATAAAATACAATAACGGCACAAAGTGTCCTTTTCCTTTCACTCGATAATTTTATTAGAGGTTATAGGGTTCTTATCATCGGTTTGGGGACAATCCGACTCAATATATAAATGTAGCTCTAACATAATTAACCAAATTTTTATATGATATTGTCTGTGTTTAAAATGGGACCAACAAACTTTTTCAACATCAAGGTTAAGTCGACCTTAGGTTAGAGGGTAGTAGTCATAGACATGTTACTATGAAAAATGATGATTTTTGTAAGATTGTTGGCAAAATTTATATAAATACATGCATAATAAACCAATATATAACAAATATAAACATGCTCCAATTAACAACAACAACAATAAATCCAAAGTAAGTCATAAACAAAATATGTGGAAAACAAAAGTATAAGCAGTAATCAGAAAAAAAACTTATTTGTGTGAGTCACTCTTACAAACTTGTCTTAGAGAAATTAGTCCCCTGCTATGAATACATACATATACTTGTGCCTTGCTCGCATGATAAAACACACACAACCTAAAAGGCAGTACCTAGCATCGAGTCGACCACGCCTCAGTTACCGATGATTGGAGGAAAGGATGGTTGGGAGCAGTCACACCACTAGGAATATCATAGATAGAGGGGTGAAGGGAATGGAGGTGGGAGGAGAGAGAGTGTTAGTGCAAAACGTACTAATTAGGGGGCCTTAATCAGGTATTTATAGACTGCGTATTGGATCATGAATCGTGGATCTAATCCAAATGACATACCTCTCCATCTCGTAACTGTTCTCGTGTAAGCACTCTTGACCATTGGATCAAAAGATTTTCGTACAAAAAGATAGACTAAAAAGACAATTCTCAAGCACAATTACGAGAATTGTCTACACTTGGCTTGTCCTCTCCAAGCTCTTTGAACTAAGGTTCATAAGCTACCAATTATATAAAAGAACACATGGGTTTGTCTCATTCTTCAATATCGGACTAAACTTTGTCTCCTCTTGATCATCACATTGTACAAATCCCTCATATGTAACTGTTACACTTTAGAACTTTCACATATATCAATGATGCATCAATTGAATATTTGAGATATCAATATGAATTAAATATTATTAATGCACATGGGTTTAATAAATCCATCTTAATTAACATTAATTCCAACTGATTATGCCCTTTTAAGAGGAACATCATCTCTGATCAACAACCCTACCTATAATTTTGCATAACTATGAGCTGCAAGAAGACTCATTTACGATGATTATGCTTCATAACTATTACTTTAGTCGGTGCAATAAATCTTTGATCTTTGCTTGTTCAGATCTTCTGTAGTGACAATAATATGACACACATATCATTTTCTGTTATGTCACATGGCAGCAACCTAATTCGCAGTACAAGCCCATATGTGGCGTCATCACCATCATATGGTTGCTGTGTGTGTGTGCACGTAAGAATTTTCTGCTCTCATCTCCCACAGCCATACAACAGTCTCAGTATCGTAAATTCATGACATATATTTTATTAAATATACAAGTTATTTATTTTGGAGAAATCAAAAGCCGGGCTGGGGGCTTTCTTTTTACTGTGGAGAAACCGTTCTTTTGAAAGATGGACTGTAAATTTGCAGATCTTTGGAGTCCAAGTTGTAGAGCAACCGTTGAATTGGATCTTTTATGCATCGTTGATCGGTAATTAAGGTAATGTTTTCCGAGTTGTTATAATGTAGCTATAGCAGATATATTGTCTTGTTCATTCAATACTTGGAAGTTTATATGCTAAAATATTCTATCATATCTTATTCTTTAACTTTATTACCTACGATACCTAGGTTCACGTGAACCAAGTTTAGCCTCCATCTGAAAGGGCCCAAATGATTGTGGAATTAAATGAGAACACGATCAAGTAACTACAAACATAAGAAAGGGAAGTGACAAGGATCGGACTTATTGTGCCTTCAAAAGGTAATATACTTACTGATCATTATTAAGCACACACCTTTCTTTTCCCATTTTACTCATGTTTACACGCATCGCTTTATCTCTTGTCTCGTTTCCCTCCGTTCCTTCCTCCCGTTTCTCTCGAGCTCTCGCATCTCTTCTATACTCTATCATTGAAACCCGCTCACTGTGTTTCTCTCGTGCTCTCGGACTTATTGTGCCGGCCACCGCGCTTGTAAGAACCCGCCTCCCATCTTACCCATTATCGCAATGAAAGCCCTGTCTTCTCTTCTTCTTGACCCTAAACCCTGTCTCTTGAAGAAGAGATGCAAGGAGCATGTATCCTTTTCTAACAGAAAACATACGAGATGCACGTCTCCTCTTTAAGGAAGATGTCACGGATCTCTCTTAAAGATGCTCAAGAAGAGATGCTTCTCCTTTCAAAAGGAGATACGTGAAACATGCATTTTTCTTAAAGAAGAGACACATGTGTCTCATCCTCTTTTAGAGAGACGCACTTAAGGTGCATCTTTGTAAAAAAAAGATGCATCTCAGTTACGTCTCTTCATGTTTGAGTTGTATCTCTTCTATTTCACGATTTGTGTACAAGCACCTTTGCTAAATAGTTTAAGAACTTTCGAGTTTAAGGTGTGCGCTTATTTAGAAAAGATGCTCCTTTAGTAACACCAAAGTTAAACTTAAGAAGCCACTTTATGATATTAGTAACTCTAGCAAGTGAGTGAGCTCAATGCGAGTACTATACTTCACACATTTCCCTAACAATCAGGCATGCATACACGCATATATACATGCAAACGTACATACATATATATACACATGTAAAGTTATATATGTGGTCAACAAATGCATCGATATCAGTCTTTTCTCCACATAAAGAGAGAAGAACATTTTAAACTGACATTATGCTTTTGGAAGAGTCTCTCTCTCTCTCTCTCTCTCTATATATATATATATATATATATATATATAGCTTTTTCCTAATATAAAAAGAAGCTAATGAAATGAACGATGGATCACAATACCATTTTTCTAATTAGGGAGGCTTTTCAACGCAGGCAAAAATCTACATTGAGGTACAAAATAATGAACAAAGAAAATGATCATTGGTACCATTTTATCATGAACATGATGCTTCCTGTGAGGTTTTCAACATAGGGCTATATGTGATTCTTTTTATGTTGCTTTCCTCTTATTTGAAGTTGCCCATGTTCCACCGTACAGAAAAATTATGTTGACCATGGTTGGACCAAACTTGCTTTTATACAGAAATATGTAAGGCTAGAATAATACTAAGGTTGAGAACATAACAAGGACAATGCCCGGTAATACATCCGATTAGACATGGCAGGTTCCGGTTTGCCTGGAACTAGGAATTGAAACAGAACCGGTATCAGGCAGGCCCTACAGCATTTGAAATAAAAAATACGAAAATTTTTAAATTTTGATAAAAATACGAAAAAAAGATGAAAAATTCCGGTTCAGACATGATTCCTGTCTCATGAACAAAGTCCTCCCAGATTCCAGCGGTTCTCGTTTCAGTTGGTTTCTTGCTCGGTTCGGTTTTGATTGAAACCGGCCATGTCTACATCCGATCACATTTTCACACAAGAAAAGGACCAAGTAAATTATCATGCTGTAATGATAGAAGTGCTAAAACATGACCTAGAAAAAAATTATAATTGTTAATGGTTAAGACTCGCTTTATTAGTTCTGGGCTATGACTTTCACCCTCTTAAACTATGATGACAGTTGAGAAAAACCGAAAAAGTTTGTCCCTGAAAGTCATGTAGTTCACATTATTACCGCATAACCAGTACAAATTAAAACGAAAGAATTATTAGAAAACTACAGATTTACCTTATGTTCCTGCGGTGTTCATCATATAGGTTATGTGTCTGCGCGTGTGTGTGTATGAGAGAGGGAGATATGGAGAGACGACATTGGATTTACTGTACTTACCTTATGTTCGGGTGTTCATCATATAGGTTCTGTGTCTGTGCGTGCGTGCTGCGTTTCAGTGTGTGAGAGAGAGGACATTGAATTTACTCTACTTTTGCATGTGAAGTACACACAGAGACAAAACACGCACACGCACATATCGGCTCAAATAAAACAATGATCACAACCGCAACGTTTTTCTTTCTTTTACATTAAACAGTGCATATGGTAGTGGATTCGTTACGGCTCGGGAGCGGACTAGAGAGACCCACTCAACTTTTTAAAAAGGAATCAAGACTTCTCATAAAGAAAAGAAAAAAATTATATAAAGGATAACAAGGAAAAGAGGAGGAGGAGCCTTCAAATGACTAATTCTACAACGTAAGATGTGAGAACTCTTAATTTCAAAAGAAAGACCCCATTATTATCAGACTTTTGAACTACAAGGGAAGGATACAGCAAAGAGAAAACTCAAAAAAGGAAAGGAAACGGAAAAGTAAAGCAAAAAATAAGGATGTACTTTGCTTTCTCTCCTTTTCGGTGTACCACGATCAGCCAAATAAACGAAGATTAGAAATATAAAGAGACAGCGAAGCCGTATTCCATATATATATATATATGTGACATAAAAGCTCCTTTAGTTGTATGTTTTGTCACAGATGCTGCTACATTATTCAATTATCCTCGCCATTAACAATCTCTCTCTCTCTCTCTCTCTCTCTCTCTCTCTCTCTCTCTCTCTCTCTCTCGGTGTCTGTACGTGCATGTGCGTGGAAGGCAAATCTCTCGACTATATACTTGAGAATAATGCTTGAACATTTAAGAAACCTAGGACATTGAAATTCCACTACCTATCCAAACAATGCAGGACAAAACACAAGCGAAGTCCATGCTGCCAGTGGATTTGTTACACAGTTGCACTTAAAACATCTCAATTCTTAATCCAAGTAAACAAATGGCGCAGATCCTTGTTTATATTTATATATGGAGAGAGAGCCTATATTAATGGAACTACAACCAGAAAAAAGAAAAAAGATATAGATATTTGTAGAACAAGTCTGTGATGTGGGCAAATTTCTCGTCACGATCAGACACAATGGATTAACATCAATGGGTACATTGTGCAAGCTCTGTCTTGATGAAAATTGAGCTACTTCACAGCTTTCTCTCTCCCTGTTTCTCGCATTGGTAATCCATTGGACCACAGCATGAGATGCTTTGCATGTATGCAGTTTCATCGTCTTCTGTCGGTTGTGGATTGCTCTACAGCAGATTGCAGCAAAAAATTCACGCATCTCATACTCCCAAATTGTTTGTCATTGTTTTCAGCACAAAAAACTATATTATCCCTGCTTTACCGTCCTTTTCATCCATCAATGCTAGTGCATCAACATTTGTCGCTTCACATGATTCCATCCAACAGTGGACTAAAATGCCAAAATCTACATAGATTGGCTTGTCATATCCACAGTCCCGTTTGGATTCCGTGGAGGACTAATAAGATAGCATGAGGAATGAGATCCAAAGCATGCATGCCAAGCTTAAGACAACTATATATGATTAATTAATTAGAAACAGTGAACGACTCCGTCACTTTTGCAGTATGATTTAAAACTAACATGGGTCTCTTGTTATCACCTCTTCCTCTTCCGACCCTGTAACGCGTTCTTTCTCTTCTCCTGGAGGGTGGTAACGTGGGTGCGAGCCGTGACCCTTCCCGAATACTTTCACATGGTCTTTTAGCGATCTCTTGTGCCTGAAATCTGAACCGCAGATGCAATGCCAAAGTTTCCCACAGTTTTTCTCGTGAGTCCTCCAATCTCCTTTTACTGCAAACTGTTTGCTGCATTTCCTGCATATGAATAGCTTGTGCCAATGCTTCCTTTTGTAGTGAGTCTGAAGGGTTCTAAAGTCCTTCAGTGGCCGCGCTCGAGGGTGGTCTATGTTGTTCCTGCATCCCTGCGCACAACAGTAACAAGGCAGCCTCAGCATGGCCGTCGGTTGTGTTCCTCTCAGAGACTCGGGCCCTCTCCTGTAGATGGATCCGTGCCCCCACATGTGCATCTGCACAATAGTTCGGAAAGCAGGAATTTGGATCAAAATGACTGTCAAGCAAAAGGAAAAGAAAAGGGAGAACAATCATGATTACGAAGATACGATCTTCCATTTCTCTACAAGGAGAGATTGTCAAACAGAACGAGGCTTGAAAAGAAAAGAAATGCTTCGGTTGCACTTGTACGAAATGAGATATAGTTTGCTATTTTTACGCCGCGAGATTGTACATGATTAATTCGCTTCCAAGTTTTGTATTTCTTCTTGATTGAAATCAATGATCATGTATATGTGTACTTGTAAAGGTTGTCGTATTATACTACCGTTGGATTAGTGGTCGTTCCCCAACAATTTCGTGATTTGAGTTATGTGCCTAATTTTATAATTATATCAGAGAAAAGAGAACGAAAATAAAGGTGGAATTTGAGGACAAACTGAATAACAGGACTAAACTAGAATTTCCATTTTCTCTGTCTGTTCAATTAAGAAGACAGATTATGGTTGCAATTTGCCCTTACAGGATGTTTTGTTTAGGATGATTGGTTTAAGGATCATGGTGGCTTGTCAATGCTAGCGATCAAACATCCCGGTGTTACTTCTAATAGAACCTGCCGACTTCAACGGATTTGCTCTCTCTCTCTCTCTCTCTCTCTCTCTCTCTCTTCAGTACGCTGACGACTTACACTGATATTTCGAAACCTAGATGGTGGCACTATGTACCTCATTGATATAATGGGTATTGAAAATTCAACCAAGAGGAGGAGCACAAAAGGCTACTACTCGAAGGTTCAAGGATAATCTAGCGATATTTCAAATCTGGAGAGAGAGAGAGAGAGAGAGAGAGAGAGAGAGAGAGAGAGAGAGATTCTAACCTGCATGTTGTTGTACCTATTGAAGGACTTATTGCAAACGGAGCAGGTGAACTGCGTAGGCCCAATGAGTATCTGTGAAGGTGTTGGAATCCAGTACTTGCCCTTCGAGCTTCCACCAATTACATCATCTGATCTTCCTAATTGCTTGCCGCCGTCTTCAGATCCTTTGAAGCAGTTTTCTTCTCTCGAGTTCGGTAGTCCGATCTGTAGGGCAACCACTGGTGGCTGTGCGTTTTGCTCAATCTTCACAGTCAAATTCTCAGCTCCTGATTTGCTGACCATGTCTTTGTTTTGATGTTTGATATCTTCTAATTGTCTGAGCAAGGGAAGACACAACTGAGTAGTCCTATCCTGATTATAGATCTCTCCTTCTACTTGGTGTCGGTAGAAAAGAGGTAAATGTGGCGAATACGCAGGAGAGGGTTTGAATGGCAGATCACAAAAACTGTGAGGGGATCCCATCTGGTGGATTTCATCTTTCGGCGATTGAGATCGTTCTGAACTTGATGATGGCTTCAGCCACTCAAAAAAGGTACATGGAACAGGATGGTCGCTGATTCCCATCTCTGAGAGAGAGAGATGCTGGTTTCTGTTGCTTTTTCTATTTTGTCTTGGTTAAATCATGTAAAGTTCAGTTTCGATATCACCTTTTTTACTTTGAAGTGTAGATACTCGCACACACACGCACCCATATACACATACAGGGACACACACGGATGCACGCACACACAGAAGTTGGTGGGATCATACACAGAAGATTACGCGCTTTCACACTGGAGAGGTCAAAGGAAGCGTGCTTTATCTCAATCGAAAACAAATTAGATGCCAAGTGACTCGACTCTGTAATCTGTATCGTCTCCCCTCCTCATCGAGGTCCGATTCCATTGAAGTTCTAAAATAACGTTCTTAACCTTGGAGTTAGCCTTCCCTTGATGTGTACCGCAGCGTTCTTTTTCTGTTACAATAATTTTTAACATTTTTTCTAATAAGTTCAATTATAAAACATCATATACCACTTGCAATTATCATCTTTGATGTTTAATCAATTAATCTTCCAATTAGATGACGACCTCTCTCCCCCTTTTGACAAAGAAATATTCTCTGTGTCGGCATGCACTTAAACATGCGCTCATGCATGCACATACATGTACACACTTGTACAAAATAGAGTGCCTGATTGTAAAGCACTATATGCAAAATGTGATAGATGGGCCCGACGGAAGTTGGCATTTTGATTGACGTTTAGTTATTGATGCGCACTATTCGATTCTTGTAGTTGTCAAGTCTTGAGATTATATAGCCTAGAATGTATAGGACTTGAGGGCATACCTCGTACACCCAGTTTTTTATATTACGTAGGAAGTTTCTTCGAGTTGTGTCAAAAGAAAGTAGGTGTGATAGTTTATACTTGATGTCCTACTTATATGACATGACCGTGATAATCCAGTAGGATACCGCAATACTCTTCGTTATTCAAAGAAATCTGAGAAATAGTTGGAACTAACAAAGAACGACAACAATTCCACCTTCATATATATATATATATGACCGTGATAATCCAGTAGGATACCGCAATACTCTTCGTTATTCAAAGAAATCTGAGAAATAGTTGGAACTAACAAAGAACGACAACAATTCCACCTTCATATATATATATATATATATGTATGTATGTATGTATGTATGTATGTATATATATGTATGTATGTATATGTATGTATGTATGTATGTATATATATGTATGTATGTATATGTATGTATATATATATGTATATATATATATATATGTATATATATATATGTATGTATATATATATATGTATATATATATATATATATATATATGAAAACCAATTCCTCCCTGTATGACATGCTCACTTGCATTGCTTTTTGATGGCATAAGTATAATTTTAAAAAATTACAAATTTTTGAAAAAGTACGAGAATAATATTGTTGCACTCATGTCCTTGAAATACATGCTATGTTATTCAAAGAATTATGTGAAGCTGAAAGTGTTATAACAATGGTGATTGAGTGGATCTCTTGCTTTTCTTTTAATTTTTGTTTTTTAATTGTTAAATGGGGGTTATCTTTGCATGGTAAGAGAGGACTCCGGCTGTCATGCTTAAATTCCGGGTTTGGCTGTTGTAGGGCACTTAACTGTACTTAGTTGAACCTCGGTATATGCCGTAGGGCTGATGTTATTAGCCTTTGAGTTTTAGGCTGCCTGCGGCTTATCTCAGCCGTGACGTAGTTAATGTACATCTCATCTATTTTTGCTTATACATATATAAAGATTTTGATGTTTTGGTGTTAATTTGTAGATGGAGCCCCTGTTCAGTTCGTTCAGCTTTTTTATTTTCCCTTTACTTTATGATGAGAGAAATCTAGTAGTGGACCCAAGAATTCTTTGGAGAGTGAGAAACGTGTTTTGGGGGAGACTCACTTGTGTTTCAAAGTCCACAAAACACTTGTATTTCAACAGACTCAAGAAATTTTCAGATTTTAGCCATAAAGTGGGTCTGCCACCGTGGCAATCCCTACATGCTCGGGGCGGGTTTTTTCCTTCTCCCCCTTCTTTGTATCATCTTCATGACACTTCATTTTCAAGTAGTTGGAGCTAACATAGAACTACTATACTTCCAGCTTCATATATACATACATGTATATATATGTGTATATATACATATATATATATATATATATATATATGTATATGAAAATCAAATTTTGGCCATGCCTAACATGTTTACTCATGCAAACATGCTTTTCGGTGTCATAAGTATAATTTTAAAAAATTACAAGTTTTTGGAAAATTACAAAGGACAAGTTACAAAGAGCGATTACACTTCCAGCTTCATATATATACATATATGTACATATGTATGTATATGAAAATCGAATCATGACCACGTCTGACATGGCCACTCATGCATACATGCTTTTCAGTGACATAAGTTTAATTTTTAAAATTATAAGTTTTTGGAAAATTATGACGAACAAATGTTGTTGTACTCATATTTTTGAAAAGCAATGATCAAACATGAGTGAGCAGACATGAGTAAGCAACATGAATGGTATGCTGGATCTAATCACTCTCACTCTCTCTTGCTCTCTCTATATTCTCTCTCTCACGCACATATACACACATATTCTTGCAATTCTAACGTGCAATGGATTGCCGGCAGCACTCACGAGTGTGATTTGGGTTGTTTCAGTTGTCAATCTTGTAATATTGGAAACAATGCGAGTGGATAAATTAGCTCCTCGATAAGTTTGATATCATTAATCTTTTCAAAGTGGTTACTTAGAAGTTATTCCTAAGTTTTAATTACAGTATGATGAAACAATTTTTCTCTTAAAGAAAAAGCTAGATTGTGTATTGTAACAAGATGTCAATGTGTTGGCCAGTGAAAATGAGAAAAAAGGATTTAGAATGCCTCAACTTTTTTACGCAAAGACAGTAGGATTTCCAAATAATCACATCCATGTATTAAAGGATACCTACTTATTTTGTTACTTCTTTTCATTTCTATTCTTTGATATATATATATATATATGTGTGTGTGTGTGTGTGTATGTATTTATGTATGTATGTGCACTTAAAAGATTAGCATATCGAAAATGGCGATTACAACAATGAGAGATCTAGATAACAAGTCATTAAAGAGCTTGATCCTTGAAGAAGTTTTAAAATAAACTTGATTAATTTACAAAAAGTCAGATCTTAGAGGATTAATAGTTGTTAATTTTATGAGCTTTGGTATATAGGGAAGTTAAATTGTTTGGGTTTTCAGTATGTGGAAAGGTTTGTGATATAATTGTCGGTTGCTTATTTTAATATTAGAAAGTTTGCCAACAAGAAAGAAATGAAACTTTTTAGAGTATTTTAATTATCTTTACCAATGTAATGATTATGAGAGACTAATGAGAATATATCATTGTGTTTTCTTCTTTCTTTGTTTCTTGTGAATTTATTTATTTGATTTTTGTTGATCCTGGCATCTACTTTAACAAAGTGATATCAAGAACCTTGTTCGTTTAAAGATTGATAGGTGAATGAAACTCTCTTTCATGTTTCAGCTCTAATGAAAGACAATTATGAAAGTTGGTCGATCTGTAGGAAGATGATACTCAAAGACTACAATTTATGAATGCTATAGACAAAAAAATTATTGCCCAAGGAGACGATGTTTCAATGAGAATGAAGAATCAAAAGGCTCTTACGTTCAGTCTTTAAACTTTAGATGACAAGATGTTGAAGAAAGTGGTTAATGTCTCAACATGAAAAGAAGCATAAGAGATTCTGAAAAACTCTTTTTAATAAGCAACTTAGGTGAGAAAAGTTAATGTTTATGGTAAATTTGAATCTCTACATATGGAGAAATTGGGATCTGTTTTGAACTATATTTCAGAAGTCTCGGTCATTGTTAATCAAAGGAAGAGATATGGAGAAGGTATAAAGGATGATTGAGTTACTAAAAAAAAAACTCATGGTCTCAAGTGGGCGATAAGAGAACTAAACTTGATAATAAAAGGTATTTCTTTGATAGGTTATGATCAAAGTCTCAAGTTTTATAAATTTTACAATCCTATTAGTGGAAAAACCTTCATTACTAAAGTCTCACCATTTGACAAAGAAACATCTTGGGAGTGAAATACTTCAAAAGAACATTATATTTCTAACCCATTCTTTGGTGAAGAAGAAAAAAATACACAACGAAGTCCACATCCAATACCTTCTCTTCAAAGTCCACATGAAGATAAATTTAAAGTGAAAGACCTAGAAAAATAAGAAGCCTTTATGAGTTAGATGAATAGTGAACCTATAGATTTTGAAAAAATTGTACATGATAAAAGATGGAGATATGTCATGGACAAAGAGGTCAATGCAATCAAGAAGAATGATACTTATGAGTTAGTTGCATTTCTAAAAGGGGAAATCACCATTAAAGTCAAATACTCTATAATGAAAAGAAGAATTCAAAAGGCAGATATAAGATTGACGACCAAAAGTTAGTGAAAGGAAGGAAGTGTTATAAAGGAAATTTACAAATCATAAAAAGATCGTTTGGAAATTTACGTTGATAACAGATCCATAAATCATATACAAAATACCATCTTATTAGAAAATGTATTTCAAGAAAGGAGGTTGAGCTCAAATATGTTAAGCATAGACATCAAATTATTGATATATTCACTAGGCCGTTGAAGATTGAAGTTTTTCAAAATTTACGGTTTCGACTTGACATGAAGGGATCAAGTTTAAAAGGGGATGATGATAAATAAACTTGATTTATTTACGAAATTCCATATTTTAGAGTCAATAATGGCTTATTTTTATGAAATCTAATATTTAGGGAAGTCATTTATTTAGGTCTTCATTATATGAAAGTTTTGTGATAAAATTTTGTTTATGAGAAAGTTATTTATTTTAATATTAAAAGTTTCCCCAGTAAGTTATGAAACTTTTCAAGGGTATTTTATTTGTCTCTATGGATGTGATGATTATTAGAAATCAATAAGAATTTATAATTCAAGGGTATTAAAAGTTTGCCCAGTAAGTTATAAAACTTGTCAATTTATTTATTGGATTTTGACTGATCCTCCATACTAACAAAGACTTTATGATTGTTACTCGTTTTGAGAGATTTTATCACTCTTTTGTACTTTGCCAATGTAATCAACCAGCAGCTGCTAAATATGCAAAAGAGCATACTTTTTGTATTTGGGAAGTGGATCCTCATGAATTTGTGATCCCTTTCTTTTCTGTTGATTCTTATATAGAATAAAATGATGGTTTACCTAAAAAATTAAAAAGAGTGGCGTGTCAAAGAAATTCCTTAGGACGGGTGGGGAAAGCAGCCACGGTTAATACATACGTATGTAATCTTTAGTCCTCCATGTTTTTTTTGTTTGAGGATTTAATCCTCTGTATTAGACTTGGCTTGACATTGCATGATGGGGGTTTATCTGCTGTGGTTCTCTGTGTTAATCAATTGGGATGGTTGGACATGTACGATGGGCGATCTTTTCAATTTTTTAGCATAAGCAGTTGTGGACTACGACCCTATCTGGATTTTGTACATGCATTTACACCACAGGGAGGCTTTTAATCAACGATAACATGCTATGAATGCAATGAAGGGGATCTTAATCATGCGCTCCCGTCCTACTATTCGTCATTCTTTCTTTGCTTATACCAGTGGATGACTGTATATTTGGAAGGGAGAACCAACATCCACATTGGTTCCATGACTGTCTCCTTCCAATACCTGTTAAGAGGGGAAAGCTTCTGGTTCCATGACCATATCCTTCCAACCTTTGCTCCTTACAAGGTTCTCAAACTTATGGTCCCGATGAAGATCTCCAGCAGTTGGTCCGATGTCGTTATCAGACACGAGGAAGCTTCGGCTACCACCATTATTTATTGGTAGACATCGAGAGAGGACACAGAGACAGAGAGAGAATGAGAATGAAAGGCCAGCGGGGAGCATCCAAGTTGTGGTATGGGACGGTCGGCGCTATGGCAATTGTCTTTCCTCTGTTCTGTATGATGGGCTTCTCAAACTTGTTAAAAACTGTTAAAAAGCAACCTGCAAAATGTGTCGTTTTCCGTTCATGTTCTTCACAAAGGCCTTACATTTTCCATGTAAGGCAATATTTCAAGATTCAATAGTCGTGATGGAAGAAAAGAACTGATGGAGGCTGTGCATTGCTGTGGAGAAAAGAAAAGTTAGATATCTTGCATTTTGGGATGCAAATGCGGGTATGAAACCACTTAATGTTGGGAATGATTCTGCTGGTATTGGTCTTCATGCCTCGCTCTGTTTAATTATTCTTTACAATCTTTTTCGCTTAGATTTCTACTGCTTTTAGAAAGGGCCCAATATGATATCTTCCTGTAGGAACCAGATAAATGCAAACGAATTTGGACGGAGTTCTCTGAGTTCTCGAGCTCTTACCCTTCGCTTTCTGTCAAGCTTTACTGCAGAGTTTGCTCCTCGTGTGATTGTCAGAGATAGGAGCAGCGGAGAGAGTATCGTTCTCATAGAACAGAACTGAAACTTTTTAATTCGGTTCGGTTCTGTTCTATTGAAAATTGGCCTGGTTTCCGTTTACAATTTTATGGAGATTTGGCTTATTGGTTCTGTGGGGTTTTCAAGAGTCTAAAATCGATTCGACTTATTGGTTCTATTCGGTTTTCAAGAGTACAACCGATTTAACCAAGTAACCGAATTAAGCTTCATAATTGCAAGGTCTCCTCTCAATAACATGTTGCCTTGGTTGATATAATGATATGAATGAGGTTAAAATCGAGTCTTTTGCTTAGTAAAAGATTTTTATGATCATATATATATATATATATGTATGTATGTATCTTTGACGACAAAAGATCTAGTTGCCTGTTTCTATATGTCTCTATAGTGGACATGCATGACAACGACATTTTGAAGGAGGCAGAAGTGGGGAGAAAAAGGCTTTGCTGGATGTGTACGTAGAAGATAGGGTTCCAGTTAGACATGTCCGGTTTGGAATCGGTTTGGTGATTCGAACCGGAATTGAACCGGTTTGGAAACTGCCAGTAACCGGAACTGGCAGAACTGGTCTTGGAAGCGTAATCGGATCCGGGGACTCTCCAGTTGGATTATGATTCATAATTTTGAGGAACTGATCCAAAACCGAAACCGACATTTTTAAACTGCTCGTTAATAAAAATATATATTTTTTATACATATATTGACAAACACTATCTACCATTGAGTCGGGCGCGAGTTCAACTATCGTAGGAGCCGGCACTTCTTCTTTTTTTAAAATTGTTTTTTAACCGGTTTTTGGGGTTCTGAAACTGGAACCGGAACCACCTTTGGGGCGGTTCAGTTTCGGTTCTAGGTTTCAGGTAACCCAGAACTGTCAGTTTGAAACCGCCGGAGTCATGCGAACTAGGGCCTTGACCATGTGACTCGAACTTTTGGTGCTTATATCACATGTTGTTGGTCGAAATGAACATCTTCAATGACACGGTGATCTCATTGCTATGAGTTGTTCAGGTGCAATCGTGCACGAGGGTGCTAACTTTCATCCTCTTCAAGCCAATTAGCATGCAGATAATAGTTAAGATAAAGGTATTGGTGACTTTCTAAAACTCTAGTTCAGCTTCAGGTCAAAATCGGATAAAAAGCTAAGAATCTTCGAGATTTCAGGTTTTCGAAGGATGGAAATGGAGGTGAGCATAGATAGCTTAATGGAGTCATTATTTTAGTTTCGTCTCTCAACTCAGATCAATGATATTCTTGATGTGTTGCAAAATAGACATGCAGAATGATCTAAGGGATCAGCAATCGAGCAATTCCAACAAGAATTGGACATTTGGTGATTTTTTAAATGTTATGAGAACTTAGATGATAGATTGTTATTAGACCTTCTTATAGTATCTATTTGTTTTTGCTAAACCTTCCCATTTGAACACCGGCTTTGCACTATTCTTGAATTCTTGAAAAGAGGATACAAAGACCTTTCCAAAAAATTAAAAATTATCAATTTTGACTAAAATTGGTTGAGTTATTACTTCTAACAAATGTATGCTGAGCTGATTGATACCTTAGATGCCTTCAATCGTGTGAGATTGTTTCTTTTGTATCTTAGATGTCTAGACTTAGATTCGAGATATTCTTGATCTGTGAAGGTAGACAAGGCAAGCTTTCTAAACATCTAAAAATCAAGAAAATCCTTGCAGATATGGATCATTGATGAATTTTGAACTCAAAGCAGATTTCTAGTACGTTGATAACTATGAGTTTGATTGTACAACTAAATGGAGGAGGATCAAACTCATGATGAGAAATAAAAGAAAATGTAAATTAAATTTTTATAAAGAAATAAGCTACAACTAAGGATTACAACTAGAAAAGTAAATGAATGAAAAACAAAGATGATGAAAAAGACAATAGGTTGATGCTTTTGTTGATCAATCAAATTGATTGATGCCCTTCAAGGTAAGCAACCACCTCCTTTTATAGCTAAGGGTAGGTCACTTTCAAGATTATTCTTGTTGCTCTACTCCTCTAAATGACTTCTTGATTTCTCTAATAATTAATTCTTGCTCCACTTTCTTAGAACGGTACATCGGTTTCCATAGTGGTTCATTACTCATGTTGTTAAATATTCTCAAAGTGGCTCCTCAGAATCCTTACTTGTAATGATATTGGAAAGAAGACAATTACATCTTGCAAGTGGCTCCTAGGGCTTCTTAGATCCACCCATGCTGGAAAGAGGACAATTACATCCCAAGAGTGGCTCCTCAAGTCCCATGCAATTTTTGACATTAACACTTTATGCCCCTGCAACCTTTAGTTAAAGGGTTCATATTGAGGGTGAAGTAATGTATACTTTAAAAACAATGATATAAATTAAAATAAAATCCCCTCCATTAAAAGCTGAAGTACTCATATTACCATTAACAACTTTTTAAAACCTTGGCTATGTACAAGGTTGATTGATTGAGAAAATCTTGTCGCCATAAGATTTTATCAGTAACACAAGGAGTAGGTTGTCAATTGGCTTGATAGGCTATGAGTGCGCTTTGGTATGAGGAAGGTAAGATCCACTAGGTCTTCCCAATACCATAATTTCAACTACAAATAATTTCAACTTTGTAGTAAGGAAATTCTATATTCGCAAAGCCAAATATTTGGTTGATTTTGTCAACCAATTCCTCTTCGTGAGAAACATAGTTTAATCGTTTCACAATATAGTTCATTTCTGTTGATATTGCATAGTCCAAATTGGCCTCTTCCCCTATCTCAAGTTCAATTGAATTATGCACATCAATCAATTCTAGATAAGCATCAACAATGCATTCTATATTGACATGCTCAAAACATTCCATAACCAAGTTTAAGTGAACAAACTATTGGGAATATTTGTCAAGTATATATTGTATTCCAACAACCAATTCTTCCGACTCGATAGTAGTGATGTGCAACCCTATATTGTTATTTATGTTTTATCAACAATATTTACATCTAATGATTTAAAATCAACTAAACCTATATTAGTTGCTTGGCAACTTAGTTGAGACAAAACACTGACCAAGTTGATAGCTTCGTTTATTCTAGATTTTGTACTCATTGATTCTTTAACAAATGCATTTGATAGCATGAAATGCAATCCGTCTAAACAACTAGTAGTGTTGTGCAACCCTTATTCAAACTTTTCATTACTATGATCGTGTCTTTATCTTGGTGATGGTCATTTAAGCGTAATTCAACTCATTTAGATGAAGTGAACTTGTAGTCCATATGGTAGCAGTTAATCTGTTCAAGGAGGAAAACAACCAACCAAACCACCATTTTGTTATGCAAGGTGGTTGTTGTTCATGACATTAAGATAATTAACTAATCCAATAAGTATTGTAATGAACAATTGCCCCCAAGTATGCAAATATGAGTAATAACTTGGAATGTTGGCTTGTGAAGTAGGCATCTATCTGCCTTTTATATAATAATAATCCATCTAACCGATCTAGTGATCTCATTGGGCACTCCGAAGGTGTTTCCACTTATAATGAATACTTTTAATGATACAATGATCTTGATGCTATGAGTCATTTGGGTGCGAGCATGGCAAAGGCCACCAACATCCACCCTCAAGAGATAACACCAATTTTGTTTAGGGTCAGACGAGGTATGGGTCCCTAGGCCTCGTTGAGTCAATTACCTTAGACAAAATGGTCACAATAGAGGTGTTGGTGGCTTTCTGAAGCCTTGTTGAGTTTCAGGCCACAATCCACAACTTATTCAATTTTGGATTACATTGAGATGAAAGTCAAGTTGAAGGTAAACAACTTGATCGGGTTGTGGTACTTTACTTACATCTTCATCCACACAACTCCGATCAATGTCATTTTTGATGTGTTGGAAAATAAACATATAGAATCATCCAACGAATTAAAAAATAGGTGATCCAATAAGAACTAGATTTTTAGTGTTTATTCAATTTTACTAGGATCCAGTTGATAGCCTTCTATCAAACCTCTTGATAGAGTTTGTTGGTTTTTACTACAACTCCTCATCGAAACTCCAAATTGCACAAATTTTGATTTATCGAAAAGAGGACACAAAGAACTTTTTAGAAGTAAACAATTGGTCGATTCCAATTTGAGAGTTGAACTATAGCCTTTCCTTAAGAAGGTCTGTTTGGTTGATTGAAACCTCATATGCCTATAAAGAGATGGAATTGTTTCTTTTGTATCTCTGTTTACAATCCTAGATTCGAGCTATTCATGATTGATTGAAAGTAACAAACCTTCCAAAACAATTGAGAAAATCCTTATAAAGATAATTTTTTGATGAAATTTTGAAGTCATGATAGATTTTTAGTAAGTTGATAACTATGGATTTGATTATGCAACTAAAGGTAAGAAGACCAAACTCATAACAAGAAAACAATGGAGAACAAAAATGAAACTTTACAAAGAAAAAGAATACCACATGAGGCGCGGGAAAAGACCAACTACAGGAACTGAACGGATTTGCTGACGCCTAATAGACTGCAAGTTGATGCTTTGGTTGATCAGTCGATCAATGCTTTTCAAGGCAAGCATACACCTTCTTTTATAGCTTTCGATGGATCCTTTTCCAAATTATTCTTGCAGCTCCACTCCTCCATATGACTCATTCACTTCTCTAATAATTAATCCATGCTCCAATGGTGTGTTGGTTTTCATAATGGCTCATTGCTCCTTTCATTATATATTCTCAAAGTGGCTCATCAGGTTCCTTTTATTTGTCAATATTGGGAAGAGGGCAAGTACATCCTGGGAGTGACACCTCAAGTTCCTTGCATGTGTTCATATTTAGAAAAGCATAGTTACATGTCAGAAGTGATTCAACAGCGCAACAACTTGTGTTGAATCTCGTTTAGGACACAAGTTACTAGATATGGTGAAAATAGGATATAACAACAGAAACTTTTTTACGTCTTCCTTGAAGTTCATTTTCCCAATTTAGTATAGATAATGTATCCTTTTAAGTAAAAGTTATTAAATATTCAAAAATGTTATTAAGATAATACGAAATTAATTTCATTTGTTTTGTATGGTAGCTGCATTGGAACTATAGAACTGATCTTACATGTATCAAGCATGAGGATATCATAAACTCATTTTGAATATTTTTGATACAGTAAAGTACCAAATGTTCTGTATGCACACATACATATATAATGTAGAGTAAGTAGTACATACTCAATATTTGATCGTACTCAATGGCTTATTTTACATTGTTCCACTATTTGAGCCCATGGTCACTACCTTCCATTATCTTCCACTACTCAAAACTTCCTTTCATTCGTCAAAGCAGCTGCAACTATTACCAAAACAACCTAAGAAACCTAAATATATATAGGTGATTTTGTAGTTTTATTTAGGTCTTTTAGATGGTTTTTGTAATAGTTGAAGCTGCTTTTACCAGTGGCAGTTTCAAGCGATGGAAGAGTAGTGAGAGATGATGGCACACGATGTCTAGTAGTTAAAATGATGGAACCATGCAAAATGAGCCATTGAGTATGATTGACTATTGAGTATGGACTACTTACCCTATAATGTGTCTGTATCACTTAAGAGGCATATCCATCTATGAGTAAAGAAAGGTGAAAGAAGCCTCTCAAGTGCAGTTTCCCTATTCATATGATGTTTCAACAAATGAGTATGGAGGAGTCTTGCTTTGTACAAGGTCAAATTCAACGACAATGTATCTTTATTTCAAATGTACAGGTTATGCAGTCATGTTATGGATCATGAGGATATTCTTGTAGAAGAACCCTTCGGTGTTAAGAAGTGATTTTATATACTTCACTAATAAAAGTTATTGCTTTGAGCGATCCTTTACTTTCAATAATAACTTAAAATGTTAATTATGTGTGTTAGAAGTGTTTGTGAAACACTAGACCGGCCCGTCATACTAGTTGAACTTGGAACCCACCATCAGTGCAGTTCGATCCACAATGTAAATCAGGCTGCAAAACTTAATCAAGAACCAGTTGGACCATGTAGATAGTTTAAATTGCTTATTTTCATTTGTTAATTTTATTTAGATTATTTTCTTCTTTTTATTTTATATTATCATTTTTATGAAGATGTTGAGATGGAAAGACCGTATACATAATGAGGGTATTAGAAACAAATTAGGAGTAGCACCAATAGAGGATAAATTGATAGAATATCGTTTAAGATGGTTTGGACATATAGAAAGAAGATCAAAAGAAGCACATATAAGAAGGTATGAAAACTAGATTTTGAAAGTATTAAAAGAGGTAGAGGATGACCACAAAAGTGTTGGAAAGGAAAATAAAGAATGATCTAGCTTATGTTGAGTTAACTGCTAACATGACACATGATAGGGATATGTGGAAACAAAGAATTCATGTAGCCGACCCCGTCTAGTATGGGAAAAGGCTTAGTTGTTGTTGTTGATTTTATATTATCATTTTTAATATGTTGTACACATAATAAAATTATATTATCTATTTATTTACTGGTTCAACCGTTGTTCGACCAAATCAAACCTTTATTGTAGTGAACAAGTGCTTTCCCCAGTTCATTGACCAGTCCAGTTTCACAAACGCTGCTTATTAGACTAGCTAACAGAGAGGCTTATGCATTAATGTGGGTACTAATTTGTATGCCAATCCTCATTATGGAAAGGTTATTGTCTCTTTCTTGAATCTTCTTTTATTAATAGATGTTGGAGCTTGGTTTCTCTTGGTGAGAGATCTTAGTCTAGCTCTTGAGGTCATTGGGTTGACCTAGACATGGCCGGTTCTGAAATTTGGAACCGAAACCAGATCCAGAATCAAGGAGGACGTGGTTCAATTCCTTTTCCGATTTCTTTGGAACCAGAATTGGCAGTTCGGAACCATTGGTTCCATAATATTTAATATTTTTCTGTCAAAATTCAAATTTTAATTTTTTTTTTTGTTTCAATCTGTTTAAGACCTAAACCGGAACATACGATTCCAAACCGGTACTGGTACCAGAACCAAACCGATCCTTGTTCTCCTCTCGTTCCTGATTTCGGGCAAACCGAAAATGGTCATGTCTAGGTTGACCTATTAGTCAAGTTTTGGGTGATCCTTGCTAAGATGCCAACTTGTTCTGATTAATTAATTAGTTGTTTATATATTTCATCTTTTTAAAAAAAAGAGTGCATTTATCCTTCTTTCTCACCTTGACACAATTTTGAGCGATTAATATACTTTTTCTAAATATTGTACTGGTTTCCCACCTCTCATAATTGAGTTGAGAATATGCTTCCGTACCAATTTTCATCCACCTATTCTTTGATTATTCTGGGAGGTTTTCCTATTGCTCTCATAAATGAGCCCAACATGCTTCACTAGTGTGAATATGGAATCTCTCTCTCTCACACATATATATATATATATATATATATATATATATATATATATATATATATATATATATATATATATATATATATATTGGTCAATACTTAATCATCATCCATACTTAAATCTCCTCAAATATCTTCACCGTCACATGTGATTAATGGCAAAATTTTGAATCCAAAAAGCGACATTGTATTGTTATACTTTTCATACTCGCATTTAATACATAATGGTACAATCACTTTTTTTATTCAAATCATCATCATTGATTGCATCGATTGAAAGGTGATATTAGAGTAGATTTAAGCATGGGTTGGATTAAGCATAGACCACTATTTATCTATCTATCTATCTCTACGTGCACATTGAGATCAATATGCAAGGCTTGCCCTTATACATGCAAATACATAGATTGATTTTATATATTTATATAGGGAGTCTTAGCTGCATAATATCTTTTGAGGCATAATCTTGCATAAACATATTTATTGTTTGATATTTCAGATCAACCATGGAGATTTGAATAAAAAATATTATTATACTTTATACTTTATACTTTGAATTTAATACTCAATATGCAAAAGTAATTCAAATCTCTATCATTGATTTAAAAGATTGAACGGTGAAGATGTTTATGTAAGATATTATGCAACTAAGTCTCTCTCTCTATATATATATATATGAAATCTTAGTTGCATAATGTATCTTGGTTTATAATCTTTCGTCAATATCTCCTCAATTTGATCTTTGAGATGACGATAGAGATTTAAATCAAATATATTGTTGTACCTTTATACTTACATGTGTAATACATATAAATATATCAAATGCAAAATAGTTCAAATCTCTACCACCGATATGAAAGATCGAACCATAGAAATCTTTGGTATAAGATTATGCATCAATATGTATTATGCAGCTAAGACTCCTTATATATATATTGTGTGTGTGTGCAAGTGAAGCCGAACCGAACGGGTAGGCTTCGTGTTCCGCTGGCACTATTCATGTCCTTTTGATTGATACCCCTAAAACTGCGTCCACTCTTTTTGTGGCAACGTACATTTCGCTTAGTTAGACTTGATACTCTAACAGGCAGAGTCTGGAACGATAACCTTTAGACTGTCATTCAACGTGAAAGAATTGGTAAAATCATCCACATTGTGAGACTTACAAAGAGCCAACCGTAAGCGTCTTATCAAAAAAAAAATGGTAGGGGTCCCCCTAATCACAGCCTGCCTGACCAAAAAAGAAATATATATACATAAACCAATGGTTTCAATTCGTCGTCAGAGAGATTCGTCAAGTTGCCTTCCACAAGTTGATGATTTAGCTATTCGAGGATAGACTATGGGAAGAGTCTTGGCTTCTGGTGCTGATAAGATGTTCGAAAATACAGAAAGTAAAAGAAGTTATGAGAACCTCCGGCAGCTTTCAAACTGTTCCTTGCCCGCCAACAGTTGGTATCACTGATTGCAGAGATCATATCCGTAAAATTGGGATTGTGAAAATCAAATTCCTTGTTTCTTAATGTCCTAACACCCGATGATGATATCATAGCAAGCCATCCAACGAGGATCATCTCTGTCTTATCTCAAATAAGCTAATTAATTATGAAATGAATTTGATTGGGGTTTTCAGAAACAACTAAGCTGTAAATAACTCCTCTTCAGTTCCTTCCGTTCGTCTAGCATCCCTAGGTTTGACTCCTATATACACCATCTTCCTGTCCAACACAGGCCCTGCATGCAAGGGTCTTGGACTAAAAGATTTATGAAAGTTTCTCCAAGAGAGAAATAATCCCTCGAAAGGTGGTTTCTCCAAGTGACATTCAAAAAAATTATATGCCAATATGTTAATATGGACTTCAGGGTGTGCCGCCAAAATGTAATGTAATTGATTTTAATGCTCATAGCTTGGATATACTGTCATCTCTTTAATCGGGTTTCTTTAGCACTTAACACACCAAGTCTTTGTTTTGAAGAGAATTACAAACCAAACTGGTTACTCTATCTACCAACCAAGTCTTAAACGTAGATCACTCGTCTGCTCGATCAAGAAGTGTATATCAGGCTGAAGAAAGTGCTTTGAAAATGTTCCACGCGGGGCTTCGCAACTGAATGACCTCAGAGAGATGGAAGAGAATACTTACTTAGAACCTCACCAAAAGAGGGCAATTAAAAAATGATGAATTGGTTTTTGGTTCAAGGTATAACGTTGCCTGGTTTTGGTCATTCTCGGCAGTGAATTCATGAAAATGGAAGACAGGTCATCTTTCCATTTTCATGGATATATTACAGGTAAACGTATTCATAAAAAATGTATATGTTACAGAATAAAGAGAAAATGGCTTTTAACGGAAAGCTCAGACGAGAAAAGATAGGGAAGACAAAGCCGAACTCTCTCTATAAATACTAGAGATTGCAGTATACAAATATATGAAAAACACACGAGAATACAGTGTGGGAAAAAGAGTCTTTCCTGTTAATACGACTATGTGAAGCTGTGAAATTTATCTCACCCATCTTCTCCTTTTTCCCGCTCCTCTTTTTTTTGTTGTGAGCACATGTTTTGGCCCTTCCTTCATTCTGTTGTATCACTATTATCGCTGACAAGGAACCTACAAAGAAGAACAAACATCATTAGTGATATCAGAGCATAAGGTTTGACTGGAACCTTCACTGACATGTAAAAAAATAATAACCAAATCACAAAAGGGAAAAAAAAGGGATAGAGGGAAACACGTGGGATGTTTTTTGGTAAAGGGGTTAGGGAGGCCAAGGCGGAACAAAGAGGCAGAAATTGGAGCAGAGAAGCAAAAGGGTTGGTTGCAAAGAGATTTTCACAAAAGAGGAATAGATAGGAAAACTAAGAAATATTTTTAAGCTTAGGAGAGTTAATTATGTTAGGATATAAGAAATAGATGAAAAAATTAAGAAAACTAAGGATCTTAATTCTATTAGATGCATCAAAGACGATGATGTGAAAATTCTAGTGGCAAATGATGATATAAGAAATAGATGGAAAAAACTATTTTTATAAGCTTTTTAATGAAAATAAAGATGTTAGTATTAGCTTACGAGAGTTAGCCAAATAAAAAAAGTATATAAACTATAATTTCTACTGACGTATTCAAAAGAACGAAGTCAAAGAGGCTCTTAAACATATGAAGGATAGTAAATCGGTAAGACCAGACAATATTCCCATAGAAGTTTGGAAAATCCTAGGAGAAACAGAAATCACTTGGCTCATAAGACTATTTAATGAAATATGAAGAAACTAAAAGATGCCCAAGGAATGTAGAGTTAGTACGTTTATACCCATATATAAGAACAAGAGAGATATTTAGAATTATGCAAATTATCGGGGTATCAAGTTAATAAGTCATACTATGAAATTGTGAGAAAAAATTATCAAACGTAGGTTAAGACAAGTATCAAGTACAACAGAGAACCAATTTGGATTCATGCTAGGCAAATATATTGTTGAAGCGATTCACCTTTTGAGACGTCTTATGAAACATTTTAAATAAAAAAAAAAAAGACATTCACATGATATTTATTGATGTAGAAAAAGCTTACGATAGGATACCGAGGGAGGTTCTTTGGAGAACCTTGTAAAAAAGAGGTATCCCATTGACATACATTAACCTTATAAGAGACATGTACGATGGTGTAAAAACATGTGTGAGGACTCATAAAGGAATAACATATTTCTTTGAAGTTAATATTGGGTTATATCAAGGATCAATTTTAAATCCATACTTATTTAAAATGGTGATTGATGAGTTAATAAAATATATTCGAGATGAAGTGCCTTGGTGTATGTTATTTGCAGATGACATTATGTTAGTGGAAGAGTCTAAGAAAAAAGTTGATAGAAAATTGGAACTATGGAGGGAAGCATTAGAAAGCAAAGGCCTCCGACTTAGTAGAACAAAGACAGAATATATGGAATGTAAGTTTGATCATTTGGTTACTTGAGAGGACATATAAACTAAAATTGGCACACATTGGATCTTCGAAAAGGAAAATTTTAAATACTTAGGGTCAATTTTTTAGAGTGATGAAAGAATTGATGGAGATGTTACGCATAGAATTAATGCTGGTTGGTTAAAAAGGAGAGGAGCATCAGGTATTCTTTCTGATAAGAAGATACCATTAAAGTTAAAAGGTAAATATTATAGAGTAGCAATTAGACCTACATGTTTTATGGTTATGAGTGTTGGGTAGTTAACCATCAACATGTACAAAAGATGTCAGTGATAGAAATGAAGATGTTGAGATGGATGAGTCGTCATACAAGAAAAGACCGCATACATAATGAGGTTATTAGAAATAAATTATGTGTGTTACCAATAGAGGATAAAATGAGAGAATGTCGTTTAAGGTGGTTTGGACATATAGAAAGAAGATCAAAAGAAGAATCTGTAAGAAGATATGAAAAACTATATTTTGAAAGTATTAAAAGAAGTAGAGGACAACCACAAAAGTATTGGAAAGAAACAATAAAGAATAATCTAGCTTATTGTGAGTTAACTGCTAACATGACACATGATAGGGCTATGTGGAAACAAAGAATTCATGTCGCTGACTCGATCTACTATAGGAATAGGCTTAGTTGTTGTTGTTGTTGTTGTTGTTAGAGGGACATATTATGTTGAGAAATATTTTCCTATTGCGAAATTTGCATTCATAAGAATAATCATACTAATTTCAGTATATTATGATTTAAATTTACATTAGTTACATGTAAAAAAAAATTCTAAATAGAGATTTAAATGAATTCTTATATATATAACAACCTCAAGGATACAGAGTTAAAGGCCAAGAAGATAAATTATATAGGTTGAAAAAATCTCTATATAGCCTTAAACAATCACCTCGTCATTGGTATTTGACTTTTCAAAATGCTATAATTGAAATGGGTTTGTGGCTAATGAATTTGACGACTCTGTATATGTTTGGAATAGTTGGGGTCATTTTGTCATACTATCATTATATGTAGATGACATTGTTGATTGGGAATGACATTGAGATGATTGTCAAAACTAAGTTATGGTTAAAACTCAAGGTTTGAAATGAAGGATATGGGAGAGACATTTTATATTCTAGAAATAAAGATTTCTCGAGATAGAGAATCTAAACTCTTATCCCTAAGTCGGGAGAGATATACAGATTATATCTTTAATAAGTTTAAAATGGGTTAATGCAAGCCTGCATATTCACCGGTTGCAAAGGGGTAAAGTTGAGTAAGGTTGATTGTCTCAGTGAAGGGGATGACAAGCCTAATATTCTTTATGCACAAGTTGTTGATAACTTAATGTTTATTATGTTGTGTACAAGACATGAGCTTTGTTGTTGATTTTCTAAGTATATATCAAAATAATCCTAGTTATCAGCATTGAATAGTTATAATAAGGATTTTAACATATCTTAAATGAACAAAAGACTTAAACTGTGTTTTAAAGCAAATGAAATAAAAGTAGTTAGATACTAAGATGCTGACTTTTCTGAGAGCAAAGATGGAAAAAAATAAACTTCTGAACAAATATTCTTATTTGGAAGTTGAGTTGTTTCTTGGATTTGTAAGAAACATGGTTGTATAGCATTGTATACACAAGAAGCTAAGTATGTTACTTACAGTATGGTTGCAACGAGTGTCGTTTGGATAAGTTGCTTCACACAAGATTTGAAGTTGGACATAGTCAACGAGCTTGTTGTTATTTATTGTGACAATAATACAACAATTACTCTAATTAAGAGTAGAGTTGATAACTCTAGAAGCAAGCATAGAATGGTTAAGTACCACTATATTCATGATACGATTAAGAGAAATGAAATATCCATATCATATATGCTAACTAGTGATATATTGGCAAACTCCTTGACAAAAGGCATAACAAAGAATCTTTTTTTAAAGCATGTTACAAACATGTTTGAGATGTATTTAAAGTATATTAATTTACATGATGATGATTGTTGTGTAGCTAAGAATGTATGGTATATGAAAAACCACACAACGGGTATCGATTACAATTATATTTTTTATCATAACTGACACGACTTGGAAAAACCCACAAAAAGTGGGAGATAAAATGAGTGTGTCATAAACCTCGGCTCAAATGGCAAAGTGAGAGATGTAACACGTCAAGATTTTGACTATTCTCGGGAGTGAATCCATGAAAATGGAAGACTGATAATTTTTTATGGATACATTATAGGTAAACATATAGAGGAAAAACGTATATGTTATAGAATAAAAAAAATGACTTATAACGGAAAGCTCATACGAGAAAAAATAGAAAAGACAAAGACAGACTCTCTAGGAGTTTGCAGTATACATGTACATGAGAATACATAAAAAACACACTAGAATACCGTGCCAGAAAAAGAGTCTTTCTGATAATACGTCTTCAAAAAACCGTGAAATCTATCTCACCTATTTCTCCTTTTTTCCCTCCTCTTTTTTTGGGTGTGAGTACCTGTTTCGGCCCTTCCTTATCACCGCAACCGCCGGCAAGAACAAACACCATCACAAGGTGCTCCTAGCAATGATAGGTCCTGCATTCCTATCAAGAAATACGGCAAACTGTATACTGAAATATGGTCCTCTTTCTATCACCCAAAAGAAAAAGAAAAGATGTTGTCTTTCGACTGCACAAGCAGGGAAATTCCTGGATGGCCACCATTATCCTTATACAAAATCAAGTACATAGAATATTCTTGATTCTATTGAATATACCTGCAAACTAGTCCACATATGATATAAGGTTGGAAAAGATGGAGAAAATAAACCCCATTCAGTGTGGCACGATCTTGCTTTTCCAGAATTACGTGCTAATATGACACAACCCCGAGCTCAACGGCGACCGTCAGTCCATGTAACCAATCCCTCTTAGTGTTAGAAGAGATTTTGATTGGTTATTGTATATGGCAGGATCCAGATATATTGCTCACTTGCGTTCCTGTTCCCCTTTCAATAATGATTCTAGTGGAAACACTTTGCAGAAGCAGTTCGTTTTGATCTTGAAAAACATAAACCTTGAATACACGTAGACTCGACTCTTTCCAGACTTTGATACTGCCTTCTTGCGGCCTTGCAAATATTTTATTATATCAATACCTCCATGGTTCCAACCTCTAAACCTTTGTTAGGCGACCATTCCCCCTTCCCCCCACCTCTCTCTCTACTTCAGTCAGCTTAGGTTTGTAATAGTTGGAAGAATATGGCAGCCTCGGCCTTCTTATTTAATGCTATGGCATAGCTTATGAACTCAGGGTTGACGACGTTGCGTCTTCAAGAAACTGCCGAACGATGTAAATTGCGTACTTCGCTCTTCTTTTTCCTCCAACTCGTATACTATTCCCAAACCAGAGGTCATTCTCGTAGTACGTGGGGCAACTGCATAATTGCACAGTGCATTATAGTACTAAAAGAGTCAAAAAAGAAGAAAGCAAACAGGTGATTTGAAATGGAGACTATTTGTAACCCGGTGGTCGAAAATGGAGTCAAGAGGCAACAACTTCTGACAAAAGCTTGTTGAGTACAGAGAAATAAGAATACACCCACCAGGAAAAGCCATTAGATTTTCCTCCGTACTTTCATCCATATCTTAGTGTAATCATACTTTGAGCCATTAAAAAAAAGATTCATGTGATTCACAAGACTGAGACCCACAACATCATAGACCACAAGCTAATCACTCTAAAAACAACACTTGTCCCAATCCATGCAGACTCGTTCGTGGCTGACATATTCTCTCTAATCACTATCAAACATACACGCACAATTTATTTTTGTTGTCACAAGTCAAACCTCTCCTCTCTCTCTCTTTTTTGCGCCTTTTTGCTGCAGTTTCTCTTTGTGCATTGAAATAAACAGCAGCAACAGGAAGACCGAGGCCATTCTCTTGTGCAAACCTTTTGGTGTTGAAACGATCCCTTGAGGGAGGAGGGCAAACACTCTGCCTTCTTATCTGCTTGAATAGGACAAACACAAACCTATGAATGCCAATGCTGGGCTTCGGTGACTCATAGGCCAGAATTTCTTTTCCTGTCAACACAGATTGCGATATAAACATCATTTTTGAACCAATCTTCTACTTTTGATAGGCATTCAATAAATTTTGATCTTCAAAAATAAATAAACGAACAAGCATTAATAAACTCACCAAATGACACATCAGTTGTGCCTGGAATGTCAGTCACCATCCTGTAGCCAAGTATGTAATGTAAAAAGATACTAAGAAACTATGAGAAATAAATAGATTTTGTTTCTGTATTCAGTGTCAAAAATCTGAATTGCAATGCTAAAGTAGCTTAGGGGACAAATACCAATGGAGATGTTCTCTCAGATATGGGTCACTGGGACCTGGCACATCGGGGTCTGTCATAATCTGTTAAAAACAGATAGACTTGTTGGTTAATCATGCATATAAAGTTGGTTTTGGTGTTTCATAATAGATTTACTGCAAAGACGTATGGGAATTGAAGGTTAAAAATCATACCAGTGTGAAAAACGATCTCAAGTCACCTCCATTAATTTCAACTCTGGGTTTAGGAGCTACAGCAGAAGGCTTGAACTCGTGTCCACTGTTAACTTGCTTGCTAGAATTGTAAACAACACTCATTTTGATGGTATGAGCAAAGTCCTCAAGAACTTCTCCTATGACCCTTCCAACTACAAGGGGATCAAACGGTCTAGCCATGTTTTGGAGATGCTGAAGTTGGAGAGATGCTTCTCTGAACTCTTCGGTGATTGTTTTCTGTTTTCTTGTTGAAATAAGAAGCAACATGATCCCTATATATAGAGAGCCTAAAGGTTGCTTTCTCAAGATGCATGCGTGCATTACACACCCATACCTCTCTCTCTGTGTGTGTATGTGTGACATCCAGGAGTTCAAGTGAAAATTAACGCAGATTCCGACATTTACCTGTGTGTGAAGTTAACAGTGCAAGGCCTAAGATACTCACCCACACTCCCGTAATTTTCTTGGGAAATCCTCCATAGAATATGGAAATCCATTTCGCACAAGCCTGGTGATGTTCCACTTGCCACCTCTACATTGCAAGATACATTAGAAAATCATGCAAGCCAGCTTTTATGGCATCTCAACATGCAGGCAATATTCCTATGAAATAAAAAAACAAGCATAAAATCTTTTTCCTTTTTTTGTATTAATGTAAGATAATGTACCCAGCCCCTACCAGTTATGGTAAATAAGCAAGTAAACGAGCATAATATCTCTAACAGTGTTAGAAGATGCATTTGTAGTCCTACAATCACATCATTTTTGGCTTAGCTTTGCCTCATTTATATAGGCACTGAAAGATGCTGAGGTTGATTTCTACTATTGCTCCAGAGCCCAGAAACTTCACAGACCACTTGCTTCGCTACTTGGTAAATGACCAATTTTGTCAAGAAAGTATCACCTCGCTTTGCAATACTGTACCCTTTTCGATTGCGGAAACATTCTCCCTTCTCACCTTTTCCTAAGGGTTAATGCAAAGCTCTATCTCTCTTCTCCAAAACATGGCTAGACAGTATTGCATTAACCCTTCTCACCTTTTGTCAAGAAAGTATCACCTCGCTTTGCAATACTTATGGTAGAACATTACCTAAAACAATGGAGAATGGGATGGCAAAAACAACAGAAAATAAAAATTACAAGCGTGGACCTGGGAGATTGTATTAGTGATTACAGAAGGACAAGGCTTTCTAGTTATGGCAAAGAAGAGCATAAGTACTTAGCTCATAAATGATAAAGAAATGAAATAGCCCCATGATGGTTCCTGGGGAGATACTATATCACTGGAAAACTCTTCGTGCTCTTGGTGAATGGGGAGCATGATGCAGATTGTTTGGCCAAAAGAAGAAAAGTGGACTATAAAGGGATGGTAAAGGCAATTCCTTTCCTAACGTTTTGGTTAAAATGATCACCAGCAGATTGGGGCCTCAATGGAATGTGTGACTTGATTTATTGCAGATCAGATGAACTACAGCAGCACTTCTCAACCATTTTGAGATAGTTTATGCTAAGTTTGTTGGAAAAATTAACATCTTATCACCGTGATACCGTTATCAAAGGTTTTTTCATCTACATGAAAGCTACTTTGTTGTTCTGATACAAAGAGTTGTTTTCCAAGAAATTGATCAAGTTTGACATAGCAAATACTCGCAAAGCTAGGCTTAGAATGAAAGATCAACCACACCTTATATCACGATTTGACATACAAAAAGTTTCATTATGCTAAAAAGATAGATTCAAAAGGTTATGCTTTAATATGAAAAGCTAATTACTACAGAAAGTGAAACAGCATTGCTGCAATGCTGGGACTTTGTATGCGAGCCAGGGGCTAACCTTTAGTGCGAGGAGGATCTGGGCACAAGTACATGCACCAGGACCGGCATCTCCACTTGCTTCCCTGCTCATTTATTGAACATGGGACCTGCCACTCTGGTTTGCTTGCCAAAGCAAGCAGAAGGTTTCAGTTGTGCCCCATTTGATACCACTTTTCCTTTATGTTGTAATTTACAAGAAGGTGCCACAATCCCAATTCAAAGAATGGAATAAAGGTTAAATTTTCTAATAAGAACGTGATGTAATTATACTCTTGTTTATTCCAAAAAAAACAAATTAAGAACGTAATGGAGGTATCATATACCTTGCCATGAACAAAAACCTTTTCTTTTCAGCAAGAAATTGAAACTCCACCAATTTAGTTCGATGAAATGCTATCAAGTTGGCACTACCTGATCCCATATATTATTCAGCTCGTCTCCATAAAGAGCTCACAAGAAGCATCAGCCTAAATCAGCAGGGGCCACACAATGATGTTGAAAACACAAGACACTACAAATCGAGAAGGGAATAAATAGCAAACAAAGCAAGATCGCATTCCTTCTCATTTTCTATGGTCAAACGTTGTTAGGTAGTCCTACTACATCAGTGTCTACTGTTAAATGTAATACGAACAGGAAAAGGTTTGAAATTTTTCAACATTGATGGATGTGAGGGTAAGGAGGCTAGTCCGCAAAAATAATATTTTGGTGCTTGCTAGAAGATTTTGATGTTCTCTCGTAATTCAATGAGAGCGGAAACAAGCCCTTTTTGTAGCACAACAACAACAACAACTAAGCCTTTTCCCATAATAGACATGGTCGGCTACATGGATTCTTTGTTTCCAGATAGCTCTATCATGTGCTATGTTAGTAGTTAACTCAAAATAAGCTAGATCATTCTTTATTGTTTCTTTCCAATACTTTTGTGGTCGTCCTCTACCTCTTTTAATACTTTTCAAATTTAGTTTCTCATACATTCTTAGAGGTTCTTCTTCTGATCTTCTTTCTATATGTTCAAACCATCTTAAATGATATTCTCTCATTTTGTCCTCTATTGGTGTCACTCCTAATTTGTTTCTAATAACCTTATTATGTACATGGTCTTTTCTTGTATAACCATTCATCCATCTCAACATCTTCATTTCTGTCACATACATCTGTTGTACATGTTGATGGTTAACTGCCCAACACTCATAACTATAAAACATGCAGGTCTAATTGTTGCTCTATAATATTTACCTTTTAACTTTAATGGTATCTTCTTATCAGAAAGAATACCTGATGCTCCTCTTCATTTTAACCAACCAGCATTAATTCTATGCGTAACATCTCCATCAATTCTTCCATCACTCTGAAAAATTGACCCTAAGTATTTAAAATTTTCATTTTCAGGGATCCAATGTGTACCAATTTTAATTTCTATGTCCTCTGAAGTAACCAAATGATCAAACTTATATTCCATATATTCTGTCTTTGTTATACTAAGTCGAAGGCCTTTGCTTTCTAATGCTTCCCTCTATAGTTCAAATTTTCTATTAATTTTTTCCTTAGACTCTTCCACTAACACAATGTCATATGCAAATAACATACACCAAGGCACTTCATCTCGAATATGTTTTATTAACTCATCAATCACCATTTTAAATAAGTATGGATTTAAAGTTGATCCTTGATATAACCCAATATTAACTTCAAAGAAGTTTGTTATTCCTTCATGAGTCCTCACACATGTTTTTGCACCATCGTACATGTCTCTTATAAGGTTAATGTATGTCAATGGGATACCTCTTTTTTACAAGGTTCTCCAAAGAACCTCCCTCGGTATCCTATCGTAAGTTTTTTCTAGATCAATAAATATCATGTGAATGTCTTTCTTTTTTGCTCTAAAATGTTCCATAAGACGTCTCAAAAGGTGAATCGCTTCAACAGTAGATCTGCCTGACATAAATCCAAATTGGTTATCTATTGTACTTGATACTTCTCTTAACCTACATTCGATAATTCTTTCTCACAATTTCATAGTAGGGCTCATTAACTTGATACCTCGATAATTCGCATAATTCTGAATGTCTCCCTTGTTCGTATATATGAGTATAAGTGTACTCGCTCTCCATTCCTCGGGCATCTTTTGGTTTCTTCATATTTCATTAAATAGTCTTGTGAGTCAAGTTATTCCCATTTCTCCTAGTATTTTCCAAACTTCTATAGGAATATTGTCTCGTCCTACCGATTTACCACCCTTCATATGTTTAAGAGCCTCTTTAACTTCATTCTTTTGAATATGTCTGGAGAAATTATGGTTTATATACTTTTCTGATTTGACTAACTCTCCTAAGCTAATACTATCATCTTTATTTTCATAAAAAGCTTTTAAAAATAGTTTTCCCTTCTATTTCTTATATCATCATTTGCCACTAAAATTTTTTCATCCTCATCTTTGATACATCTAACAGAATTAAGATCTTTAGTTTTTTTATCTCTAACCCTAGCTATCCTAAAAATATCTCTTTCACCCTCTTTTGAGTTGAGTTTTTTTATATAAATCCTCCCAAATTTTAGTTTTTGCTTCACTAACAGCCTTTTTCGCTTCCTTCTTTTCTTTCTTATAAGCCTCTAAAGTTTCACTAGTTTTCTTAGCATAATGTAATTTGTAACATGCCCTCTTTGCCTTGATTTTATTTTGCACTTCACTCCACCATCAAGCTTCTTTTTGTATCGGTACACCTCCCTTAGATTCACCTAACACATCTTTCGCCACTTTCCTAATATGTACAGTCATATTGTTCCACATATCACAAGGTGTACCAACATAATTCCAAGCATCTCCTTGAAGGACTTTCTGTTTAAATATATCTTCTTTCTCGCTTTTGAGGTTCCACCATTTAGTCCGAATAGCTAGATGCACTCTTTTCTTTTTTATCCATTTTTTTATTTGTAAATCCATAACTAAAAGTCAATGTTGAGTGGTTAAACTTTCTCCTCCAATTACCTTGCAATCTTTACAACACGCTTTATCTTTTCTTCTACAAATAAGGTAATCAATTTGTATTTATGATAAGCCACTCTTATAAGTAATTAAATGTTCATCTCATTTTTTGAAGATTGTATTGACTATAAAGAGATCAAATGCCATAGCAAAATTTAAAATCTCACTACCTTCCTCATTTATATCCCCAAAACCAAAGTTTTCATGAATACCTTGATATCCTAATGCCTCATTACCGACATGCCCATTTAAGTCTCCTCCTAAATAAATTATCTCCCTTTGTGAAATCCTTTGAATCATCTTATCTAACTCTTCCCAAAAAGGTGTCTTATACTATCTTCTAGGCCTACTTGGGGTGCGTAAGCACAAACTATATTAAAAACCTCTCCTCCTAACACTAATTTCAACGTCATAATTCGGTCACCATATCGTTGTATGTCTACTACACTATTCTTTAAATCTTTATTTATGATAATACCAACTCCGTTTCGAGCCTTTTCTTTACCTGAGTACCATAATTTAAAACCTGTATCCTCTATCTCCTTTGCTTTTTCTCCAACCCACTTTGTATCTTTTAAACATAAAATATGAATCTTTCTCCGAATCATAGTATCTACCACCTCCATTAGCTTACCGGATGATGTTCCGATATTTCAAGAACCAATACGAATCTTATTATCTAGGATTAGCTTCCTTACCCTCGCATCCGTCCATATTGAAAATGTGGAGACCCTCTCTGTAAATTATTCACTATATTTGAGCGATAATGTAGCGAGACTAACTTCTTTACTCACACCCGTCCATGATGTGGGAACCCTCTCTGTAATTGATTTGCTACATTTGGGCAAAAATATAGTGACCCTTGCTTACTTATCACTGCATTCGATTTCTGCAGCGCGTCACTAAACGGGGACGCCCCAAAGCAATGCTCATAATTTGTATAATCCATGGTATAAAAATTCGACAAAGTTTTACGCTGATTGTCGGAAGCCTAATACAACCCTCCTCCCTTATCCGGGCTTGGGACCGGCAATGCAAGAATGATCCCTTTTGTAGTATTCAAGTAAAATAAAAGATCTAAATAGGGTTAACATCATTTTAAATAAAGATCTAAAAAAATAGTTAAGAGAAAAAAATATGACGGTTTAGTATTAGAGAAGATATTTTTAATATATGCACCTAAATGCTAAGCCTTTTCTCATACTAGATGGGACGGTTACATGGATTGTTTATCATTTCCTTTCAACACTTTTATGTTCATCCTCTTTTAACATTTTCACAATTTAATTGATACCTTCTTACAGAAGCTTCTTTGGTAATTTTTGTACATATCCAAACCATCTTGAATGATTTTTTCTCATTTTATAATCTATTGGTATCACACCTAATTCATTTCTAATAACTCTATTATATATATATATATATATATGGTTTTTCCTTATGTGGCCATTCATCCATCTTAGCATCTTCATTTCTATCATGAAGATCTTTTATACATCTTGATGATTAATTGATCAAAGCTATAAAATATAACAGGTCTAATTGTTACTCTATAATATTGACCTTTCAACTTTAATAGTATCTTCTTGTCACACAATATATGAAATACTTTTTCATTTTAACCAACCTCTATTAATTCTATACATAACATCTCTATCAATTTTTTTAAAATTGATAATATGTATTTAAAGTTTTTCTTATGAGAGATGTAATGTATGCCACTCTTAATTTCTATCAAACTTACATTTTATATATTATATTTTTGTTTTACTAAGTCGTAAGTTTTTACTTTCTAATGTTTCTCTCCACATTTTCAATTTCTTATTAACTTTTCCTTAGACTTGTCCACTAACATAATATCATCTATAAATAACTTATACCAATGTACATCTTGAATATATTTTGTTGACTCGTAAATAACCAATATAAAGAAATATAGATTTAAGGTTGATCCTTGATGTAATCTAATATTAACTTAAAAAAAGTATATTATTTCTTCATAGATTCTTACACATGCTTGTGCACCATGTTACAATATTGATGTATATGAATGCGATACTTCTTTTTTTCAAGATTTTCCAAGGTTTCCGCACATGTTTATGCACCCAAATAAAACTGAAAATAAAAATTGAGTTTTATTAAGGTTATCCAAAGTATTTCACAAGAAAAATATCTATTTAAGAGAAGATATGAACAAGCATGTGAGAAAAAGGTTTTAGGATAAGAAAGTATTTATTACAAGTACAATTTTGGGGAACAATGATGAAGGACCTTCTTTTTCCTATATCATTGTTATCCTTTATAGTAAAAAGAAATAATACAAGCAATTTGATTACTTATAGGAGTATTCTATCAAACATAAATTGACTCTTATGGTTAGAGGAACTGATCACTTATATGTAGGGACTATGACGCCATTTCAAAAGATAGGTTAACATAATATCAAGTAATAGGTTTATGTATAGAAAATGAAAATTTATTACATAAGTGGTGGAGTCTAAAAATGAATAAGAAGGTTCAGTAAAACTATTTAAGTAATTTAATTGGAATCTTTAAGGAATTACTTGTAAAATGTGGTAATGTATCAGAATAAATGTTACAACAAAATAAATGAACTGCTTGGTGAATCTAGTTAAGGAGTTATACAAGAGAGGAAACCTTAAGATAGATTTTGTGCCTTGCTGTTAGCCTTTTGATTGGATAGGGTGTGCAACAAGAATACTTCCTAGGAGGTCACACATCCTAGTAATATTCTTGCTTGAACTTGCCTAACTTCGGATCTCATATACAATCTACTGTATCCGGTTTGTAAACATCAAACTCTTTGAGACAAGACAAAGTTTTTATGCTGGTTATCAACTAATCTAACATGACTCTTTTCATTTATCTAGACTTGAGACCAGTCTTACAATAGTGATCCCTTACATAGGTAGAGTTCAGTTTGGTGATAGAATGATACCATTTAAAGTAAATTAAGGCAAAAGAAGGAATGGAGGATGTTTTAAAAGTGAATGATAAATAAAAATAAAATTAAAAGTGTTATAAGAAGACAGAAAAAATAAAAAGGATAAAGCAAAAGTCAAAGTTTATATTTCTTTGTTTAAAATATCTAACGCAAAAGAAGGTTTAGAAGATATTAGTGGCACAAAAAGCTTAAGTAAAAGAATGAAGAACTAGAGAACCTTATTCAACTCAAAGATATCAAAGGTAGAGAACAAAGGGCATCAATTTCAAATAAAATTATCAAGCTGAAGTAGAAGAATATTTTTTATTTTTAAAGTTAGTCCAAATTTTTTAACTATTTTGGAGATCCAACCAACTTGGAGTATGCATGTAAATTATGTTTTTATCAATACATTTAAAATAAGAAAATCAAGATGATCTTGAACTTATATGAAATCTGGCAAGTTATTAACTATATATATAACCTTTCCTAAGTAGGTTCAGTTTTTGGGGCTTTCTAGAGTTCTCCAAAACCATAAAAATGTCTGACAAACTTGGCACCAATCCAAATATATCATGGTCGTGACATGCTTATATGAGTTCTCACGATTGGTGGAAAACGTTATTACTGTAATAAAAAGGGCCTTATGTACCCACAAAGGCAGGTTGTTCCGGTGCCATTGTTGCTGGTGGGGAGTTCGACTCCCAGAGCATGCATGTGTGTGTGTGTGGTATGCTTCGGCCTCCTCTTGTAACCAAAAAACCAAGAGGGGTCTTATGATTGGCAAGATGCATTTGCACTTTATGCATTTACTTAATGAAATACCTGGTGCACTTGATGACAAAGTCTTCAGAGATATTCCTCTAAGCCCTGAATAAATCAGGGCTTTGGCTTGGAAGCTTGCAGCAGAATATCATATTCATAATCTTCCTATTTCAATGTCACTCAACAATCTATCTGCCTCTTGAATCTATTTGGAAATACCACTCTCTAAATGTACTGCTTACTCCTCAGAGCTCTTTGTTTCATTCATTAATAAAGTTTTGTTGGAACAAAAAAGAACTGTGAACAAATAGAACTCTTACAAAAAATTTAAGAACGTTGAGAATAACGCTATTTGATTGACTTACCAAAACATTTAAGAACAAAATCTGTCAAGAATGGAATAAGAAAACTAATACCAATATAATAATAAGAGAGGTCTTCAAAAATGTATCGTTTTTTGCAGCATTGAGTTAATGAGTTACACCATGAAACTATATAATTGAACTGCTAAAAGAAAGTGCAACAAGTACTTGGTATATCAAACAATCAATTTTGATTATATCAATGAAATGTAACTATTAAAGCAAACTTTACAGCAAAGAAGATTAGCTTGCTTGCATTTATTTAAGAAAGGCATGTAAGCAGCAGCAGATCTACATAGAGGGGAGTGGGGCGGCTGCCTCCACTGAAATTCGAAATACAAACATAAAATCTACAGTTACAGTAGTACATGGTTGAAATACATAGTCCCCACCACCACCACCACCACACACACACACCAAAAAAAAACAGATTCATGATCCATTAGCCCCACATAACACTAACTTCTAGATCCGCCACCGCATGTTAGAAGGAACCAAGCAATGTCATTTGAAGAACCTAATTGGTGAAAGCAATACCCTCATAGTGAGGATATCTTATGCTTTTCTGCAGTTGCATGCACACAATTTCAGCATTTTGCATCTTTGGAAAAAGTTCTTGTTCATGTAAAATGTTTGAAAGTTTACCCTCCTGAACATTTTCTTTGGAGCATGTTAATATGTTAGATTCACAACGGGGTCTCAGCATTATTGAATACCGGATTCATATTTTAAATTTGGATCTTGCTCACGTAATCGGATTCATATTTTGAATTTGAATTTGAATTATAAAATCCTAAATGAAACCCACGCCATTTAGGTAATTGGGTTGTATTTTCTACGTAAGAAACCTAAACCAGTTCATATTATATACCGGATTTCGGATTTGTATTCGAGTTTGAATGTGGAATTCAACAAAGGAATGCAGATCCAGTTTGAATTTGCTAATTGAATCTAGGTTTTGGTTTGAATCCGACTCATTTACACCCGGAAAGTTACGCTTCGATGTTCTTCCGGCAAGTGCTGTTGGGTGTGGCGTGAAAGAGAACATGTCTACGGTTTTGGCCGTTGGAGTTCCCGTCACCAACTGAAATTCAAAATTTCCGCCAAAGTTTCAGGCTCTCTACTTGTTGGAGAAATGCAAAACCTTGAGAGAAATTCATCAAGTTCACGCCCACATGATCACCACCGGTGTCTTCCATAACAGCTATGAAGCCAGCCGAATCCTGGCCTTCGCCGCAGATTCTGGTTATCTTGATTATGCGAGATTGATTTTTGACCGATTTGAAGAGCCCAATTCTTTCTTTTGGTTCACTATGATTAGAGGCTATTCAGAGAGCCCTAAGGACGCATATGAAGCCATATTTCTTTTCTGCCAGATGCTTCATTTTACATGCCTTCGTATCCAATTCGTCATCCCCTTTCATTCTCAAAACGTGTGCCAAGATTCCAGTAACTGAATTTGGCAAACAGGTTCATGCCCATGTTTTGAAGAGTGGTTACGTGGAGGATCTCTTTATTGTGAACGCGTTGATCCAAATGTACGTGAGTTTTGGTGATTTGCTTGTTTCCAGACAAGTGTTTGATAGGACGATTGAGAGAGATGTGGTTTCTTGGACTGTCATGATCGAAGGTTATTCAAAGTCAGGAAAAATTGAAGCTGCTCTCCAGTTGTTCGATGAGATGCCCCAACGAGATTTGGTTGCCTGGAATGTGATCATTGATGGATACATGAAGTGTGGAAGGATGAAATATGCACAAGTATTGTTCGATCAGATCCCCCTGAAAGGAATAGCTTCATGGAATTCAATGATTTCTGAGTATACAAGGTGTGGAGAGATTGGATTGGCACAACAATTGTTTGATGAAATGCCAGAAAAGGATGTCATTTCCTGGAATTCAATGATCGATGGGTATGTCAAATGTGATCAGGTGGAGAAAGCTCGAAATTTGTTTGATCAGATGCCATCAAGGGATGCAGTCTCTTGGACAACACTAATTGTTGGCTACTCACGTGGAAACCTCCACAAAGAGGCCGTGACATTCTTTAGAAGGATGATAGGTGAAGGCATAAAGCCTGACAGTGCCACCCTGGTTGTAGTGTTGTCTGCCATTGCACGCTTGGGCTTTGTAGATGAAGGCAAGTGGATTCATTCTTATATAGAAAAACATAGTTTTGACCTTAATGGGGCTCTTGGATGTGCACTTATAGACTTGTATTCTAAATGTGGGCTCATTGGAACTGCCTATGAAATCTTTAAAGGTATTCCCGGTAGAGGCAATTGCCACTGGAATGCCATGATTTCTGGTTTCGCTATGCATGGTCTTGGTGAAGATGCTCTGCTAGTGTACAATGACATGCTAAGATCAGGAACGCATCCTAATGAACTACCTTCATCGGGATCTTGAATGCTTGTAGCCATGCAGGACTGGTGTCTGAAGGAGAATTGTATTTCGACCTAATGAGGAATAAATACAATTTAGAGCCAAGAATCCAGCACTACTGGTGTATGGTTGATCTGCTGAGTAGAGCAGGTCGCATAGAGAAAGCAAAAAAATTTGCAGATGAGATGATGATCCAACCAGATCCAACATTGCTGAAGGCCTTACTCAGTGGATGTTTGAAGCATGGCAATGTAAAAGTTGGTCAACAGATAGGGTCTCGACTCATGGAACTGATGCCAAATGATTCTAGCTGTTATATTCTCTTATCAAATATTTATGCAAAAGCAAAGATATGGGAGCATGTGGCCAAAATGAGAAAGATGATGAAGGAGAATTCAGTTGCCAAGGTGCCTGGATGTAGTTCGATCATGATCAATGGAACAATTCATGAAGTTTTTGTAGGTCAAAATTTTGGTATCCACAAAAACACAATGAAGATGCTAAGGAATGTGCCTGATTTGAGTCAAGTTTACCTTGATTTGGAAGAGAGTGATAAGGAGACTTCATTGATCAGCCACAGTGAGAAGTTGGCACTCGCTTTTGGCCTTCTAAACGTGAAGCATGGGATGTGAATACACATAGTGAAGAACCTAAGAGTGTGTGGTGATTGTCACACATTCATGCAAATTGTGTCAAGGGTGTACAATCATGAAATCGTTTTGAGAGATCAAAACAGATTCCATCATTTTAAGGATGGAATTTGCTCCTGCAAAAACTATTGGTGAAATTTTAATTTTCTGTACCGCCAGTTGTATTAAGTGAAGATATATTTTACACCATGTTGATGTGGAAAGCAAGTCAGAAATAAGTGCATATGTAATGACAATCAGGAGGTATCAGACTTATGGTTTTGGTCATCATAAGAAGCAGAGACAACTCATCACCATGTGATTGTTCTCTTGTGGCCTTCCAACAGATGGTATTTGTATTTAAGTATGCAAAAAGGCTAAATTCATGACGAGGGAAGGCTAAATTTGAAAGTTCTCTGCATATTGCATTAATACTAGTTTAAAATTTTATTTTGTGGACCAGATGAGGAAAGGCTAAATTCATGATGAAGCTAACACGAATAGCAATTGAAATGAAGAGACGTTGTGGTTCAGACATTCAGAGATCCGGACAGATGAAACTCCATTGAGAAGGTGTTTCAATCAAGACCTCCAGTACAGCCAGCCCTGCTCTTTTTCCAGGTTTATTGTTGTTTTTTTATACTCAGACAGTGGTGAAGACTTCATGAGAGAGAGAGAGAGAGGGAGGCGCAGGCCTTGTGCCTTGAGGATGCCTAGATCCTTCTCTCTGGAACAAGAAATCAAGGGCACGGACTATCAATCATCAGTATGGAGCTTGCAGGTGGAGGTGTTAAAGTGAGTGCTTTGACCCCATCTCCAGAACATTATGGACCTCCTGAAAGGAAAGACTCAGCTCAACCCCTTGTAAGTACAACAACAACAACAACTAAGCCTTTTCCCATAACATGGATTCTTTGTTTCCACAGATCCCTATTGTGTGCCATGTTAGCAGTTAACTCACAATAAGCTAGATCATTCTTTATTGTTTCTTTCCAACACTTTTGTGGTCGTCCTCTACCTCTTTTAATACTTTTCAAATTTAGTTTTTCTAACCTTCTTACAGGTTCTTCTTTTGATCTTCTTTCTATATGTCCAAACCATCTTAAACGATATTCTCTCATTTTATCCTCTATTGGTGTCACTCCTAATTTTTTTCTAATAACCTCATTATGTATACGGTCTTTTCTTGTATGACCACTCATCCATCTCAACATCTTCATTTCTGTCAGACATCTTTTGTACATGTTGATGATTAACTGCCCAACACTCAGAACCATAAAACATGGCAGGTCTAATTGATGCTCTATAATATTTACCTTTTAACTTTAATGGTATCTTCTTATCACAAAGAATACATAATGCTCCTCTCCATTTTAACCAACCAGCATTAATTCTATGCGTAACATCAATTCTTCCATCACTCTGAAAAATTGACCCTAGGTATTTAAAACTTTCCTTTTGGGGATGCAATGTGTGCCAATTTTAATTAAACATGATCTGTTTTTATTTGGTCCTTTGTGAGACTCGGTTTGAATTCTAGTGCCTTGGAAATTGTGGAAAAAGGATTAGGCAAGTAATGTGTATTCTTATACAGCATTGATATGTGAATTTTGTAAACAAGGACATTTTGAGAAATCTAATTTGGGTGTTTGAAGGGTCTGCCGGATGTGGTTAACTACACGGTGCTGATCAAGTATCTCTCTGATCAGGGGAAGATTGTGGATGTGTTTGCTGCGCAGGGATGTCACACACAATACAATTATTCTGAACTCTGTCGTCTAGAATCTAGATAGGATTGTGGATGCCTCTGAATACTTGCGGGCTATAGATGAGAAGGTCTGGTTTTGATGCTCATGCTATTAGTGCTTTGACTGTGTTCTTGTTGATGCCGGCTGAACTTAGTTCTGACATTTCAATCCTGGTTGGGTTGCTGCAGTATGCAGTGTTCTTGATGTTGTCTTGCGGAAATAGGCATCTTGATGCTTGGTGGGAGAACAAAGCATATGTTCACCTCTGTCAAGGCGATGATGATATTGCTGGTTGCAGTAACTCTGCAGGGTACATCTCTGAGAACTTGGTTGGACTCGCTGTCATGAGCTCCAAGATAAAGGCCATCTATCAATCTGACGACTCTGAAGATGCTTTTTCAAGGAAAAATAGACATTCCACGAGTTTGGTTATCAGATCAAGTTTTGTTGCAGCGTTTCACAAATCCCCGATACTGCTGTCAACAAATGCTTTTAAACTACCAATGCAAATCTGAGCAACAGTTTCTTAGTTTTCCAGTGCAAGATATGTCATTGTAGAGTTGCAGTTCAAGCATTCTCTGCTGTAAATAGATCCTCATCAACCTTGAAAGGTGTTTCAATACTGAAGCTCCATTTTCCACGTCTCTGTTTTTTTTCCTTTGTATGACAAATTTTCCAAGAACTTTCTCCTCAAAAAAGAAAACCTCCAACCAACTTGGAATTAGACCACCCCAATAATATTCCATCTAATGCTTTAACGAGAAGTTGCTGCTGCTGTTATTGTTATTGACAACCTGGAAATTGCTGAAATGAAGTACTAGTCCAAGCTACTTTTCTGCACTCCGTTATTTGCATTGCTGTGGTATTTAATGGTCCACCAAGTTTTGGAGTATGAATATGGTACTAAAATGACAGATACATGATGCAACGAGCTGACAGGTACCTGGCTCGTCTGACTGGTACCTGGCTGAAGGAAACAAGTTAGTCCAGTCAAGGTTTCTTCCTCTAGAAATTCAGTGACCAATTCAGCTAATTTATGGTGTAAAATGTGCAAGAAATAACTCGACTTCAAATTTCAAGAGAACTTTGGCGAAAGAGTGTTACAGGCTCCCTTGATGCAGATACGTAAGTTTCTGGCCTTCATTGGAAGTGATGGAGGCTTGTCCAACCCCTCAACCGCTCGTCAGGGATCTATGTTGCATGGAAACGGGTATGGTACGGGTATGAGGTACGTAATTTTTAAAAAACTAAGGTACGAGTATGCCACTATTAAAAAACATAATAAAAAATAAATTTACATAAATATATATATATATGTACACAATTATATAGCATTCTATATTTTAAAGAACATTCTAGCGTTTGAGAATAATTCTAATGTTATTTATATTCTACTTCAAAGTAAAAACATGGATATAGGCATATGCTAGTCTTTTGAGGTTCAATACTTACAAATAATCCACAACTAGAAAAATATGAAACTAGCATGATATGTCAGCCATGGAGATGGTAAAGTATGAGCCACAGTTCTCAGACTAACATTATGAGCACCAGCAACCAAAATGGATTCACTAGATCCCATTAGTTTTGTGTTGCATGATGTTAGTTTAGTCGATAGAAACGAGTCACCCATGGTCTTCATATCGTTTCAAGCTCATGTAACTTCAAAAAAAAGCACTGATCCCAGAAAGCAAGAACAAAATGAACAGTCAATCAACAACCAAACAATTCATACATAATAACTGACCCATCTCATTCAGTTTTAACTTTAACAAGCAGCTCGCGTTTCGCTCCGGTTACGTTTAGCTCTACTTCCCTCTTGCTAAAATGATTTTTTTACAATGGAAAGGCCAAAGCCAAATGCACACCCTCACATATCAAACTCATGACCTTTAATTTGTGAGTACACTCCCTAACCAGGTGGGTTAACTTGTGAGTCAACTCCCTAATCAGGTGGTATATTACTCTTTATCTTGCAAACTAGAATGCTTTCAAGGTGAAAAAAAAAAACAAAGAAGGATCTGTGTCTTATACTCGAGTCGGACACGACGTATTTGTTATCCAGCTTTCCGTTACAACCCTTTGTTTTAAACTCCCACCTTGTTCCTCTCTCTCTCTCTTGTTTTCTTGCTCTTCGTCCTTCTTTTAATCATCACTGAAGTCCCGATGGTCTTTGCGAGTCTAACAGACAAGGAGATCCGAGGGATGGTGTCGGCGCTACGCACTATTTGGCAATGCGATCTTGACGTCCGATCTCCGCTACGAACTCGTCTCTGTAAATTGTTCTTTCTTCACCCTCTTTGCCCTGTCGTACTCTGACATGGTTGCACCCGCCGGAAACTATGTCCATGTCGCCCTCCATCACCTGTCTGCCATTCGGCTATCATCGATTGGGACGGGATTGGAGCTCAAGACGCTCGCACTTATCCCAAACTTGGGTATGCATATCGGTATACGTACACGTGTATCAGTACGTCATTCATGGTATGAGTATGTATGAGACATACGGATACACATACCCATACCCAGTACGTACCGGATATGGGTACATCACCCAAAAGGGGTACCCGTGCAACGTAGTCAGGGATGGAGGTTTGATGATATCCAGTGCGTTGGTTGTGATGCACGATCATACGCATTTATCATCTTGAATAGGTCGAATTTCAGAAACAGAAGCCAAAGGGATTCCGATTCCTCGGCGTGGAAATTCTCTCAATTAATTTACATCCTCCACTGTTTATGTTTTCTTGTGTGCTAAACCAGGAGCTATCACAAGGAATAATTAACTTTTATGGCTTGATACTACAATTGCAAGAAAATCCATGAACAGCATGAGGGAAACACTTGGAAGAATGTGCACGTAAGGATGCTGCACTGCACCAATGGTCTCTCTCTCTCTCTCCATACACAAACCTGTGATGTGCCCGGGAAAACTTCTGTGCCAATTTTTGACTTGCAAGCCAACAATATTTTGCATTAGAATAAGTTTGCGTCAATCTCGAAATGTCTTGATTTATGTATACAATGAAACAGATATCTGGTTACAATAATAATGACCACCCGTCTACCTGTGCGCGATTCAATAAATGAATCTGATTCGCAGAAGGTGTTCCTTGAAAGATCTCCACAACTATATCATGGTACCGTCTCTTAATTGGGAACCGTCAAAGATAGTTCAGTACTCCATTTTCTGAACCAAAGTCTGTTTTCTCTGTAGAAAAGAAATTGGACTTCCATGGGTGTTCTATCTCAAACATCTTCAGGTGATTCAAAAGGTTCGAGACATAATAATTTAAAAGAAAACAAAAAACTGATGCTTTATTCGATGCCATCTCAAGCATCCATGCATTCCTTGTCTTCTGGGGAGAGATGACCAGCAGGCTGATGGGTATTCTTGAATTTGTATGTGAATCGAGATTAAGAAAAGAAAGTCTTTCTCAAACTCATCGTCAAGTCCTCATCAAAATTAGGTACTCATGTTAGATTACAGCAATATGGCCTTCCACAGAAAAAACTTATACCCATGAACCCCACAAGAAGCATATCTTAAAGCTTTTCTTCTCTTCTGCCCTTCTTTCTTTTTTGAAATGCACTACAACAACAACAACAACAACTAAGCCTTTTCTCATACTAGACGGGGTCGGCTACATGGATTCTTTGTTTCCACATATCCCTATCGTGTGTCATGTTAGCAGTTAACTCTCAATAAGCTAGATCATTCTTTATTGTTTCTTTTCAACACTTTTGTGGTCGTCCTCTACCTCTTTTAATACTTTTCAAATTTAGTTTTTCTAACCTTCTTACAGGTTCTTCTTTTGATCTTCTTTCTATATGTCCAAACCATCTTAAATGATGTTCTCTCATTTTATCCTCTATTGGTGTCACTCCTAATTTGTTTCTAATAACCTCATTATGTACCACTCATCCATCTCAACGTCTTCATTTCTGTCACAGACATCTTTTGTACATGTTGATGATTAACTGCCCAACACTCAGAACCATAAAACATGGCAGGCCTAATTGCTGCTCTATAATATTTACCTTTTAATTTTAATGGTATCTTCTTATCACAAAGAATACCTGATGCTCTTCTTCATTTTAACCAACCAGCATTAATTCTATGTGTAACATCTCCATCAATTCTTCCATCACTTTGAAAAATTGACCCTAGGTATTTAAAACTTTCCTTTTGGGGAATGCAATGTGTGCCAATTTTAATTTCTATGTCATCTGAAGTAGCCAAATGATCAAACTTACATTTCATATATTCTGTCTTTGTTCTACTAAGTCGAAGGCCTTTGCTTTCTAATGTTTCTCTCCATAGTTCCAATTTTCTATTAACTTTTTCCTTAGACTCCTCCACTAATACATTGTCATCTGCAAATAACATACACCAAGGTACATCATCTTGAATATGTTTTGTTAACTCATCCATCACCATTATAAATAAGTATGGATTTAGTTGATCCTTGATGTAACCCAATATTAACTTCAAAGAAGTCTGTCGTTCCTTCATGAGTCCTCACACATGTTTTTGCACCATCATACATGTCTCTTATAAGGTTAATATATGTCAATGAGATACCTCTTTTTTCCAAAGTTCTCCAAAGAACCTCCCTCGGTATCCTATCATAAGCTTTTTCTAGATCAATAAATATCATGTGAAGGTCTTTCTTTTTTGCTCTAAAATGTTCCATAAGACGTCTCAAAAGGTGAATCGCTTCAATAGTATATCTGCCTGGCATAAATCCAAATTGGTTCTCTGTTGTACTTGATACTTGTCTTAACCTACGTTCGATAATTCTTTCCCATAATTTCATAGTATGACTCATTAACTTGATACCTCAATAATTCGCACAATTTTGAATGTCTCCCTTGTTCTTATATATGGGTATAAGTGTACTTACTCTCCATTCCTCGGGCATCTTTTGGTTTTTCCATATTTCATTAAATAGTCTTGTGAGCCAAGTGATTCCTATTTCTCCTAGTATTTTTCAAACTTCTATAGGAATATTATCTGGTCCTACAGATTTACCACTCTTCATATGTTTAAGAGTCTCTTTGACTTCATTCTTTTGAATACGTCGATAGAAATTGTGGTTTATATACTTTTCTGACTTAGCTAAATCTCCTAAACTAATACTAACATCTTTATTTTCATTAAAAAGATTATAAAAATAGTTTTTTCATCTATTTCTTATATCATCATTTGCCACTAGAATTTTTTCATCCTCGTCTTTTATGCATCTAACATAATTAAGATATTTAGTTTTCTTATCTCTAGCCCTAGCTATCCTAAAAATATCTCTTTCACCCTCTTTTGAGTTGAGTTTTTTATATAAGTCATCCCAAATCTTAGCTTTTGCTTCACTAACGGCCTTTTTCGCTTCCTTCTTTGCTTTCTTATAAGCTTCTAAAGTTTCACTAGTTTTCTTAGTATAATGTAATTTGTAACATGCCCTCTTTGCTTTGATTTTATTTTGTACTATTTCACTCCACCACCAAGCTTCTTTTTGTGCCGGTACACCTCCCTTAGATACCCCTAACACATCTTTCGCTACTTTCCTAATATGTATAACCATATTGTTCCACATATCACAGGGTGTGCCAACATAATTCCAAATATCTCCTTGAAGGACTTTCTGTTTAAATATATCTTTTTTCTCGCTTTTGAGGTTCTACCATTTAGTCTGAATAGCTCGATGCACTCTTTTTTTTTTTGTCCATTTTCTTATTTGTAAATCCATAACTAAAAGTCTATGTTGGGTGGTTAAGCTTTCTCTTGGAATTACCTTACAATCTTTACAACACGCTCTATCTTTTTTTCTACAAATAAAGTAATCAATTTGTGTTTGTGATAAGCCACTCTTATAAGTAATTAAATGTTCATCTCATTTTTTGAAGATTGTATTAACTATAAAGAGATCAAATGACATAGCAAAATTTAAAATCTCCCTACCTTCCTCGTTTATATCCCCAAAACCAAAGTTTTCATGAATCCCTTATATCCTAATGCTTCTTTACCGACATGTCCATTTAAATCTCCTCCTAAACAAATCATCTCCCTTTGTGGAATCTTTTGAAACACCTTATCTAACTCTTCCCAAAAAACTGTCTTTATACTATCTTCTAGTCCTACTTCGAGTGCGTAAGCACAAACTATATTCAAAACCTCTGCTCCTAACACTAATTTCAACGTCATTATTTGGTCACCATATCGTTGTATGTCTACTACACTCTCCTTTAAATCTTTATTTATGATAATACCAACTCCGTTTCGAGCCTTTTCTTTACCTGAGTACCATAATTTAAAACCTGTATCATCTATCTCCTTTGCTTTTTCTCTAACCCATTTTGTCTCTTGTAAACATAGAATATGAATCTTTCTCCGAATCATAGTATCTACCACATCCATTAGCTTACCCGATAATGTTCCAATATTCCAAGAACCAATACGAATCTTATTATCTAGTACTAGCTTTCTTACCCCCCCGTATCCGTCCATAATAAAAATGCGGAGACCCTCTCTGAAAATTTTTCACTACATTCGGGCGACAATGTAGCGGGACTAACTTCTTTACCCACACCCGTCCATGATGTGAAAACCCTCTCTGCAATTGATTCACTACATTCGGGCGAAAATATAGTGACCCTGGCTTACTTATTACTGCATTCGAGCTCTGCAGCACGTCGCTAGGCAGGGACGCCCCAAAGCAATGCTCATAATTTTTGAAATGCACTACAAGAGTTACTAAATTAGCAATGGAAAATTCGTTGGCTGATCCGTCAGTTTTCATAAGCACAAAGGACAAGAACATGGTGGGATCTCCAATAAGAAAATCAAGATAAAAGGTCAATGCCGAGTGATATAAGTCCAACAGCTCAGACTCATCTCATACCAGATGGAAGATTTCCACTGTTTCACAACCTATTCCAAGTGGGAATCGCCGGAATACCTCCTCCGATAAAGCTCCATTGCCTTGGAAAGGAATATCCGATCCTAGCATAAGGGGAGTCGATCATTGAGAAAAAAGGAAAATAAACGAAGAAATATCAGAGTTGACAAGATTGGGGAATGCCCCTCAAATGGAAAAGGGGCTCCAAAAATTGACGGGCAAGAAGAAGCCAAAGTAGGACTCCCACTCGCTCGCCTCTAAATGAGAGTGTGTTCGTCAATGCAGGTGCTGGCACGACACGTCGTCTCTAAACGATCATTGGCGTGTCGCCTCAACCCCTACAGGGACGGGTTAACCATATCAACCAGTAGGGAGCGCTTATTTATATTACGCGGCGGGCTCCTCTTTCTAAAAGCCACCGATACGGGACTAAATATTGAGTGCCCTTTCAGGTGAGCTTACTTGTTTGAGTGCTCACTGAGAAGTTACCGAGGCATTGAGAGATTAAATCGTTTCCCTACATCCCGATGTGCATTTCTGTTTTCGGCAATGGTGATTTGAACTTCTCAAAATCCGATCCAAGTTTCTACCATGGGCCTGCCGAAGCAAATACATGGATGGAAATGGATTTCTTCCACCATGTCAACTTCAGAAGCCCTCTGAATACTCTCACAACAACAACTAAACATTTTCCGTATTAGATGGAGTCAGTTATATACATTCTTTGTTTCTATAGATCCCGATCATATTTATCATACTTGGCATTAACTCAATAAAAACTTCTTTTGGTCATTATTTTACGTGTTCAAATCATTTAAAGTTATTTTCTAGTATTTTATCTTTCATTGGTGCTACACATATATGCGCATGAGAGCATGCTAATTCATGGTTCTTTTAATTAAGTCAGAAAATGGTTTCATTTGAAAAGGCACCAATTGGAAAACGACATTCACTAATACCACATTCAAATAGATATTAGTCTTGCCAAGTCTGGTGCAAACATGACAAGCGTGTTATTTGCTCACGCATGCAATCCGTCCATCATACGTGAGGGACAGCATCTCTCTCTTTCTCTTTCACGCGTGCGCACTACTTCTCCAGTCAAACAACAATGAAACCCAAGCACATCTCTGGTCCCTTTCACAAATATGTGAAGTTTGCATAATTTGATATATATAAAAAATTCTAGACATGCATATTCATTGTCTTTTGATGGTATAAGTATAATTTAAAAAAATTTAAGAGCTTTTAAAAATATATAAAAGATAATATTATTATAATCATGCCCATAAAAGGCAATGATCAAGTATAAGTAGACAACACAGTTAGTAGTCGTTAGTATCCGATTACTCTCTATCTATCTATCTATCTATATACATACATATATATACATATATATAAGGAAATAATATATATACATATATATAAGAAAAAAGGATCCTACCCACTTATGTCTATCCATTATTTTTTTAATGCTGAGTATAATACTAAATTTTTTTAAGTAGTTTAGAAAGTAAGAAAGACAACTTTATTATACTCATAGCATCCAAAAGCATTGAGTACGCATGTTACATGAGTAGACAAGTATTAGGGCAAGATCCAATTTCTCTTTCTCTCTCTCTCTCTCTCTCTCTCTCTCTCTATATATATATATATATATATATATATATATATATACCTATTAGATCTTGTCAATGTCATTATTTACTCATCTAATCATTACTTTTCGAAGCTCTAAGTGCAATAACATTACCTTTTGCACATTTTTACAAACTTTTTAAAATTTTTAGATTATACTTATGTCACATAAAAGCTTGACATGTTGAAGGTGGATAGGATTTGGCTTTCATTCATATACAAACACTTTTCACCATCCCCATAAACCAGAACTAAACCTCTTCACCAACTCCGGCTACCCCATATGCCTTTGATTGCCTTGGTAACAGTTGAATCCATAGATTCCCTTCCCACACATTCATAGCGACAACTAACAACCGCTGGTGTCTCTTTTATGTGATTCCCCCGGCTTTTGGTTGGTCTTTAAATAGTTCCTAACAAGTCAAACTTACCCTGTTAATTTTGCTACTCCTACCGGAGAAAGGGGCGTTTGCTCAGGACCATGCAATTCTTTAAATTAGTTTCTTCAAGATATTGGTGAGGAAATCACTTTCAGGAAGTCCACTTAAGTGGCCCACCATGAGATGATCAACTTGATTTTTTTTCTCAATGAGGTACAACCATAGTATAGACATGACCACCATATATTCCCCACTACTAGATATGGCCGGTTCGGAATGGGCTCGGCAGTTCGAATAGGAACCGGACTGGCTGGAGAACCGCCGGTAACCGGAACCGGTTGAACCATAACTGGATCTATGGACTTGCATGAAAAGTCAAATGCCTTCTTTTAACTCATGTTGCTATTCCACCTCACTCAAAAACCAATTGTTAGTACCATTTACGAATCAAACACGAAACATGGTTCCTTAGAACCACAATTATAAGTTCATATGGACCTAAACCTACAATTCTATTACGAGAGACCTGAATGGCCTTACTCACGAACCATCTCATGCAAGCAACTGAAAACATAGTATAAGATGGGTTTGCTTTTAGGTTTTCTAAAAAGAGAAAAAAATGATCGAGCTCAATTGAAGTTAAGAATCTATGTAACCAAAACCACTTAGTGCGCGGGGAGAAGGTTTGTTTTTGTTTGGATTTTGATTAGCCTCGAACAATACGATAAACAGTTGAGATTTCCCATCGTGATTTAAAATCTAAGTGCTCTTAGGGATGTCAAGTAATTGCTACTACAATAAAATATGCTTCAAATAATTAAAGAGTTAGAATTATAGATTCGAGAAACGAATCCTTCAGCCATGTATTAAGCAAAATTGTTATTTGGATCATAGCCTGATGGTAGATATTCTTCTTGTTGTTTTCTTTTTGAGAGGGTAGAAATCCTTTGTTTGATATTCTTTAAGTGCATAAATTTCCTCATATCTTAAGATTTTTTACTATTTCACGTGCAAAGCACTATGATAGTAGTGTTTTTTAAACTAAAATATTCTAATATAATATTATAGTCTGGCTTAGAACTTATGAGAAAAAGTTCAATTGAGTTTTACCAAAAATGTTAGCACCTAACACAACCACCCTCCTCTTTGCCAATAAGCTCTCCTGGTTTTATCTTCTTCAATTTTTTTTTGATATTGAATATTTTTTGGTAGATTTAGAAGTTGGTGGGCATTGTGTGGTGGAGCAAACTGCCTATTCGACCATTTGAGATAGGCGAACTATGGTACAATGGTCATGTATTCAATCTTCCCTTGTAACTTTTCATTGGTTTTCTAAATTTCAGGTAAGGCAGCCGCCCCACCTCGCCTCAATGTAGATCGTTCATTGATTATCATATAAGGTCTCATTCTTTTCTTTTTGTTTATAATATTGAATTTTTGTAAAACAATATTTGCCAAATAATTGAATTCATAGAAAGGACCCACAAAAGGGAATGTTTGAGTTATAAATGGACCCATTTTTACTACTGATCCTTTTCCCACTTCTTTGGTGTGTATAAATGCAGTAATGTGCCCCACTATTCCTAATTATTGGATTCCCATTATTTGAAACTTAGTCTACTTGAATCCAGTAAATACAAAGACCATCTAAGCTCCTTTTGGCCTTGCATATCCGTCATTTTCTTTTGTGTGTGCGCATGCATGAGTGTGTGTGAGTGAGTGAGAGAGAGAGAGAGAGAGAGAGAGAGAGAGAGAGAGAGAGAGAGAGAGAGAGCATGATTGCATGCATGTTCTCACTTTTTCTCATAATCTCAGCACGTAGTTTGCCAATCAGTTGGGCCTGGATTAGACCTAAGACCGGTCCAGATCCAAAAGTAGCATGCTACAACCAGAGTGGGATACATGGGGTACTATAAGAATATTGTGAAGTGCATAATAACTAGAACATCTTAATTCTCTGAATTAAGTCTAAATTTCGATAAACCATGTCAGCTCCATATAGGGTCAATGCAAATGGATTGGATTTGGTTCACATATGGATTTACAGAACCCAACTGATCTGTCAGTGGAATTGGATAATGATTCGGATTCAAAACGGGAAAAGCAAATCCCTTTGGAAATTTTTATTTTAAAAAATTAGCAGCATCTGTAACGATTAGCATTTGGATTTGGATGCAATTCCAATATGAAATCCGAGTAACCGAATTTAATTTAAAGTCGATTTAAATATTTCATATATTAATAGCTTGATAGCACCCAGAACATTAGCTCAATGGCAGGGAGCTCTAGAGCCGTTGGTGCTGGTGGGGAGCCCGACTCCTAGGGGGTGCACGACCTCCTCTTGTAACAACAAAAAACAAATAAAAGAATAGCTTGTTAATCTGACTCAAAAGGATTAACTAATGTATCTGTCCGATTAAACTGCTTGCTTTCATATTTATTTGCTAAAACGAATTTGATCTCAAACTTTAATATAAATAAATGGAAATCATTTCGAGCTTTAAAGTTACAGATCCAGCATCCAAGTCTTGCTCAATCAAACGGCAAGAATTGGAATGAATATACCCAATCCAACGGCTCAGATTCGCCATCACAATTTGCGCTAGCAGCTCCTTAAAAGGAGTGCGTACAACTGCCTTTAACGAGGTGCAAGTGGTGTGATATGATTTACCACAGCTATCTTACTTCTCTGCCATCCTTTGTTCCTTGCCATTTCCTGTGCCAACAAGCACAATAGTTCTTACTTTTCTCCTGTTCCTTTATCAGCAAAATACATAAAAGTTGATGATAATGTAGTTGTTGATAGCAAAAGTAATGGCCAGAAATCAGTTGACTTAGCTATTGACATAAACAGAAGCGGTGTGATAGGTTGAAACAGAACCAAATCGAACGGAAAACCGATCAGCGGGCTCAGAACCGTAACCAAATTAGAGAAACTCTTAATCCTTTACATTTCTCCTCCGCTGGATTTAGAACCAGTGGTTCAAACTCCCCATTTCGATTTTAGTTTGTAGCCTTTTGTTTTTAAACTGGAACCGATATATAAGAACCACTGGAACCTGATTTTGCTACTGTTTACAGCTTCCGGCCAACTGAAACTGACGGCTTTGATCATCCGTCGATGTCTTGACAGATATAATTCTAAGAAAATTGGTAAGTGAGCAAAATCAAGCTGTGGGAATAGAAGTGTTGGCGCATACAAAAAGAACATATATGTCACAGGGTCACTACAGGAAAGGTCGGTGTATCCAAGATAGATTAAATGTGGCTAGAGTATTTTATGGAGCTGGTGAAAATGCGTGAGAAATTAATTGCTGAAGACTTTTATATTGATATAATATGATCCTATCTTGAATGGTACACACGCCACGCAATCAATTCTCGATTTCTCAGCAACAAAACAAAATAAGCTCAAACTCCAGAATAGTTTCTATCAAGAAAAAGAAAAAGAAAAACCCAAAAAAGCAATGGCCACTGCTTCATGGAATAGGATTTGTTGGACTCCCAATGAGAGATCACGAGTCTGAGGTGTGAGAGTGACAACAATATTCCCATACTATGTCAGAATTCTGGGGTAAGAATCTGGACTGTGTATGATTATGAACCTTGCTAGGGTCCAAAATAATCTCTTAGCGCTTGCCCTTGTCATCTTTCTCCTTTTCTTCTGGTTGTCATGCATCAATATCTCCCTCCTTTCTCAATGGCGCAGGTAACGGTCAATGTTTTGTTGAGGTCGCCACTTCTGACGACAACAGGTTGTAAACAATGAATAAAGGTCAGAAAATGAAAAATAAGCAATGTATAAACAACGCAAAGGTAGATAGCGGGTGCCAAGTTAAAAAGCATACCGCAATGTTATGACAGAGAGTACACCACGGAAGCATAGCAAGGCGCATCAAGCTCAAAGAGTTTCACAGGTGAGCTCTTTAGTTTTCTTGGTTTCCTGCCTTCGCTTGTCTGGGAATGCTGGGTGTTGGTTTTTGGTTGGAATACCTTTTTGAGCAGCATGTCAGTCATCTTGTTTTGGGGTTTTCTCCCTTTATAGAATGATTTAGCTCTTGACATATCGGTGTGCTCTAAAGTCTACAGAAACTTCCTGCTGCTGTAATGGTGGTTTCCTAATGCAAATAAAGATTGCCTCTCTCTTTATCTTCTCAAAAAGGGAACCAAAGCTTTGAAAATAGATCTTGCAGAGAAATCTCTCTAGCGCTTTTGGAATGGTTTCACAAAGATGCATCAACTCAGTTGCTATAAACACTAAGAAAACCTAACGACATGAAAATAAACTTGGTGAGGCCGAAAAATAAGAAGGTGATCAAAACTACATCTTCTCTTCCTCCTTGTTTATTTTAACTTCTGCGATGTACATAAAAGAAATGACTTTTAGCACGTAAGCAATCAATTCAAGATGGGGAAAGAGCTGAATACATCTTATTGCTTTACTTGACTTTCCATGGCCTAATTTCTGGCTCTTCATAAATCGATTCTGGAGTTGATTTTGTAGTTCAGATTTACAGGTATGCTTGCTCAAATAGCCATAGTTGGGTTGGTGGGTGTTGTAACATGGGTCTACAATGCAATAAAACCACCCCCTCCTAAGATATGCGGCTCTCAGAACGGTCCTCCTGTTACAGCAACTAGAGTTAAGCTCAGAGATGGAAGATATCTTGCATACAAAGAAGCTGGAGTCCCCAAGGAGAGAGCAAAACACAAGATTATTTATGTTCATGGTTTCGATCAGTGCCGCTTTGATTCTTTGCCTGTAACCACTGTAGGATATTCTTCCATTTTTTCTCCCTTTGGATTTTTCCAGCTTTCTCTATATGTCTACCTTTGGTCTCTCCTCTTTCGGTTTCTTCCTTTTGAGTACTTGAATTGCAAAACTGAATCAAATAACCTGATGGTGGATTTTCAGGAACTCTTGGAAGAATTGGATATATGCTTTGTATCTATTGACAGACCAGGATATGGACAGAGTGATCCAAATCCGAAGCAGTCGGTGAAAAGCAAAGCTCTAGATCTCGAAGATCTTGCAGATGGCTTGGGGCTTGGTCCAAAATTTTATGTTATTGGCTTTTCAATGGGAGGCCAGCATGTTTGGAGCGCTCTCAAGTACATACCTCACAGGTAATGAACAACATAAGGCAAGAACTCAACCTGCAAAGCATAGAAAAGTGCCTCAGCAGACGCAAAGATTGGTTCTGATTCTTCTGAAAGATATGCAGCAGAGAAATTTCTGCTGCGTGACAATGAAATCACCGACGAAAATGAAAATCCAAAAATTCCTTTAGCACGGCCAACCTTCCACTATGTTGTGAGAAGCCAGCACCTTCTGGCGAACCACCATCTTCCCTTTCAATGAACTGTGTTAGGCTGCACCCATCAATATGAAAAAATCAGTTTTATCAATTTCTTCATCCAAGTCCTTGTACTTTTTCTTCATTAGTGAATAATAGTGATGTTGGAAACCTGAAAATAACAGGTTAGCAGGAGCAGCACTTCTGGCTCCCGTTACCAACTACTGGTGGAGAGGTTTCCCTGCAGATTTATTCAGGGAGGCTTACAGAAAGCAATTTGTGCAAGATCAGTGGACGCTTCGAGTCAGTCATTATTTTCCTTCGCTAACAAACTGGTGGATGACTCAGAAATGGTTCCCTGCTTCCAGTGTCGAAGCAGATGACCCAAAACTCTACAACACCCATGATCTGTTACTTGAGTCCCGGTATCAGGATTTACCTCACGAGGTAACTTTATCACACTCTAATTCTTTCCTGCAATACAGTGATAGTCTGTTGCCGAAGCAATTTACATGGTGCATATGATAGGTGGTCTTTTAGCTTTGTATGTTAGAAATGCTGTAGTCTAAAGATTGGCTACTTAGGTGGTACGTTTGCTTTCCATGAGAATCAAATTCATGCAAGAAAAGGATGTTGGTTTCATGTATGGTGAGAATCCAATATCGAAAAGAAATCTGTTCTGCAACATCACAGCATATGAATTTTTGAGTCATTGAGGTATTTGGATTCACACGTCCTTCAAGAATCCGAATTTCATTCTTGAGGGCATGGACTATGGATTCACATATGGAAAGGAGGCAAAGCAAACTTGCTCATAATCATGATTTAGCATCATTCCTGAAGGAAATCTCAAGCATGATGTGCATGACAAAGACAAACTCAGATTTACATGGTAAGGAGTATTATGTTTAAATTGGTGGCGACACTTGCTTTATATTTTTTAAGGACAAAAGGCTATTTTGCATTTGCTGCGCTTAGTTTTTAGAATAGTCCAAAGCTCTTGAAAATGCAAGCACCAAAAACTTGGATGCTGTCATGGAAATAAAATCTTTAGTTTGTTGTCTTGTAATCAATTGCCTGTGCACACACAAAGATGTGCATCAGACATGTATATACATCACCAGTATCTTGAAAGGATATCATCTTAACTTGGCAATTTAAGAAAGATGAAATTTTTCAAGGTACATTGGCAGAAAGACGTTTGTTTATTCTCACTATTAAGATACCCGTGTCTGCAATTGTTTTGTTCATTATCACCTTTAAGATATCAAAAAGTATGCTGCTTTTTGGCGCATCTGTATAGATTTCTCTAAAAGATATCTTTTGATCTTCACTGGTTCAGAAAGAGGTAAGGCAGCAAGGTGAGTTTGAGTGTCTTCACCGTGACGTAATGATCGGATTTGGAAAGTGGGATTGGTGCCCGATGGAACTTGAGAACCCATTCCCAAACAATGAGGGATCCGTGCATCTTTGGCAAGGGGATGACGACAAGTTTGTGCCAGTTTTATTGCAGAGCTACATTGCTAAAAAGCTTCCTTGGATTAAATACTACGAGGTAAGGGATGCAGGCCACATGTTCATCTGTGACGACTACTTCTGCAGTGCAATTCTTAAGGCACTTGTACTGGGAGAAAAACCCACCAAATTATCAGTTTAGCAGATGCTTTATCAACAACACGGTGCTCCAATGAATTTTTGAGGAAACAAAAAGAAAGGGGGGGTCATTTTTGCTGGCATAGCCCACCATTTTGTTGTTTCTTCTCATTGGCAAGAAGTAATTGATTGATGATTCACATGGCAACACTATGTTGCTGCTTTTCATTTAGAAATATGTGCTTGATTCATACCCTCACTAGACAAGCATTTATGTTTGAAATTTGAGCTTCTTCTACTTCCTGGTTATATATTTTAGAGAATTTGCGGATGCATCTTGCCTTCTACCATTTTTGTTATCTTGTACTGCTGTACAACAACAATTAAGCCTTTTCTCATACTAGATGGGGTCAGTTATATGGATTCTTTGTTTCACAAAGCCCTATCATAATTTATAGAATTCATGGTAAATAAGAACAAAATTTTATGCTGATTGTCAAAAGTCTAATCCACCCTCCTCCTTTATCTGGGCTTGAGACCGACCATGCAAGGGTAATCCCTTACATGAGCGGAGTTGTACTAGTGTAAAGCTGTGAAAAGATACAAGAAACTTGTCCCCAAGAACTTCGAAACAGATCTACGGGACAGTTGTGGTATATCAACCCTTGATTGATACTGGTAAATTGTCAATCTTGTCGACCACCATTTACCTCCACGACCTAACACCGAGGAGAATTAACGATTCAGCCTACCAAAGCGTTAGCAAAAGATGTGGACGGTATAGCAAACTTACTAGTAAACCCCCATTAAACAATAAATAGAAATTATACATTATAAACAATATCAAAAATATATCCAACACATTTATACAGATGAGTTCATATAAACAACAAAATCCACAAAGTACTTGTTATATATTCACAAAATTTACATCATCATCAAATTTTAAATAAACACTACTTTTGTTAAAAAGGTAAATGCATGTTTTATATACTAATGAAAAATATGAAGATCACATAAGAATGAATGAATGAGCGTGCCAATTAGGATGATGAAAAGGCAAAAGAAGGGAAAGAAGTGAGAAAGGATTGGAAAGAAGAGGAAGAGCAAAAGAGAGAAGAAAATAAAGAAAGAGGAGGGGAGAAAAAGGCACAATATTGGTTCAATATAGCTGATAGCAGGAATAAGCAGATCTATCATGCCAGTAATAATATAGTGCACAAGGGATATAGCACAGATCCAGTCCAATTCTGAAAAAAGAGTTTGTCTTGAGCATAAGTTCCAAGCCTATGAACACGTTTTACACCAACTGACATGAAAAAGTTCAATGGCATACGTACTCTTTTTCATATTTGCGTATGAATCCAGAGAGCAATCTGAAGGCAATAACCATTTATTTTGTTTTATGGCTGGCATCTTCTACCATGTGCCATTGCTAGAGCAGGAAGAGAGAGTTAAGAAGCAACACAAATTATGACTAACAAATAAGAAACTCCAACAACACAAGTTACTCCTAGGGAGGTACAAAGTGCCCAAGGCAAAATCTTTTGCAGCCAAGTAATCAAGCATGATTACAATCAAAACAAGAACTGAAGGCCTAAGAGCCTGTTAATCAATTGAACATAAAGAAAGACCAGCACCACATCACTTTTTATCAAATGAAGCTTTCATTGTTTGGGGAGTCCGGTTTGAGAATGCAGAAGGGCATCCTTTTCATCAGCAAGCAACACCGGACCCTGGCCAGGTCTGGTGCATATGAAGTAGCTGACTTCCCCACTAATTCCAGTCATCGGCTTGTCCAATGCCTCCGGTGGTGGTGGAAGTGTTTCCACGTCTCCTATTGACTGCAAACCCGCATCTTGGAGAATGGTATCATCCCCCAACACATAACTGATGTTAAAAAAATGAAAGAGTAAGAACATTGCATCTACTAGCTGCAGAAGGAAAATTTGACAAAAGATTGCAAAGGTAAAGGCCGTCAAATAGGACAAGCAACATTGAGAGTAAGAGGCCACCATACCTCATGATTACAACTTTGGCTAAATTGTGTTTTCAAATGTTAGAGGATTCAATATGGTTCATGAAGATAGGAATTACAAGATCGTGCGCCCATTAACAAACTTGAACTCAGTTGATCATTTGAGTCAGGGACAAATTAGTAAAGGGCTCAACCAATCATGAATCAACTCAAGCAGTCAATCTACCATAATCATTCTCAAACCAAAGAAAACAAAATAAATTATGTATCATCACGATCCTTAGTTACACCCTGAATCTAAGGATCATTTGCCAATATTTTACCATACAGAGAGCAGCACAATGAATTTTGACTACTCATTGTGACCATCGAAGCCCTTTTCAAAGCCATTAATCAATACAGTAGGCAGCAGTGTGGCACACACCAGCCTATATAGCCAAGAAGTTGCCCACATCAGCCTATATGGCTAACTAGTTTGCTGAGTTTGTCGGCACCTTAAATATTGAATTTCTAATTGAGCTCTCGTGTTTTCAAATGGTTAGCGGTCATCTCTTATCCTGCTTGGCACCGACAATAAAGATCAGTGTAAGTAAGCACAAATACCTTGAAAGGTTTGTGCTTGGAGGTGGGGGAAAATAATAGAGCATCCTTTGAAGTAGAAGGCTAGCAGTTTTTCTGTTTGGAGATATCAGTACTGCATTTGGGCCAGCATCAAAAGTATAAGCTACCTGAAATAAGTTTATCATCTGTCAGTGAATGATAGACAGCAGACATACAGAAATATCATAAATAAATGGAGAAAAACTCCCTTGTCCGAATTAAAATAGGCATCAGTAATCCCTTTTCCTCCATTGGGCAAAAATTGGTGAACTCAATCTGAGTCAATTTCCTAATCATCTAAATAAAGTCTTTCTCTAGAAAAAAGTGCAGGATATGTCACAACTGATGCATTAGGTTGCTGCAGAAACCTCAAGGTTTCTGCAAAAATGAAACAAAAAGCATCCGTTTCAGCAATGCAGAAGAGGGTTTCTCGTTCCCCATCAATATGGTCCTCCGCACGTTCACCATTGAGCCTTTTTTTGACAACTCATGCACTACACAGAGGGTCATACTATCGTCTAAGAACTCTATTTAAGCACTCTCGGATCAGATGCCACCAAATTCTAAGCACCTAACAGTCCACGGACCACCTTTACCCTGATCAACTCTCTCCAATCCATTTGGAGTTAATGATCTGACCAACTCAAATGGATCCAAAATGCGTATTAACCAGATTGGCTCCAACCATATCTTAATTCTTAGAGCCACCATCACGTCTAGCATAGAACAACCAATCTTACCTGGAAAAATCATTACATGTGTTTCACAACCTTTTTCCAGTTGAACTTGTCCTGGTATTGGATCCATGTTAAGTAAATTGAGTTGAACCAAAAAATAAGTGGCTTTGCAAGCCACAATCTGTAGTAAATCTGACCAACAAAAATTAGAGTTCATATGGTTCAAAGTTCTGTATGCATAACCCCTTAGGAAGCCAGAATGTTAGAGAACCTAGTACTATCTAATTAAAACTTTTTACATGAATTAAGTTCGTGAAGTTACACTTCTATCCATATTTTCATCAGCAGGACTTAGAAAATTAACCAGAATATGATCTTGACTCTACATGATACTAGGTTATCGATCACCAAGTCAACTAAAATATATAGCCTCTCAACCACTTTATCCACACCAATTGAACCTAAAGTGATGCAGTTATCTTGACGGAATAGAGGGTGATGCAGAGTAGAGGTATACATACCTGCGGAGTACCTTCAGAGTGGTTCCATCTCTCGATACAGCTGATTATTCTGAAAGTGCATGCACCTTTTGTTTTAGTGCACCGTGAATCCAAAAATATCAAAAAGAAGGTTATGAATCAACTAAAACACATCAGCAAGGCTTTCTGTCAAATGTTCCTTTTAAAAATGTCATCTTCAAAATTCTTGGAGAGCTGAAGATGTTCGAAAGCATAAACAGATGTAAGAATTAAGATAAGAAGTAATAGTGACTAGTACCAGATTTCACAGAAAACTTCCCAAAAAGAAGTAATTCCTGAAAATTTTAAAGGTCAATGAAACGAAGAGAAAGGGTTTATGAATAAACAAAAGCTCATGATAATATCATGATACTATAGATATAGGAAATATTTTTATAAACGATCCCATTAATTTCCCGCTAACTTGAAATATCACCAAAAGTAGTGTTTATGCTTAAATCTGCATGTATATGTTTTGGGAGGGAGGGGGGAGGAGAGAGAGGGGGGAGAGAGAGTGCCTGTGTGATGTGTCATTCATGTAGAATATTGGAGGAGATGTGTCCAAACAGGTAGCATGAAACTGATTGCTATCTGCACAAGTTAACCTTGCAAAGGCAGCAAAATTACGACTTCTGATGGCTTCTTCCATTTGCACTATCCTACTAGGGACTACAACCTGCAAATCACGAAATCATTCCATATATATTCACTAGGACTTTGTCACAAAAAGACAGTGAATATCAAGCCATGAAAGTACAAGAACTGCTCAGCTTTCACCAAGTCCAACGGCAATAACCAGAGTCAATCTGACTCTCCTGCATATGCAGGAGATTCAGAACAAGTTATCAAGTCAACAAGCTGAGATAAGCTGAACTCCTAATCCAGTTTCCTAGGTGATCTATTTATCTCCTCTTAGACAACACGTCAAAAATAAACTAGGTGTCAACAGAATGCATGCTGAACCAAGAATGCAGTTGAAACTTCTACGAATAGTCTTTGAAGCTAATCATAAGTAAAAGCCATAAATGTTGAAATTTTATGCACCAAATGTACAGAAAGAACCCAAGGAGAGCTCAAATGATACCTTTGCTCTGTAGTCTAAAAGTGGACTTGTTTCAACACTTTCACGCATTCCTGCAGTGCTACTTGTCTCTTTCTGTTGTGAGCTTACCTGCATTTGCAAAGAGACTGATGAACTAGGGAGATGACCTAGAAATTCAGAATGGCAGTGTGACATAACAAAGGCCTCTCTTATAAAATTATATTCTCAACTGCTACACCACTACCACTTAAACAAAATACATGGTTTAAAAGAGAGAGAGAGAGAGAGAGAGAGAGAGAGAGAGAGAGAGAGAGAAAGAGAGAGAGAGAACTTTCATGGCTTAAGAGCAATCATTAGGGTATTGATTGCAAAAAGAGAGAGTAGGCAAAATATAGCAGCTATAAAAATCAAAAAGCTGGGCAGCCATAAGAATGAACCAGAAACTCAGGTCAGCCAAAAGACCTGATAAAAACACTAGTATATGAAAAAAGGCTTACAGAGTATAAAGTGGGTGCGTGATAAAAGAAAGTGGAAGGTAACCTATTATTATGTATTGGGCTAAAATCACCAACTTGGACAGCCATAAGAATGAACCAGAAACTCGGGTCAGCCAAAAGACCTGATAAAAGCACTTGTATATGAAAAAAGGCTTACAAAGTATAAATTATAAAGTAGGTGCATGATAAAAGAAAGTGGAAGGTAACCTATTATTATGTATTGGGCTAAAATCACCAACTTTATCTATATATAAAGTTCTTTAAAATTAGCTCTGATCTGTTAAAAATCTATAAGCTTGACTAAATCACTCAGGATGGTGATTCTTCCAATATTATACACCCAGATTCAAGCATGCTTCACATTACGTGTGAGTTCTGAACTATCTCCATAGACAGGGCAATTTTAAGCCCAAACAAAACATGAAGCATTATCTCTAGTTCTTGAGAACAAGCAAGGCAATAAAACAGCAAGCTGCAAGCGAAAGCGCACTTACCATTATGTGTTTCCTTTATTTTGCTTTTTTTTTAGTACACATGGTTAATTATCCATTATGACAAATAAAATGTTATTATGATGTCTAATTCAGAACTCTGACAGTTAACAAAATCCATCAGCCAGCAAGATCAAACAAATTAGCTGCCCGAAACTAATCAATCTTCAAGTTTAAGATAGTGTGCAGTAGGCATGAGAACCAGAATAGAAGTTGAAATGGTGAACAGATTTAAGGCAGAAGAGAACAGAGAGACACAAAGAGTCTCTGATCTACACAACCCAAAGAGTGGTGTTAGAATGTAAAACGTATGAAGTAGTTAGCAACTTCAAAAGTTAATGATCCCAAATCATATAGTAGAGAACATATTGTTTGAAACTTACCACTGCAATGAGAATTACAAGATCACTCCAATGAGACTCATCCGCAAGCTGTACAGCGATGCTGTCCCTACCTGACACATCCTTTAAGCAAAATGAAACAATCAAACTAAAAAAGTTGCAACGTACACAAAAATGAATAAAAAATAAACCAAATTTGGGAATTAAGGACGATTCAAATAATAAATCTTACATTACCCATCACCCACTTGACAAATCCACCATAGAGACTCCGACAAGCACTTCCAGAACCTTGCCTGCAACAAGGCAGTCCTTGCACATTAAATCAATCTAATTTAAAGCTGGTAAGGATAAAAAAATGTGATCCCTGTTATATATGTTAAGGACAGAGTGATTTGTCATTGAAAAGGTTATTTATACTATGTCCATTGTTGTTAAAGGTTGAGTAAGGATCTAACTGAGGGGTCCCACATTTGATGTGAACAAGGGCTATCCTCTAGCTTGACAACTAAAGAAGTTAATTGCTATTAACCTGCAACCATGGACATAGTTGACATTTTGTATCTCATTCTTTGCCATAAAAGGTCCTTCCTCTATCAGTCTATCCTCTCCATGGGCCACAAGCCACGAGAAGATGTAACATTAGCAGTGAAGATGAATGTATGAGAATCATAAAAGTTCTTAAAATCTTTGAACAAGCCCTAGCGTTGATATGACAAGTTCCCTGATCAGGGATGTCAAAAGAATCACTTGAAGGCTCTCCAGCTCTTTTGTTCTTCCAACCTTGTTAATGCTATAGGTCTTTCGCAGATTCATTAATTTAATAACACTATCCTTTGAACTATAAAGAGGCTGTGAACCACAATTCTTACATTTAGTATATTTACTTTTCAGTGGACGCAAGTTTCTGCTATTACAAACCTAGCAATTGCAGAGAGCTCTCCAATTCCTTCATCCACATTCATTAGCTTTGCCAGAGAAAAAACTGCAAGTTAATAAAGATAAAGTCAGACATGAACAAGAACTGTCAAGGGGTTTTACTTGGAACGTGATGATGCAAGGATAGATACAGCAAAATTAAGGAGAAGGACTTGAATACATATAATCAACTAGGACCATCCATAAATCATGTAAAGAAGTCTTGAGTGGCATGCTTCATCTGGTTAGGGTTCACCTCCTAGCTTGTAGGTCAGAAATTCGGTACCTGGCATGCATCGGACAAGTGCCTGCCAGATGCCAGCTTACCAATAAAAAATAAGTTCCAAAATTTATCTCATGGTCCCTGCTTTCATGCAACACTGTGTTCTTTCATTATGTGTAACACAAAAATGATCAGCACATATAACTGAACAAACTAGAAGGTTGAAGAGATCAATGCACCAAAAATTTGGCCCTCAATAATTTGCAGACACCTGAACAATTACTTAATTTTTGAGACAGTATTTCACAATTTAGCCAAACTTCACTAGATTCCCTGGCTAGCTAAGATCAATATAAAAAATCAGCTATGTATTTTGCCCCTGCCTTACGAAAAAGCCACATAATGAAGGAAGAACGGCTCACTGTACACTAACTGAAACATCAAATATCCCAACCCAGAAGTGACTGGACACAAGTGAAAATACAATATCTAACCCAGTGACTCTGAGCCCATGCATGTGAGAGGGTGTATGTGCCATATGATATTAAAACAACTGGAAAGACGCAAATGCATATCATCTGAAGAAATTAACCGGATTCAACACTAGGAAACAAGAATAAGAAAGTCAAGATTGTTCGGTTGTGGTTGTGATTGTGCGCAGGCCTGTCCGTGTTTGGTGGTCCCTACAGAAACTGGCAGAGTGCAAATCAAGTAGCAGATTAATGGATTAAAGCACCAGATTCTGGACCATGTTTTACCAAAGCATGCCAATCCCGCGGCTGAGGAAGCCAAACCAGCTGCAGTGGGAAAATTGTTATAGGAAGCGATATGAAGGTGAATCTTTTGCCAATCTTCTTTGCCAATACGAATGTCTCTCTTCTCATCAACCACCTCATTTGCTCGTTTACGAATTTCTCTCAGACAAGCCTGGAATCTGCCGCCAGAAAGAGAGATCTCCTACTCTATCCAAAAACCCAACACAGAAGAAAAATAAAAAATGTGATCATTCCCCACCATGAAGCAACAAATCAAATAAACAATCCAAACTTTGCGTGGGAAAGCAAAAGTGGACAAAATTTTCAAATGAGTTTTAAAATAACACCGGAAAACTCTACCAAAACTAGAAATCCAAACGTATAAAAGAAGAAGAATAAATCACAATGACCAGATCCAACCTTTCCGTTGAGCCACATGCGGTCGGAATCGAAGGCGGGGCTGGCGGCTACTGTGGTGGTGGTGCAGAGATGTTCAGGATCGAGTGTGACGCTTATGCTATCGTTGATAGGTAAGATGAGCGACTCGTCCCGCTTCCCCCAATACTTGATCACCGCGATATTCGTCGGAGATCTCCCCGTCACCATCAACACCCAACTCTCCGACCCGTTCTCCATCCCCATTTCCTCTCTCTCTCTCTCTCTCAACAACGCTTCAATATGCAATTTCTCCGTTTTCTTCCTCTTACGGCCGAAAACGGAAAGTAAGGAAAGACGAAGATCTCGATTCCTCTCACAGAGCGAGAGCGAGAGCGAGCGATCGAACCAGAGGGAGAGAGAATTCCGTTGTTTCCCGGGCAGTGGTCACCGTCGGAAAGGTATTTAAAAAGGGTTCTCATGCTCACGAGCCACTCGGTTCCTGGACTCTGCGTCCAGTTTTGTGGGACCCAGATGGATTTCTTAATTGGGGATTTGGATCTGGATCCCTTTGGCACCACGTGGGTCAGTTAATGCTGACAATGGGTCTGAATCCTTTCCCTTTCAATTGTGTTATTACTTATAGAGAAGTTTAACAAACTATGAATAAATGTGAAGATTAAGAAATCTGCATCAAAAGGAAGGCAAACAATAAGGTGTCGTGAAATTTTCTTTCAAATAATATGAAAAAGATAATTTCCTGGTGGCCCCAATCTCAAATTTGAAATGAAAAATCCAGTGCAATTTTATTTGGATATGGTTTTGGATAGTGAATCGAACTTAACCTGATCCCAAGTAGAATCAGATAATGGATAGACCCAATCTCATATCTTGGCATTCTTAAGCATGAACTCCCCAACATCTTCAACATGCCCTAATGGTAGGGTTAATGAATGAACCAAGCTGCTGGTGTTTCAGCTTGGAGTGAGCTCATTGATGCAGTTTGTGATCTAAATGAGTAGAGCACAAGATGAACAATGCCATTGGTTTAAGTTGGCTCGTTTAAATCTGGTTGTGTTTGAATTCGCATAATGTGCTATTCAAGTGAGCTAATGAACCAATATGAAGAAGATTTTGAGTTGATGAACAAGCCATGAGAATCCGTTTGTTTAATGGGCATTCATGATTAACGGTTTCCAAACCACCATGAGCAAATTATCCAGTCTTGGAAAGTTTGGGAGTGGATCTTGGATATGGATTTGACAACAATAAGGAATCATACCTAGACATGACTGGTTTTGGGTAAACCCAAACCGGTGGTTCCAAACCACCGGTTCTAGTTTTCCTCGAACCAAGAACTAGTACCAACCAGGAGCAGGCTGATTCCAGTTTAAACCGTAAACTGCTTGAAACCCAAAAAAGCGTTAAAAAAATTTGAATTTAAAAGAAAATGAAACTTACAGTTTGGAACCACTTGCTCCCGGTTTTATCCAGTTTTCGTTACATGCAAGGTAAAACCAGAACCAAACCAGGTGGTCCTTGGCTTCGAGTTCGGTTTAACCGGTTCGAGTTCCAGCCAGTTCCTGACCCGGAGGTTTCAAATCAGCCATGTCAAAGGGGAATGCATCTACTCAAATGAGTTGGCGTAATAATACTTGACCAAATTTATTTATTAATAAAATTAGGGTAGGTCTGAGTCGGACCTGTTCCCAATTCACGTGCTTGACCTGGACCCAACCCGGAACCCACTTATCTGGCTTGCGTCTTCTTCTTAGGCGAGAAATTTGCACAATAAGGGCCTCCCTTTGCTTAAATTTCAAAAACACGGACTCAGTTTTCTGCAAAAATATCCATTAGGACCTTTGCTGGTAAACGAGCCGGTCGAGGTTGGGGCAAACCAAGCTGAAACATAGTTGTTCATAAGGGTCCCTTGGCTTCAATAAGATGTTCATATTCAGCTTATTAATGTAACAAATCAAACATGAGTGAACTCGGCTCAAGGTGAACTAAGCCTAGCAACTCTATTTACCCAATTGAAGCCGAAACCAAACCTTATCGCTCAGACCAAGTTGAGGTTCCTAGTGAACTCTTAGTTGTCATTGTGCTCCGTCTTTTACCTTTGATTTTATTAAATCTGTTTAATCAAGAGAACCCAAAAGAAGAAGAAGAAGAAATTGTCAAATAAATAATTTTGACAATTTATCGAAAGTACACCGTAATTTTGGGATATGAAGAATTATGGTGTGCCTTATAGAATTAGAATTAAATATTCCCTCTTCAAAGGGCCGAGCAACAAGGTTCTGCATGCTCGTGAGCCTTCTGACTCTTGATACTCAAACCATGTGAACCATATTAAGAAATTGCCAAAATGAATCTTTTATAAGGAGCCCTAAATTGACACAACAAATCTAGATGACTTCTCTCTTTCCTATGTGAAGGATATGATTTTTTACCATTTCCACACAACAAGAATGTACATATTTCATTTAAAATTTGAAAAATTATTAAATCGGCTATTATATATATAAAAAAATACAAGTACTTTGTGAACGAAAAATATAAGTACGTCTCACTCACTTTAAATACAAGTTCACTCTAAAAAAAATCCTGAGCCGACCACTGATGAGGACCATGCAATACTAGTTATTCATAGATTTTACAATTAAATTTTCTCTTCTTTTCTTTTCTTTTCTTTTCATTTTGCTATATGGAAAAGGCATAAGCGAAGCCTATAGAAAATACGATATTGACCCAATGCATGAAACCTCGGTTTGACCCAACCCTAATTGTACGGGAGATGCCAATGCTATAAGGTTTCTTATGGGAATAAGATGCCCTAACCCATACACATACATAGATATAGCCGGTTCTTAACCGACCTAGCAGTTCCAACCGAAACCGAATCGGGTACTGGTTGAACCTAGACCACCCGATTTGGTTCCGGTTTCATCTTTTATAAAACTAGAACCAACAGTTCTCATCTGTTTTAAAAAAAATTCTATAAATTTTCAATTTTTAACAAATTTACTGGTTTCATATGGTTCCAAACTCAAATTGAAACCAACGGTTCTTGAACCAAAACCAGTCCCAAGCCCGTCTGGTTCTAGGCTTATCATAACCGGTGATTCAGAACCGTTACTGACACATACATACATATGTCCTGTTTTTGCCCTATATCCATCCCATTACCCATTGGTGAAAAGAGAACCCCAACCCATACCTGCCTAGGCAAAGCTCTGGTTTGGTGAAAAAAAAAACTCGAAACTCGCTGAGGACATGTGCACCAATCTAGCTAATTGGGCATGATTTCTCTTAATTCATGCGACTGTAAATATTGAACAGATTCAACTGCAAGCTATATGTGCCAAGCAAACAGGGTTCATCTTGTTTCGAGTTCATCTTGCTGAGCTATCTGACTGAGCCCAGGTTCTCATAGGTTCCTTACTGACCCGACGTAAGCTCATCACGAGCCAATGTGAACCAAGAATGAGCTTCTCCCCAGGTTTTGCAGTCTACCGATGGTGGGGAAGAACAAACCCATCTAGTACAACAACAAAGCATTTCCCATACTAGATGGAGTTGACTATTGTTTTCTTTGCCCTGTTAACAATTGTACTCATAATATCTACAATCCATAGTATATAAATCTGACAAAGGTGTTTACTAGCTTGAGAAGCCTAACTCAATCCTCCTTTATCTGGCGTCAGACTCGTCATGCAAGAGTGATCCATTACATGAGCGAAGTTTGAATACACATCTAATGAAGAAAAAAATCTATAACAACATTGTACAATATGGGTTGTCATCATCAAGCTCTAATTCACTAGACTTGCAAGTATTTACGAGTATTTGTACCTCAACTGGCGGCTCACTTTTTCTAATTAATGGGGGAGAGGACCAAAATATGCCACTGAAGGACTCGACTTAGACGAAGATGGACCGTCCAAACAGTTGATCAAATCTAGTGTGGATCATATATGGACAATAGTTAGAGCTTACAGAACCCAATCCATGACCGTTTCCATGCCAAATTCATGGTAAGTCGAGAAAACAACAATTATGTGGTTATAAATTCAGAGAAGTGAAGGATAGAAATATGAAGGAGAAACCATTGTTCACTTCTTTCTGCTTCTCTTTCTGTTGCTATTATGCAGCAGCAAGACATGATGGAGATGCTATGCAGCAGCAAGACATGATGGAGATGCATCTGCCTGCCTCACGGCTACCCATTAGATGCATTTCTTTCGGTGAGCATCGCACGCACCTGATAGGCGTCAATCCCCAATTTGCATTAGGGATGAAATCCTCAACTCCGGAGTATGAGGCCGAGTGTCGATCTCAGATTTCAACCGCTCCATGCTTCAGCAAACACAACTTTGAATGGTTGGTAAGTTGGAGACCGTCTCCATCATTTAGCGATGTTTCATATCAGACAGACTCTCCAAAACCATCTCATGTACCCAATCCAGCGCCCGCTCAAAGATCTGGAAACCAACAGTCATGGAGCCTGAGATGAATCCTATGAAGTTCAACCCATTCACCTTGATGCACACATGCAGACACACGCTTGCCAGAATATGAGGCAAGAAGTGAAATGGCGATAACTTAAGTTATTAAAACTTACAGCACGTCATCTGCTTCTACAACGGGATGACCAATTGAATCTGTATAACAGAAGATCGTTGAATGTGTATAATTCGTTGACAAAACAAGGTTAATATATAAAGATATAGACATAAAGATGTTATATTTGGTTAGAAAGGGAGGCTGAAGCCTAAACACTCTCACACAGCAAACAAACTCGCCACCTGCAAGTGGGTGCCAGAGACCCTACAGGTCTATAATATTTACCTTTTAACTTTAATAGTATCTTCTTATCACAAAGAATACCTGAAGCTCCTCTCCATTTTAACCGACCATTATTAATTCTATGTGTGACATCTCCATCAATTCTTCCATCACTTTGAACATTTGACCCTAGGTATTTAAAACTTTTCTTTTGGGGGATGCAATGTGTGTCAATTTTAATTTCTATGTCCTCTGAAGTAACCAAATGATCAAACTTACATTCCATATATTCTGGCTTTGTTCTACTAAGTCAGAGACCTTTGCTTTTTAATGTTTCTCTCCATAGTTCTAATTTTCTATTGACTTTTTCCTTAGACTCCTCCACTAACACAATGTCATCTGCAAATAACATACACCAAAGTACTTCATCTTGAATATGTTTTGTTAACTCATCAATCCCATACTTTTTATATTCTTGTAAATTTCAAATGATTATGGTCACTCCTTGCTTTTTTATGTTAACTATTCTTTTATGGGATGGTTGAGATTTTCAAGAATAAGAAAGTATATACAATCACAAGCATGTTAGACTTTATATATATATATATCACTCTACTTAATTTGGCTAGGAAGCTTATGACATAAACCAATAGGATCGACACTCGGGATAGGTGCTTAGTCTTATAAGACTAGGCCGTCCTTCTCCAAGATCACAATGGTTTAATTGAAAAAAGACACAAGATACACAAAGAACAATTGAGAGGCAGTAGAGAACTTGAACAAAATAAAGTGATTTTATTGATAACAAAAAGTGTGACTTTATAATTTAGAATGCGGGATTCTTATGAGTACCTACAAAAGAGTACTTTAGGTCATATAGAAAAGCTCAAGACTCATAAGAAATATATATTTTTTAAAAACCATGATTTTTTTTACGATATGCATTACATTAAAAGAAAATGGATTTAACATCAAAACAAACCAAATCACATGTATACATGGTCATCAAGGCTTAATTTTGAAATATGACTATTAATGGATGTAAAAAGACTGGCAATCTGGTAATTGCAAAGCAGACGTTTAATGAGATGATTGGCAAGGGAATATATCCCGACCGACATACCTACACTGCTCGGATTGATGGTGAGATGAAGCTGGGAGACATCCATGAGGCATTTCGTTTGCGTGAAGAGATGGTGGAAAGGGGGATGCTTCCTAATGTGATTACGCATAATGTTTTGATTGATGGGCTCTGTAAATTGGGAAATCGGGAGGAGGCGAACAAGCTGTTGCAGAAGAAGATGATTTAGGATGTGAATTTTAAAAGAGAAAGAGGAAGACCACAAAAGTGTTGGAAGGAAAACAAAGAATGATCTATGTTGAGTTATCTGATTGAGTTCTATGGAAACAAAGATTTATGTAACTGACCCCATCTAGTATGGTAAAGAGCTTAGTTGTTGTTATTTATTGATTACAAGGCTGTGAAAAATGTATCCCTAACTGTGCACGTTGTTTTGATGTTTGATTTGCACATGGTTTCATTTCTAGGCTTTTGAGAAAATTGCTTATATCGTGTCACCTTGGTTCTCGGATCAGCCAGTGACGAATGATACCTGCCATGACACATGAAGGGTATAGTGGCATTCCTCGAGGTTCACGATCCATTCATCAATTTTTGTTTCTGAAGAAGCAAAGGCTGTGACAGACTAGATGATTGTTTAGAGATCTTCTGTGAGCACTTTGCAATGTAAGCCGAGGTTTTCATTCGTGGAACATCACAGACTTCCATGCATTTGTGAGGATTGATTTTAAAAGAAATTGATTAGGAAGCCTATCAATGTGGAGACTAGCAGATATTTCTGCAGCATTATGGACAAACTGCTTACCTCAACATTGTGACCTGAATATGCAAACCAACCACATTGAGTCTTTTCCTCCATTCTTTGAAGATCATAACTGATACGTATGTTTTCATGCCATCCAATCATACCAAAAAACAAGAAACAACAAAGAGCACAGGGAAAGAATATTTGTTTTATGGTTCTGAGTAATGGGCAGTTAACCATCAACATGTACAAAAGATGTCTATGACAGAAATAAAGATGTTGAGATGGATGAGTGGTTATACAAGAAAAGTCCTTATACATAATGAGGTTATTATAAACAAATTAGGAGTGACACCAATAGAGGATAAAATGAGAAAATATCGTTTAAGATGGTTTAGACAAATAGAAAGAAGATCCGAAGAAGAACCTTTAACAAGGTATGAAAAACTAAATTTGGAAAGTATTAAAAGTAGAGGATGACCACAAAAGTGTTGAAAAGAAACAATAAACTCTCCATTGTGAGTTAACTGCTAACAAATACATGATAGAATTCTGTGGAAACAAAGAATCTATCTAGCCAACCCCGTCTAGTATGGGAAAAGGCTTAGTTGTTGTTGTTTTGTATAAAAAGTATGGGACATGACAAACATAATAAACTCTCTCTTTATATATAGAGAGAGAGTGAGAGAGAGAATTTTGAGTTTATAGAGAGAGATAATATGGGTTTGTAGACTGTCATCCATTTCAAATGATTCATACCAATTTTACTAGATACAACACATTTTTTCTTAATCAACCATCTCTCCAATCAAACAATTTAAATTGACATGACGACAAAAATAGTATCAACGAGAGTAACAGCTACCATTTTGTCTAATAGGTAAATAAATAGACAGACAGATAAGAAGAGATGAGTAGGGATGATAATAAGACATGTAGTGGTTCGAACTCTCTTCTTGACGTGTATAAGGCAAAACTGGTCGTATAAATATATATATATATATATATATATATATATATATATATATATATATATATATATATAAAGAGAGAGAGAGGGAATAGAATGATAGAGTCCACTGGATGGACATATTGAAAGCCGTCCATCGTGCCATGATGGGTGGCTTCAATGACATCCAGTTGATTCGGCTGACATCAAATGAGGATTGTTGAAGCCACCAATCATGGCACGACCGATGGCTTAAGCTTATGTCGACTCTCATGGGTTGGATAGTTTATATATATATATATATATATATATATATATATATATATTATCGGGCATGAATTGGGATATTTTATCTCATACCTGAATCCAAATTTGATTGGGTTGAGTATTCCCGTCGAGTTGGATCGGATCAATATTGTCCTCCCTAGGGTTGAGACGTTCACAGGCGTGTAAGGTTCATCCAACCCAGGAGGTTCGACTGAAGCGATGCTCTGACATAGTACTAGCAAGGTTTAGCTGGTTTAAGCAGAATTTGACTAACGTTGGATTTAAGGCAGGTGGGCCTCTACGCACTTTAGTGACCGAGCAAAGGGGAACAAAGCGAGACTGCAAAACAAATAGATTCCATACCAGCAACAAACGAAGGAAACCTAAAGCTTACACACACACACACATGCACATCCGCACTCACACATGCATGCACGCACACACACTTGCGTGATTGCTTGTTACTAGCTCATACTTGAAGTTTATATCCATTTGAATCAAGTTAGATTGTACTCTAATGCGCATCCTGTATTATTTTTAGAAGCAAATTTAAACATTTCTTCCTTTCATTCAATTAATTTGTTTGGTGTACCTTTCTTTTAACGTGTTACATTTTTCCTTTCTCCTTTCCTTACCATTTTTTTGAATTATCACTGATTAAGTGAAGACCAATATGTCAATTCACTGATAAATAATACTTACGAGTATCAAGCATCAGGTACTTGGATCAAGCAAATGATACCAATCTCCTTTTTTCTCTCTCTCTCATACATATACATACATATATATATATATATATATATATATATATATATATATATATATATATTTATTTATTTATTTATTTATTTATTGAATCGTGTCCACCTCACACATGCTTGGTCATGTTTTTTTATTGTTTTTGAGTGTTATGAGTATAATAAAAATATTTTTAATACTTTTCTAAAGTTTTTTATTTAAATTACACTTGTACAACTTAAAAACAATAAATGGATGTCACAAGTATGCATGATTCAATATATATATATATATATATATATATATAGATAGATAGATAGATATAGATATATATAGAGAGAGAATTTTCTGTTGGTTAATTAGCATTCTTGTCGTGAGAGGACCCGAACTGATCCGATCCGAGAAAAGAGCCCACCCCGAGTCACAGGAGGTAAACCTTGGTTTGACTTAGCCCCAGGAGAGAGAGGAGGCGGCCACCTCTCTATTTAAGGCCTCATCACCAATCGTGCGAGTCCGCGCAGCCATCGAATATTCCGCGATCTTACTCTCCCGACGATCTATCGCCGTCCGATCCTTGCGATCCCGGTAGGCCCCCTTCTCCCCCCTGATCTCGCCCTTTACCGTGTTCCTCTTGCTAGGGTTTCACGATCCCCTCGATTTCCCTCTTCCCCGAACCCTAAAGCTAGCTCCGGCATATGCTTTTGCGAATCCTACTTCTACCGGTTGTTCTTTCCGAGCTTTGTGGCCGGAATTCTGTTGATCTCCCGCGAGTTCATGACATTCCGTATGGAGTTATCTTTCTTCAGGTGATTCTCCGTTGCCTTTTGGGCATTTGCGCGTAAATGTAGCACTTCACTGATTTGATTCCTATTTTATTTGTTGTCTGCTTACTATGTTAAGTTTGCGACCTTCTAAAAATTTTCATCCATATATGGTTCTCTTTAAGAAACTGGTGCTTTCGTAGTTGCTTCGCGCTCCTTCTCTTTTATGTGGTGCAATCCGGAATTGGATTTTTTGTGAATCATTTAATCGCGGTATGATTTCGTTTGACATAAAATTTCGTGTTCTTTGCTGAAAATTCGTTTGGTTGCGTGCTTTAGAGTTTCTTGACGCGCTACTTTATATGTGCCATCTGCATTGAAATTTAAAGAGTTTCGTGTGGTTGTCTCTGCTCCTTCAATGTGATGATGGCTTGCTTTGATCTGAGCAATGTTTTCTGAGTGGGCTTACACTTATCACATCATTCTTTCAGGTGTTATATTCCATTGCTGTCGTAAGCGTGAGCTGCGGACACATGTTAGCTTGATGGCTTGTTTCTTTTGAATTCAGTTATTCGTATGCAGAATCCGCAATGCTGTGAGTGTTTAATATGGTGTGTGGTAGATGGGCAGTGAGAAGTCACACTGATGGCTTCAGGAACTCGATTTGATCCGGCTTCTGCTAGCCCAGAAGGCACAAGTATCACAACGGGCTACTCCAATGGGCAGCGCGGACCGTTTTCTGCTTCATCATTGGACAAGTCGAGCAATTTTCGCGAGGGCAATGACAATCGCACGGTGAGCAATGGTGCCGCATTGTCCAGAGGAGATGTCTCCCACTATACAGATTTGCCTCCAATATCCCAGTGTTTGAATCTTGATCCGATTCCTGTTGTTGAACAAAAGATTACTCGACTGGGAGAGTTTAAACGAGTGCTCAGTGTTTCGTCTAGTATCGCTACAGAAGATGGTTCATTTGGTGCTCATCTGCATGCAAAGCCTCTCCCCCCACCAATGTTGGATGAATTGAAGCGTTTTAAGTCCAGTATTTTTGAAGTTACCTTACGAGCAAAGTACTTACTTCACTTGCTTGCTGATATATATTTTATAGGGCCTTGGCATATTACCATGACAGTACAATCTTAGTTCCTACATGGATGGAAATGGAAGTCTGATACAATTGTTCAATTTCAAAACGTATTATTTTATTTGGTTGGTTATTTGTTATTTAAGTAGGGTTAAGTTTTCTGAAAAATATGAATTTTCAGCTTACAACATTTTATTGACCAGGGATAGAGCAAAGCTGCTGAATGAATCCATATTGAAACTGGATAGATATCGACATGCTATTTTGTCTAGGAAGCGGCCAAGGAGTGATGGATTTCCAAATGAACGGTCTAGTAGTTTGCTGCCTGGAGATCGTTCTGTTCTAGGGACAAACTTAATGAAGGTGGGGCCACAGACTAATCACTTCTTAAGCAATGTGGACATTGCATCCCCACGATCGGATGATAGGCCTAAGAATATGATTCCTGGCAGGCGTATCCGCACATCAATGGTGGATGTACGGGTTTGTATTTTTTACATATACAATGCGTTTGACTCCTCCGTTTGTGTGTTTGAACAAGCTTCATTAATCCATGATTTATGCCAGCTGCTTAATGCCTGTTTCCTAGTTGCTTTCCCTCCGAAATCATTATCAATTTGTACTCTGTGTTGCTTTGCTGGTTTTGGCTTGAGCATTTGTATCTATGCAAAGTCAAGGTTATACCTCTACCTTTCTGGGATTGAATTTTCAAGTTGTGACTTTCCTCATGAATGAAGTTCGAATGCTTATGGTGCTATGTTGTTATTATGGTTTAGCCATATTTGTTGATTTGTTAACGTACCCTCCTTCCCTCCCTTTTTTCGTTACAACGGGAGGCTAAAGCCTACACACATGCATGCCATGGAAATCGAACCCAGCACCTACGTCTTGGGAATCTTCAAATGAGCTAACGCTCTATGTGCTTCCCTCCCTCGATGTACAGACAGCATGTGTACAACATAGACAATGTTATATCACAAAAGTTCCTTATGCTATGTTTGTTGATTAAAAGAAATATTAGTTAACTTGATAACTTCTAGTTGTATAGATTTTCAAGATTTCTTCCTTTGAACAACCTTTTTTTCCAAGCGGTGTAGAATTATTCCTTTTTACCATGCAATATCGTGTAATCTAACTTCCACATTTTTAGTCTTGATTAAACATTTTTGACATTGTACCTGCTTATGTTAGTAGAGGTTTGTAATTTGTAGTAATGGGATGAAGTAATAAGTTGATCGTTTCTATTGACACTCAGAAGGTCATTCATATGCTTCATGACATATACTGAGGTTGTTTCTTAAAATGTATAGCTTATCATATGGTATACTAATACATCCTATTTTTCTCTTTATTATGCCCTGTTTTTCAGCAGACTGAGGCACGGAACATTTCATTTTCTCGTCCATCTGGTTTTGTTGAGAAAGATCGGGAACTTTTGAGGCCTACAAATGGAGCTGCAGTTCAGGCTGATGAAAAAGGCCGGGGTCTTTCACCTGGCAGTGATGGCTGGGAAAGGAAGATGAAAAGGAAGCGTTCCATGGGACTTGCAACCAATAGGACTGTAGATGGTGACCAGGATCATAAAAGAACATTGCAACAAAGATTTAGCAATGACAATCGGTCACGGTTAAGTGATATCCATGGTTTTAGGTAATTTACATTTTCACAACGGTAAATTACTGAATTCAGAGTTGCCTTTTGCATATATAATCTCTCAGCATCCTATGAAAGTACTTCTGATTAGTGATTCTGCAGTTGCAGTGTCGTTCTTTTTTCCTTGTATTTTGGAGCTTCTGGTAGTGGTTAACAGTTTTTTTTCTTGTGCCTATTGTATTTTCTTCTATGCCTTTTTTGTCTCACTGCACGATTTAGTCAGCATACTAAGCATTGTTAAACATGACCTTTCTTTTTGCTCAACAATAATGTCATATAAGGATGGGAGGAGTCAAATTTGACATTTTGATTTAACGTACTAGTCCATTCTAAAATCAAAAAGATTATCAGCAAAACTTGTTCAGCTGAACACATCAACAAAAGTTGGATAGTTCATTAAAGCACTACAGTTCCCGATATTCTTATGGCTTTCTTTGTGATGATGGTACTATTTTCAAAAAGTTAGAAACTTTACTCGGCGAGCTTAAATTGATAGTGTGCAGTATTTATTTACTTGCTGGAAAGAAGAACCTAACTACTCTTAACAATAATTTAGTTCAAGCTTAATTAGATAAAGCTATTGCAGATCAGGATCTACTAGTGCAATGGGCGGAGTTAACAAGTTGGATGGTGCTTCTCAAGCAAGTGGGTTAAATGTACGGCCCATACAAAGGGCAGACCCGGATAATGTTTCCACGGAGCGAAGGGACCGGGTTGTTGGAGCAGATAAAGAGAAGGTCACCATAAAGGGACTGACAAAGTATGAATCTTTAAATCTTGCCCAACTTCTAATACAGTAAATTTGGTCTTTCCATAGTCTGTATGGAATATGGATGCTGTGTTTTATCTTTTGACCTTTCACCTTTATACATATTTGTTGGGTCTTTAATGACTACAGGCAAAATACTCGTGATGGAAATCAGGCAGGAATTTCTACCCCACTTCCAAAATTAAAGGCCTCCAGGGGACCTCGTACAGTATCCGGTGCATCATTTAGTTCATCAGTTAACTTCTCACGGACACCTGGAGTTCTTGAAGGACGGGAGCAGTCTTCAAGCTTGAATAAGACTCAAGGAATAAATGGTATCAACAACCGTAAACGTCCTCAATCTACTCTGTCCTCTTCATCGAAGTCACCTTCAAACCAAGTTGCTCAGTGGGTTGGCCAAAGACCTCAGAAGATTTCACGTGTTGCGAGAAGAACAAGTTTAGTTCCCCCTGTTGCAAACAGAGATGAAGCACTGGTACCAACTGATGAGTTCCCCAGTGCTGATACAGGAGCTAGATTGATTTCTGTAGAGCCTAATGGCTCTGCATTCCTAAGGCGAGCATCGGGCGCTTCTCATCAATTTAAGCTGAAAGTTGAAAACGATCCATCTCCTGCTGGATTCTCGGAGAGTGAGGACTCGGGAGCTGCTGACAAGTCTAAAGAAAAGGGAAAGATTAGCGGTGAAGCAGAAGATAAAGCTGCGAGCTCAATTCAAAAGGCCACAAATTTTGAACTGCAAACAAAGAAGAACAAGACTTTCACTAAAGAAGAAACTGGAGATGGTGTATGGAGACAAGGAAGGAGTGGAAGACTCTTGGCTTCATCAAGAGGGTGCTTGCCTCTTTCTCGAGAAAAAGTAGATGATGCATCTATCCCAAAGCAAAGAAGCACAAGACCGGTCTTGGTCTCAGATAAGATTGAGAGGTGAATATTTAGCTGGTTCCATATGAGGCACTATCTTTTCTATACTGTCATTCTCTTGCTTTGGTTTGACTTCCTTTTTACATGGTTACAGTAAGTCAGGTCGTCCTCCTACTAAAAAGCTTTCAGATCGCAAGGCATCAATTCGTCCTGGGCATGTTGCAAATGTTGCTTCAGATTTTACTGGTGATCTGCAATTCTTTTTCAAAAGCTTCATAATGTTGTTTTTTAAACTTGTGTCTTATCCTTTCTTGATCAACTAAGGTTCTTATTTTATTTTTCAATATTCTGTTAGATAAAGCAGAAGATGATCATGAGGAACTTATAGCAGCTGCTACTTTTGCTCGCAAGGCCAACTGTATGATTCTTTTTGTCATCTGATCGCTAAAGAACCTTAGCATATTACTGGAAGTGTCATTATTTTTGTTGTGCATAGATAACAAGTTTGCTTGCATGTACAGATGATGCCTGCTCAAGCCCTTTCTGGCAGCAAATGGAGCCAATTTTTGCCTTTGTCGCACCAGATGACATAGCCTGCTTGCAGGAACAGGTAACTTCAGATCTGTGTCTGTGTGTGCGGAACGAGATGCATCTTTTTTTGTTTTCCTGAACTTTTGTTTCATTTGGAGCAGAGGCGACTCACAGAGGAGTTGGAAAACAGTTTGTGCCTGCCAGCTAATGTCAACCCCCACATAAAGGTATCTGATGCTTCTCTGCTTATGTAACTTACACCTGCTTTTGTTAATGATAATGAAAACATTACTACAGATACTTAGCAGTATCTTTATTGTGCTTTTCCTTATTTAAATTTGTTAACTGGTAATTACCTGATTAATATGTGGTTAAGTGTCTCTCTTTCATTTTATTGCTATTTACTGACACTCTGTGTATTTGTGCGCCTGTACATTCATGAACTAAAATGCAGTACACATGGACCTTCCGAACACACAGCTATGTATGAGAACAGCTGTTTACCAGAGTTATTCAGTCTATTTTTTTGTATCTTTTTGCTAATTGAGGATAGTCGTGTCACAAAATCTTAATTGTGTGAGTGAATCTCTCTCTCTCTCTCTCTGTGTGTGTGTGTGTGTGCGTATAGATTTCGTTTGGTAGGAAGTTTGGTGTTAGGCAGAACCCCTACGAGATGCAGACTCAGGTATTAAAGTCCTACTCCTGACCCTATCAGAGAGACAACCACCTAGCCAGTGAGACATACACACACATACATACATGCATACACACACACACACACATATATATATATATATATGCATATACACACATACACATATATATGCATATACACACACACACACACATATATATATATATATATATATATATATATATATATATATATGTATATGTGTATATATATATATATATATATGGAGAGAGAGAGAGAGCTTGCAACCTGTGAGACATGCCTAATCATGCCTACCCTTTTCCTTTTGGGGTATGAGTGTAATAAGCGTGTCCTTTATATTTTTCAAACAAAATTATTACTTTATAAATTAAACTCATGTCTCTCAAAAGTAAAGGTTGCCCTCTCTCTCTCTCTCTATATATATATATATATGTATACATGTATATATGAACAGTGGTGGATCTAGGTGTTGGGTGGGGTAAATAGCTCATGAAACTGTTTAAGGTGGGGGCGGACTTTGTGTTATAACCATGGGTTCCACTGCTAGCTATAGTTTTTCCAATTGACACTTCAATTTCAGGTGAGGCGGCTGCCCCACCTCACCTGTATGTAGATCCGCCACTATATATGAAGTAACATGGTTACTGCTGGAGTAAATAAGATGTCCATTTTGAGAGGTGTAAGCCTCTGAAGTGGGTCAATCTATGGGGCACTAAAGGCATTAGTTTTAAAGACTTAACTATATTATTTCAAAATATCACTTTGATATGATGTCTGGGTGAGTGATAGATAACTTGACATACCTTGATACAAAATATGCTTAGATGGTTTTTTTTTTGCACTTGGGTGGGATGTAGTTAGATGTTCGGTTGGGCTCACTGTAGAAGCTCTGGTGTATTTTGTTGCTCAGTTATCTCCCTTCGTCTTTTAGATCCTTACATGAGAGTTCTTGCAAAACTTTTTTCTTTGTTGTTGTGACCATTTTTCATTCTTTACCCACCTCAGGATCGATTCACATCATCTCCTGCACAAGAGAAGCAAATAATCAAGCAAAGTGAACTGAGCCTGAATGAGCCAGGCAGGTCTGGGTGCTCTATTGATGAATCACAAGATGTAGATTCCGGGAGAATAGGGAGTGGGAGGTGGCTTGAGAAGATCATACCTCTTTCACAGAGGCTTCTTGCAGCTCTCATTGTTGAAGATGAGGTTACTGATGCTAATCATATAGGTGTAATTGAGAGAGAGTTGCGTCAGTACACCAGTGGTGTTTCCCCTTATGGTGCTTCTAATTATACTGGTGCTGAATCCAATGGTCTGGACAGAAATGGATTTGAACTAGAACCAGAAGCGGAAATAAAGAATCATACAAGTCATTCTCCTGATAACTTTGCAACTGATGGAAGCATTACAGAAAATGGTTTTGGAAGCCCAAAAATCGGGAATTTGCTCTATAAGGAGGATTTCATTCAGGAAGATGGTCCAGTACTGCATTCGAGTGTTGGTGAGCAGCATAAAGTTAACGGATCACAAAGTAATATTACTCATGTTGGTTCACTTGATTGCTCTTATCAGCAGATGTCACTGGATGACAGGATATTATTAGAGCTTCAGAGTATTGGATTATACCCAGAACCTGTGGTTCGTACCATTTCTATTACCACTTATTTACTTCATTTCTTGTTTTGTCATTGGACATCCACACTATCCTGCATTTGATGCTCTGCAGTCAAATGTTTGCTATACATCAACTAAACTATAATGACCAGTGCATCTGTGGTTGTATTTTGTTCTTTTCTTGCATCTACTGTTCTTTATTGATGAACGTTTTTGCATTACTTTATATCATGTATCCAGAAAAATTTTATCCAAGAATGCAATTATGATAGTTTAGCTTCAAAAACCTTTTGCAGTCTATTTTAACAACTGAAAAAGCAACTATTATATGCTTTTTGGATCTTTTGTTCTTCTGTAAGATGAAAGAAATCCATTTCTTTGCTTCAGATATTCAAATTTTGCAAATATTGTTGTAGCATTTTCAATTTCAGATATACTAATATTGGATGGTTCAAATAGTTTAGTTATTCATCTGTCTTTTGCATTCAGCCTGATTTGGCACAAGGGGAAGATGATGAGATCAGTAGAGATATTTCCAAGCTTAAGGAGGGCTTGTTTCATCAGGTATGTTGTATTAGAATGTTGATTTTCTGCTTTTGCAATGTCAAGACTGCTGTTCTGGAGTTTCTTCTTTTAACGCTTTCTATCTGTGGCATGCCAATTATCTTTTCTATCGGTATCTATTGCGTTTGACTCTTCCACTAGTGTTAGTATTATGTTTGTCCTGCTATAGATGAATTCACTTTCGTATTCTGTTCACTTTGCAATTTAATGATATGCTTTCTAGTCTTTTGATTAATGGCTGATTTTTTGTATTTCTCATTTGGCAGGTGAAGAGAAAGAGAAACCGGCTGTGCAAGTTGGAGAAGGCTGTTGCTAGGGCTCGAGAGGTTGAAGAGAGGTGAAACTTTTGCATATTGGTGGCACTTTAGGATGAACAATATCTTTGGCATTTATTGTGGTCTGTTGTGCAGGTCTCTTGAGCGTCTAGCATTAAACAAGCTTGTGGATATAGCATACAAAAAGTATATGGTAATTTGTCCTTCCCATATGTGATTTATAGTGACTTGATAGACTCTTGGGTTAATTATATTTTCTGGATTTGCTAGACCTCCTGTTAGACGGCCAATCATTATTTTTTCTGAGTAAAACATTTGCGTCTTTATCCGATGCTTAATTGATGTACCTGAGTCACTCAAAGGGTCATTGCTTCTCTGTTAGGGATGAGTATTCTAACCTGTGGGAGTCTGATCCCTGGAGGGATCATCAGGTAGGGGTTTGCATCCCGATCTCCCCTAAATAAAAGTATTCCTAGATCCAACACTTCATGGACGAGTATTAATTGTAGCATCAAGAACAATATTAAGATGTTATCAACAAAAACCATAAACTAGATGGTTTTCTCTAAAGTATCTTTGCCTCATCAGGATGTAAGAATTTCAGACTCATTGCTACCTTGAAATTTTGTATTTATGACAAGGATGCTTCAGTGGTATAGAACAGATTAAAATATTTACACATTGCCAAACTCAAAAAAGGATTACGACTCTTGAGTCATATGGGGCCTTCTGTTGGCTATTTTGGAGCGTTGCTTTGGAATGCTTCTGCGTTCTTTCAAGTTGTAGTAACTTGTACGTTAGAACTGATTGAAATTTTGATATTCTGCATTCATGGACTACCTTGCAAGCAGCATCAGATTTTGTATACGCCCTAGCTAACGTCTATGACTGTCATCTCTTCAAGGGTACAAACTCCAGGTTCTACTTTTTATTCTTTGTTAATGTTCTCCTCTTCACAGGCATGTCGAGGTGGCAATGCATCCCATGGTAAAAGTGGAGCGAATAAGATCTCAAAACAAGTTGCTGTGTCATTTGTTAAGCGAACGCTGGCTAGGTGTAGAAAATTTGAAGAGACGGGTACGAGCTGCTTTGCTGAGCATCTGTTCAAGGACGAAGTTCTCTCTGCACCCATTTGTGGCCCTGATGTGAAATGCTCTGATGCTGACAAAGAGGCTCTTGCTGTGAAACCACACCCTGAATCTTTTACAAGTCAGCAAGAATCTAAGGCAGCAGGCATGTGTTTCACCAATGATTGTTCTTCTATTCTTGAACTACACCACAGTTATCGTGTTCTGTTTCCTGCGACTTAAACATAATTTCACTTAGCATTTCTTTTTATGGGTTTTGGTTTACCTTACGTTTATGCATCTTTTGCTGCAGGCACTTCCTTTTGTTCTGTTAGAAATCCAGTTGAGCGATGTGGGCCTCATATCAATGGTCTTAACAAGGATTTATCTGATCAAAGTTTTGTAAAAGATGAGTCATGGCCAAACCGAGGGAAGAAGAGGGAACTGTTGCTTGATGATGTCGGGAATGTGGCAAGAGGCACCTCCAACCTTGGCAGTAGCCTCTTGGCAGGAACAAAGGGAAAGAGGAGCGAGAGGGATCGGGATGGAACAATAAGGAACTCTTTGCCAAAAGCTGGAAGACCAACAATAGGCAGTGTCAGGGCTGAGCGCAAAAACAAGACGAAACCTAGACAAAAAACAGCTCAGTTGTCAACTTCAGTGAATGCTCTTTCTGACCGAGCTGCAGAAATGCCTGTTTCCATGTTGAATTCAACTAGGGAGTCCGGCAAATCAGTTGGGAATGCTAAACTCAAGGAGGCACTACCCAGTAATCATCGCAGTGATGTTCCGGATTCGGTCGACCACGAGGGACCCATCGACCTTTCGCATTTGGTTATACCTGGAATTGATGAATTGGATGTCTCCGGTGATCTTGTTGGCCAAGGCCAGGATCTGGATTCGTGGTTGGGATGTGTTGATGGCATGCAAGATCACGACAATGATTATGAAGGTCCTCTGTCGATTCCGATGGACGATTTATCGGTAGTCTTCTAACTCTTCTGCACATCCTCCTGCAATGCGGTAGGCCCTGAAAAATGTATCTAATTGTCGTGATTTAACCATCTGTCAAAGTTATCCCTCTCTCCCATACTAGAGTTTGTAATTAGCAGAGGCCATTCTTTTGTATGATGATATATCAAAAGCAAGTTCGATATTTGTCATCATCATGATCATTCGTCTCTTCTTCCCCCTCACATTGATCCCCTTCCATGTTTGCGAAGACTGCTTCGTGCAGTGGGTTTCTGCCAGTGTCGCAGCTCATCTTTTAAGCTTACTGTAAAGTATTCGAGCTGTTCACTTGTTTATTTAGTCTTTGGTTGTACAGGCTTTTCCCCATACTGAATAATATTCCAATGGTCTCTCTCACCCTCTCTCTCTCTTCGAGATATATTAAAGTAGCTGTATAAAAGCAATTGACTTAATTGCTGTTACTTGATTGCTTAATGTTTGTCAAATGATTTGATAATCAAACAGGAAATAATTGCTATTAAATTCTGTTGGAGGTTGTAATTCTTTTCGGCTCCACTTATTTATAGCTTATGATTAACGGAAGATCGTCGAGACGCCAATAAAACATAAACGAGCAACACAATTAAGTTAAAGGTAAAGGTCATGGGTTCGATACCTGGGACGTGTTTGGCTTCAGCTCCCATTATACCACCAGGAGTAGGGGTGTTGAAGGATCCATTGGAACTGAACCAAACTGTTAGAGATGTCAAATTGTTTGGTTTCGTTGGTTTAGAAAAAAATGTAATTGACGGTTGTGTTGGAACTGAATCATGAGAACCAAACTCGAATGAAATGAAGGATGGATTGAGCATTATACAAACGATTGAAGAGTACCGAACAAGACATACCTTTTTGGCCTTTTGGCTAAGTGTAGCATTTGCTCTTATAAGTTTAGCATATGTTATGCGGTCATTGATCACATGATATTAAATTAAATTTTTGATACTTTTTCGAAGTTAATATTGGGTTACATCAATGATCAACTTTAAGTCCATACTTATTTATAATGGTGACCGATGAGTTAACAAAATATATTCAAGATGAAGTACCTTGGTGTATGTTATTTGCATATATCATTGTGTTAGTGGAGGAGTCTAAGGAAAAAGTTAATAGAAAATTGGAACTATGGAGAGAAACATTAGAAAGCAAAGGCCTCCGACTTAGTAGGACAAAGAAAGAATATATGGAATGTAAGTTTGATAATTTGGTTACTTTATATGACAAAAAAATTAAAATTGGCACGCATTGCATCCCCAAAATAAAAGTTTTAAATACCTAGGGTCAATTTTTCAGAGTGATGGAAGAATTGATAGAGATGTTACGCATAGAATTAATGCTGGTTGGTTAAAATGGAAAGGAGTTTCAGGTATTCTTTGTGATAAGAAGATACCATTAAAGTTAAAAGGTAAATATTATAGAGCAACAATTAGACCTATCATGTTTTATGGTTATGAATGTTGGACAATTAATCATCAACATGTACAAATGATGTGCATGACAGAAATGAAGATGTTGAGATGGATGAGTGGTCATACAAGAAAAGACCGCATACAAAATGAGGTTATTAGAAACAAATTAGGAGTGACACCAATAAATGATAAAATGAGAGAATATCATTTAAGATAGTTTGGATATATAGAAAGAAGATCAAAAGAAGAACCTCTAAGAAAGTATGAAAAATTAAATTTAGAAAGTATTAAAAGAGGTAGAGAACGATTACAAAAGTGTTGGAAAGAATAAATAAAGAATAATCTCGCTTATTGTGAGTTAATTGCTAACATGACACATGATAGGGCTATGTGGAAACAAAGAATCCATGTAGCCGACCCCGTCTAGTATGGCAAAAGGCTTAGTTGTTATTTGATTGCCAATGAAAAGTGGTTATTAAAGTTAAAAGATAAATATTACAAAGCAACAATTAGTTCTATAATGTTTTATGGTTTTGAGTGTTGTACAGTTAATCACCAATATGTACAAAAAATGTTCGTGGTAGAAATGAAGATGTTGAGATAGATGAGTGGTTATAAAAAAGAAGACCGTATACATAATGAGGTTATTAGAAACAAATTAGGAGTAACACTAATAAAGAATAAAATGAGAGAATATCATTTAAGATGGTTTGGACATATAGAAAGAATATCAAAAGAAGAATCTATCAAAAAGTATGGAAAACTAGATTTTGAAAGTATTAAGAAAGATAGAGGATGACTACAAAGGTGTTGGAAGAAAACAATAAAGAATGATCTAGCTTATTGCGAGTTAATGACACATGAAAGAGCTGTGTGGAAACAAAGAATCCAAGTAACCGATCCCGTATAGTATGGGAAAAAGTTTAGTTGTTGTTTTGAAAAGAGAGTCTCTCATTATAGTTTGCTATTCAACTCTTTGACCGTTGTTTTTATATTGCACTATAATAAGAATCATGGTTAAAAACCGACTCAAAATATCGGTTTGATTCATTTCAGTTCTGACCATACTATGGTTTTGGCTCCATTCTCAAAATACCAAAAACCACTAATAGTTTGGTTCGAGGTTGAAGCTAGAATTGGAACTACACAAAAACAGTGAACACCCCTAACAGGGAGAAAAGAAAACGTTAAACAGATGGGCACCGAGGAGCCCTTGCTTGCTTTGAGTTCCACACTTTCTTTTCTTTTTTTGCAAAATTTATTTCTCATCTTGCGTGTACTCAAAAAGTAGAATTATTTTCCTTTAAAAAAAAGCAGAATTATTTTAGTTAATGCTATATAAGTTCGTCGCCGGTATAAGATGAACAACATGCATGATCATCGGTATGTTTCAGACGGTTTAAAGTAAGTCCTGCACAGATTTAAATGGCTGAATGTAAATTTTAGGAAACTAAAGAAATTATATTTTGTGAGGCTTACTTCACCAGACGTGCCCACCGGAACGTAATACAATCCATTGAAAAGTTGGTGAGGTACAACACCCGCTATGATACCAAAATCATCTACGGAAGAAGTTGAAATCTCAACCGTACGTTTTACTGATGAACAGCTATTATCCTTTGGGCTCGAATTGGATATCATAAGATCCAAGAAAATAACGGTCAAGATCTGAAAGTACATTGAAGATGTGATTCGACGTATTACACAAGGTTTTCTTTAGGAAAGTTGGGGCTGATTGTGGAGCGAGAAAGTCCGCGGGAGGAAGAAGTCGAACGATGTGGAAAGAGAGCAGCCATTGATGGGAATATCTGTGTTGATAGGTTGAAGGAGATCATCTGGTTGGTCGCCTTCCTCGCTCTCAGAGGCATCGCGTCCTTCGTCTTCGCCATTCCTTTGCTTCACGCTTCGTTCGTATCGTTCCTCGTCTCCGTAGCTTCTCATCCGTTGCTGAATCTCCCGTTGCTTTTGGGAAAGAACACGGACGGTAGCTTCCCACTCTGGTCATTGATTCTCTTCGGTCCGTACCATGTTTTTATACGGATTTTCGTCTTCTTGAGAAGATTGAAGAGAAGGGAGCCTCTCTACAACCAGATCACCGACGGAATCTATGTTGGTGGTTGGCCCTCACGCTTTGATTCAGTCCCGCCGGGCGATCCCGCCATTATAGATTGCACTTGTGAGCTCCCCCGAAGTAGATTGTTGTCTAAGAACGCATACATATGCGTACCAACTTGGGATACGAGGGCGCCGCAACCGTCCGAGATCGAATTGGCAGTTAGATGGGCTTGCAGGAAGAGGGTTCAGAATAAGCCTGTGTACATCCATTGCGCATTTGGTGAGTATCAATGTTATTTATTGCATTTGGTTGATAGCCTGCAATTTCTTAGTACTCGTACGGTATATTGTTGACAGTTTTTATGTTTCCCTTTTTGTTGGTTAAGCATTCTGATGTCGAATTTGTAGAAGCTGTTAGATTTGGTGCTGTACAGAACATGAAACAGTTGTTCAAAGGGTCAACTTAACTTGGTTACTTTAAAGGATGAACCGCTTAGTCGGTGGTCGACTGTAAAGATTGCTCCAAAGAAGGCATATCTTTTCTGATTTAATTGTTTGAATGCACGTCGGATTGTGGGATTTGATGATCCTGGCACCCAAAACATCAATAGCCAGCATTCTGGAAGTACCAGCCTGGACATTTCTGTGGGTTTTGCAGAACCCTTGTTACAGTAGTGGCGATTGAGAATGAATGGTGTATTTACTTAGTGGTTCTCACCCAAGAAATGTTTAATAGTTGGGGTTGTTTTAACCAGTGTATTAATGGTGTGAAGTTCTATGTGGGTTTGTAGTGGCTAAGGATGAGCATGGTGTTTCAGTTTTAAATATTAAAAGCTAATAAAGTGAAGCAATATCTATCACGTTGATGGGGAAGAGGTGTTGTTCATTCATAGAAGTAGTTTTAATTGTCTATCAATTGCTTGATACAACAACAAAAACAACAACTAAGCCTTTTCTCGTACTAGACGGGGTCAGCTACATGTCTTCTTTGTTTCCACATAGCCCTATCATGTGCCATGTTAGTAGTTAACTCACAATAAGCTAGATCATTCTTTATTGTTTCCACAGAGCCCTATCAATTGCTTGATGTTGGGGTAAATTACTATTATTGCTTGTATTTCAACTTTGGTTGATATTTTTTGAGCTATTTCATTGGTTTGAGGTTATCTTACATTTCTCACTGTAGCATTTGAGACTGCTGATCTCCCTGGAGGTATCAAATTGTTGCGAGATCAGCTTAGATTTTTCTGAAAAAAACAAACTTATAGTATCATCCTTACCATTTCCCGTACCCGTATCAAAGAGACCATACCTTGAGATGGCATCACCTATCGTAGAAGGCTTGAGAGTCCTCTCCACTAGCATTCTAGCATCTGGGTTGGAGGTTCCACATTCTAGCATTTTGTGTCTAATTTCTAGCTTAGAATCCCAAGTTATATTAAATTAGCAATATTATTTATCAAAATATAGACACGTTAAACCCATCTGGGTTGATTGATCGACTTGAAAATGCATAAGAATTTGAGATTGAAGTCATTGATATGGTTTGCACATCAGCACTAGAGACTGATAAGGCTCTGCGCTCATGTGAATTGTCTGCCTTCGGCATTATACTGTTATTGCATGCGTAATGCTGTTGTCTGTTGCAGTTTGTTATAGGCCACGGCAGAAGCGTATGTGTTCTATGTGCTCTCTTAGTTGCATTAGGTGTGGCTGAGGATTGGAAAGAAGCAGAGAAGATTGTGAGAAAGCAAAGGCCTTCAGTAAGTATGAATTCTCTACACCGACAGCATTTGGAGGAATGGTCAAGGTGTCTCATTTCTTCGGAAAGGAAAGATGGTTCGGCAATGGGCTCCTTGTTTTCTTCAGGGGAATACCGGAAATGATTCCGCTAAAGTCTCCTGTTTGGCAGCCAACTCTTAGATCAGCAGCTATAGAATTCAGAACCTACTCCGATTATAAGCTTGCATTTTTAACTGATATTAATGTTGTTGAAGTGGTTTAGGAAACCTTTTGTCTCTGTAACTTACTCTAGCTAAACTACTTGTATTGACTTGGAAGAAAATGGATGGAAACCATTTATTGTCTGTCGGTTCAGCATGATATTTTATTGTTTGATCTGGCTTGTTCATAACCAATACGTTATATGACTCATCCTGAAAATAATGATGAGCAGGACAATATTACACTGGCATGTAGACTAGGGTATCATCCTGGGTAAGAACCACTCATGATAGGCTTTGTTAACACATAAAGCGTCTCTCTCTCTCTCTCTCTCTCTCTCTCTCTCTCTCTCTCTCTCTCTCTCTCTCTCTCTCTGTCTCTGTGTGTGTGTGTGTGTGTCTCACACACACAGAGAGACACGCAAACAACACACCATTTAGAAGAATTAGATGATACTAAATTCTAGACCCCAGAAGCCCTTGTGCCTTTTCTCTTCCATTCATCAAAAAATGGAATTATACAAACTACAATGAAGCTAAATCTTCCGCTTTTCTGTTCCCTCCAATCTTCCCTATTTTAAATGTCGGTTATTTCTCTTTTGTTGAATTTCAACATAATCTATATGAGAAGGTGGCGAAGTGATTCTCTGTATGGTGGACCATTTGGATATCAGTCCTAGCTGGAACCGGACGTGCTTCTGCTTACCGTTGTCCTACACCACAACAGGATAAATAAGTACAGAGAATAATATAAAAAACTTATTTTTGTACTAAAATTGTCAGGTCGATGTTTATAAGCATCTTTTAGTTTTTTTCGAAAGTTTGATGTAAGGTAGGCATTTGATCTCTTGGCTGATAATACTACACTATCGTCATGTATATCTTCAATTGTTGCTTTCCATCTGCATGATGATGATGATGATGCAGAGTACAGTATTGATGATGGGTAACTTGGCAGATTACCTGATCTTTGGAGGACACCTTTGATGCATCTGTAAGTTTATTATTAAACCAAAACCAAGCTAACCATATCAAAGCACATAATTAAGCAGATCCAAAGCCTAAACCGAAACCAAACTCTCACGATAAGTGGGTGTGGTCGACTACATGGGTTCTCAGTTGCCATTGAGTCGATTTTGCATCATATGTTAGTTCGAGTATGCAAACATTCACGATAACTGATAAGCACCATTAATATTGTTGAAGGTAATTCTATCAATAACTACATTTTCACTATTTCACCCATCTTCCTGCATCTCACGAGAAACCAACTAAGGCTGCGCAAACACTGAACTCCCTAACCTATCACCTGAACTTTTACCATGGTAGATTCTGCTATGTAGGTCATGAAAATATGGCCAAAACCACCCTCTAAATGAAAATTGGGGCAACGGCGAAGTCAACCTTTATGCTCCTTTTGCCATTCTAGAACCTAAGGGGTTTAAGTACTGTTGCTTGGCTACATGATAAATCAGGTTGTTGTCATGTTTTTCCAGGTCAAATTATGTGGTTGGGGGAGAAGGTATCTTACTCTCTCGGGCGAGAAGCCCAGAGAGAGCTGAGAGCTCTTAACCGGCTGTAGTATTCTCCGATCGCCAGAAAACACCGGCCTGCTTGCCGGACCGTCAAAATTCGGCAAAGTTGGTGCAACGTCTGCTGCCTCAAATTGTCAGCCTGCAAGATAATGACAGATCATTCAATGAAAGAAGAAAAGGAAAATAATGATACTCAACAATCAAATTATCAAACAAAACAGGCGACATTTTTGTTGAAAGAGGAGGGTCATGTTGTGCGCCGAACTGCAAAATGCAACAAATCAGGCCTTTCTAGAAATAGAAAGAAATAGCGGGGGCTATTTTGCGAGGAACCCTAACAGGCAGTCTGATAAGGGTTGAAGACCATTTGTTGTCATTTTGCTGCTCAGGAGTCGACAAATTGACAATAAACAAGATGACCATATTACCCTTCCTATGGTTGAAGAAAAAATTGTCACCTGCCGGACGAACCCCTCAAAATTGGCAAGCTTGCCAAGAGCTATGGCCATCTGACCTATGTAGTTGCCCGCATCCGGCCCATGGCTAAGTGAGCTCGAGCCGATCGTCTCTGTAAGACCCTGTTGCAGCGAGTCAAGACCCTGCGTTAGCGCCTCCTCGGCTTGCTGCGACGACTGCTGGAGGCTGCATATCCCCAAGAACTGCTGCTCTGTCAATGGCTCCAACTGGGGCACCAATAACTGCATGGGTCCAGTACTCGTTCGGTAAATAAAAAGAAATACAAGGGCACACTGGTCATTCAAAATTTATCAACAGAGAAACCAAAACCAAGTCCATATGTCGTTCTGAAACACGAATCCTTCTTCCTTAAAAAGTCGGATTCGGTTTAAACTGATACTTTCATCCTATGATACACGAAAACGGTTGGCAGGAGCTGTATCCCGGTTCGGAACCATATAGAAATCGAGACACATTACGAAACGTTTTGTACATACTTTGACTAAATTTAGGATATTATATTAAAGATATCATTTTCCTTCTACAAGTTTTAACTTAGTCTGGTTGGTTAAAGTAATCTGTTGTTACTGAGAATTTGCTCAATTCAAATCTCAAACACATCCTTTATATTGTTTACTATTTTTTATGCACATATATATATATATATATATGCAACTGTCAAATCGGTGAAGTCGGCAGTTGAAATTCAAACTTCAAAAATGAAAAGTATGGTAGTATTTTTTGTATTATTTACTTTGCTTTAAAGAATTGTGCCACACTAACCGTTAATCTAAGATAAATCTTATTTTATTGTTTTCTTCCAATACTTTTGTAGTCTTTCTCTTTCTCTTATTATTTTTACAATCTAGTTTATCATATCTTCTTACTCAAGCTTTCTTTGGTGGTCTTCTTATATTAAATAATCTTATACGATTTTCTCTCATTTTATCTACTATTAGTAGTACTTTTTGTATTATTTACTTCTGCTTTAAAGATTTGTGCCATGCTAACCGTTAATATAGACTAAATCTTGTTTTATTATTTTCTTCCAACAACCTCTTTTACTATTTTTACAATCTAGTTTCTCATATCTTCTTACTCAAACTTTCTTTAGTGGTCTTGTTACGTTAAATAATCTTATACGATTTTCTCTCATTTTATCAACTATTGGTACCACTCCTAATTTATTTCTAATAACCTTATCACATATATGATCTTTTTGTGTGTAGCCATTCATCCATCTCAACATCTTTATTTATGTCATGTTGATGATTAATATTGTTCAACACTCAAAACTATATATAGTATAGTGGGTCTAATTACTACTTTATAATATTTATCTTTCAACTGTAAAAATATCTTCTTGTCACATACATCTCTCTGTATACCATTTTTCATCATTTTTTTATTTTTAGAGAGTTGTTGTTTTCCATGTCGCGTGTGTATGTTTCTGTTTTCCTTCGTCTCCGAAGCAACATGGCTTTCATGAAAGACTGTTTAGTGGATCCACAGTAGGATAATTAATTCTAAGAATCTCAAACTAACATGGATTCGATTCAAACGTTTAAATCCATGAGCACAATTAAATGAATTAGCCCTAACATGGAGGCGTAATTAATCACATCCGATGTAGAACCCGTGCATTGATGCAACTTGGTCCAACTTCTAAGAACTGTTATATTGGCCATGATAGTAATGACCTAAGTCCAACTTCTTTGATCTCCATAATAATTATAAAGATGGGAGCATAAAGTAGGATAAATTAGTGGCAAAAGAGTATATAATAAAGGTCAACGAGAATTTTACCTTGAGGAGCTCGGATGGCCGGAATCCACCCATCCAAAGGAAGCAGCGCTCTGCCGGCGTCTTCCATGTGCCGGAGAAGAGATGAAAGACGTCAGTTTTCGTCGCGATGCCCTTGAGCTGGAAGAGCTCGTCGTAGTGGGTGAGGCAGCCATCAACAATTATCTGAAGCTCGGCATCCGGCAGGTGAGCATGAAGCCCATTCCGGAGCTCAGACATGTACTTCTGGTCCTCTTCTAGCCATCTCGCGTGTTCCATGTCAAAGACTGCTGCACCTGATCAAAGAAGGCTCGGGAATTAATTACTTGGTCCCTAATATTTCGAAAATAACATATAAGTACCCCATTGAAAACGTACATGTTGTATAAGCGCCCGGTTATTGCTAAGTATATCAACCGAAAGTTCTTTTCTTCAACTATACACTGAAAGAAGAGATATAGTAACTGACTTTTTTTTAGACCGTGGCACACTTTATTTTGAGTAAGGTGTACTTTTATTTCATATCCACAAAATACTTATATTTTTTTATATACAATGACGAACTCAGGAATTTTTTAAATTTAAGCTTAGGCCCATGCCTTACCTCGCCTTACAATAGCTGTATTTGATGTAATAGAAGCACTCACATCCTAACAAACTAACTAGAAGTTGAGAATCTTATATAACTTGCTCAATCAAGGATCGAGGCAATTTTAGGGCCAGTTAAGAATTTTTTTTAGAAGTTATCATGTATTATGATCGTTGACGATGATAAATAATATGATTATTATATAAAAGGATTGACCTAAAAGAGATTCTCTGTCCCTTCAAAAAGTAATATCCTTAATTTTCAAATCTAATAAAAAATAATATAGTTGAAGTTTGTAGCACACGTTTATAAGTTTGTCAAAGGGGAAGACATTATTTGGCCCAATTTGGAGAGGGCAACACCCCTCTCCCCCCCCTCTCTCTCTATATATATATATATATATATATATATATATATATATATATATATATATATATATATATATATATATATATATATATATATATATATATATATATGTAATTAATTAAAGGAAGAAAACTGTACCTGAGGTGAGGTTGGAGCCGCCACCTCCTGCTATAAGAAGACCCTATAGATAAAAAGTTATATTAAATCTATGAGAGAAACCACCAGAAGGGTACAAGCTAAAGAAAGAAAAATAAAAAAAAGTAAAGATGAACTTAAAACCTGTGATCTTGCTCTTTGTAGCTCTTTCTCTAGCTGGTTCAGCTTGATCCTGCTGTTCTCTAGTTGCTGCACGTAAGCCTTCAAATCCCCGAAAATTAACATACATATGCAAATAAATAAGTGGCGATGAATTAAGAATAAATAAGAAATTGTCAGTTACATAACAAGTATCAGTAACTCGCTAAACTCATTTTTTTAATTATTTATTTCTCATTTTAGCGGTACTTTAGTAATAATCCAATGGGTAGAATGAATGCCAGTATTTTGATAATTCCATTAAACCACTAGATTAATTGAAGTTAATATCTTGCTCATAATATATAAAAGTTCCTATGGTGATGAATCCAACGCATGCTCAGTAACAGAAAAGAATAAAAAGGCACCTTCTTTCTCAGTCGGTTTTTTCTTGCTGCCTCCCTGTTCTGAGCTAACCGTCTCAAAGTCTGAATGACACATGAAGGAAAATGTTACAGTAGTTTGAGTTGGAACTCGGCATTTTTGGGGTTTTCAACACACGCACTTATAGACACACCAAAAGAGCTAAAGCACAAGAATATAATAAATGAATGAACAAACCACGTAGAACCCGAAAGAAAGAAAGATAGCAGAATAAAACTTGTTTACCTTGGGATCCAAAGCCTTGGATCCATCCTTCTCCGAACCCGATGCAGTCACCTTCTTCTATGAAAGCAGGTAAAAAGTTTGATGAGCACCATGAACAGGTTAGCAACAAGAAACAGACGTGCATATGTTTCTAATGGTATACGAGTTTCAGATTTTATAGTTTCAGGTGACATATAGCAAGAGAATAATAAGATTCATTTTTCTTGTAGAAGAGAAAAAGGACAATGGTCCAGATGATCATGGTGGTGAAATTATCCAAAGTTGTGTTGGGGTAATTGGTAGAGTTTTTACCATTGTGGATTCCAGGGCAAAGATGCTTTGGAGGAGAAGCGGCCAGCATACCTAAATCCAGACTTTAATGTTTTGAGGCTTGGAAAATATAAATGCTTTTATATGGTGATATTGATCAAAATGGTGATGATGATTCCACACCATAATATACTAATGGCGATGATAGAAACAATGGCATAAAAATTGATAAATTAATAGTAGTTGTGCACTCACGCTAATAATCTTCATCGTTATACAAAAGTTAACGAGAAATATGCTACTATAGAGAGAGAATTGCTAGACTAATCCAGGTTGTTGGATTGAATAGATGGATGGTTAGCTTTGGTTTTTTTTTTAAATATCTTTCATCTTTTTCTTTTTTATTTAGATAATCCGTCAATCAAATTCATGCGTAGATTGACATCAATGGTTTAAGATGAACGTGAGTTTAGTAACTCTCATTATATATATATATATATATATATATATATATATATATATATATATATATATATATATATATATATATATATATATATATATATATATATATATATATATATATAAGGCACTATATTTCCTTAAAGGAACTAGTTCTAGACATGGATGTTGGATGGTCTCAGGTAACGCACTTGATCATGAGAACAATAATTCCTGGTTTTGATTATTAGTAAGAATTATGAGAGTTCTAAAGCGAGTACGGGAGGATATATTGCAAGCTAAAATAATTTTTTGGTTCAATAGAACGAGAAATAAGCTTAGAGAAGAATTTAACGGAAGAGTACCTTCTCTGGAGGCTTTAATTGATTGTTAGGAGGCGTTGGCATCGAGGAAGAAGACGGTGGAGTCCTGCTGGAGGAAGAATCAAAGGCCATCATCATCTCTCCCTGCTGAGTGTTGTTGTGGTGCTGCTGTTCAGCCCGGTCAGATTCTTTTCCACTGATTGGAGAGTCCGGTTCAAACTGAGCATCTGCTGCTGCCCCGCAGGAGGCCGTATTCTGAGCCGATCCCGTATCTGTACTCCCTCCTGACCGAGAATTCATCTGTCAAATATTCCAACCTTTTGTTGATCACAACATTCACACTTCTTGAAAGTTACTGTCCCGTTATTTCTCAGCAAAAATATGTCACCATCGAATATGCAGTTGGCAGATTCTCTAAGCAGGAAAGCTCAAGAAAAGGAAGAAAGAATGTTGAGGGGGTGTATATTGTAAACAGTTGGATACTGACCCTTGGTGGTGGTTGGAATCTCGTTGGCCATGAGGGGAAGATGTCGAGAGTTGGAGGGCTAACGTCTAAGAATGCTGCAAAAGACAACAGGGCTTCTCCAATCAGAAGTGTAATGGATTTATTGATAAACAGAAACAAACAAAACGAAAATTAAGAGGTGGGTGTTATCATTAGAGAGAGAGAGAGAGGCTGGTATTGTTTTCCATTTTTGTTGCATCATGCCATTCAAATTCTCCGACCTGGAATGATTACCATGACGAAAATAGGGTGCCGCATTGGGTACCGTCTTTCGATCTTGTTACAGGTCTCTCTCTCTCTCTCTCTCTCTATGTGTGTCTCTCTGGCATTTTGGGGGAACGAAAAGAAAGGAGAAGGATTCAACACCCACGCTTTCTGTCTCCATCAGGTTCAACCCCTACTACTCCGAGAATCTTTGGCATGAATTCCTCTTCCAACTCACCAAATTGATAAGCGGATGCATGTTGATCACTGGCAAAGATCACAAAGAGACAAGAAGAAACGAAAATCCACCATCATCTCAGTAAGCAGCAAGAACCAAAATCGTAGTCCATCAGGATAGAAGAAGAAAAACCTTCAGTTTAATTTGCAAGCAGAAAACATATATCAAGCATAACTAACGAATACCAAATTCTTTGAAACACCGAAAATAGTTTTCTTTATAGAACACGAAAAGGAGTTGGATTGATAGAAACACATTACATGAAGTTTGATTGAGGATTGATCCCATGAAGAACTCCAAACACCCGATGCTGATACGAAGGTTCTGCTTCAGATAAACCACCTTGTGCAATGCTGTTACTCCCCATGCATGCGATCACTACAAACTCAGCATATCATCACCTCTCCTCCCTCCTCTCCTTGTCTCCACACAAATCTTTAAAGTGAGTGTGAGATCATCAAACTTCTATCTGTTAGCCTCATCAAACTGTTCAAAGGAGAAAAAAGCTAGGCGCTTTTATGATGATGACGGCGTGATGGTCCCCTTCTTTCGATTTTTGCACCGTGGTTCTCTTGTAGAAATCTTTTCTGCCAAAAAATTGGTGCCTGTAGCCATATATTCCATAGTGTCACCCCTGCCACACATCTTTTGACATCAGAGATGGATGAGATCCGTAGGTTCGAGACCGTCTTAATATTCAAGAACGGAGAGGTGCGCCAACACTAGAAAATAATCGGGCCCCTTCCCATTCAGCCATTAACATCACTTACGCCTACTCCACTCCTTTACCTATTGTATTTCTATTTCTGTCATATCTGAATTTGTTTAAAGGGCACCCATATACACATGTACTCAACAAAGCCAGCATTTAATATGGATTTACAGGCCAATTATACATCAATTAATCAAGTATGACGGTTCTTGTCATATTATTCCATACATTTGGATTGGTTTACCTGACAACCCATGGATCGTTTTAAATAATGAACACATCTATCAACCAAAACTTAGAAAAATACCCTACAATCGAACCCACTTGTATTTTAAATACGTTCCTTGAAGTGGACATGTTTTGGTTGTATCTCAATGGTTGATAAGTCTACATCGAAGTGCTTGTCAAAACAGATTCTCTTCTATTAGAAAAAAGTTTGCCCTAGAGCATGGAGTTCCTCTTAATCCTGTATGATCTTCAATTTGTAGCTGATTTTAGCGTTGCATCACACACACACACACACACACACACACACACACACACATATATATATATATATATATATATATATATATATATAATTTTGAAAACTTCACTTAATTTGCCTATATCAACCCAAAGGACAGTATGCACCACAAGATTTCCTCATCTTGTACTTGGGGCTTCCTTTTAATTTTAAAATGAACCAATGTTCTTTGAAATAAAGCAGATATGTAGGAAGAAGTAGAATTACTTGTAGTACCTTCTACAGGCTTATATCAGATGCACCATGTCATATGCACCGTTAATTATCACTAAATTGCGAGTTTTATGTCAATGGTTCTATATATTGTCAACCAAAGACCTAATTAATTAGGTAGCTTAGCCCTATGACAACTATTCCTCCACAAAGCGAGTAATGATTGGTCATGGTAGTTTGCTTCCCAAACTCTATCTATTCTTCCTTATGTGATTGGCCTGCATGAGATCTTGCTTTTTGTGTTCTAATAGATATGTTTTTTAGACGAATGTCATCATTAAGTTGCTTCGTGGTATTATTGAATTTGTGTATGAGTGTTGCGAAATCGTGGGTCATGATGCAGATGCCGTGTGACATAACATGGTTCTTGGGGAACATTTTTTTTCAAATCTTCCTGCTTGTTAATTGCTGATGTCATGAGTTTGTGAAGATGAAGTAATTCAAAGGCCACCAATATCTCTCAGAATGCTAGTTTCAAACCCTTCGCACAATAGATTTGTTATCTTTGATGATCTGCATTTCTCAGATTCATTGAGAATTTTCAACAGAGATCACACGGTTCAGTACGTATACTTTCCAATTTGTTTCAAGCCATGGAATAGATGGCACAAATGCTTTCTTCCACGCTTTTCAAAATGGACTATTGAACTTGAGTTACCAATAATTTTTGCAAGTGGAAAACTTTCAGCTAACTTCAGATTCTAATGGGTTTCCTGTCGCTATCCCCGGTTAAGAATTGCAACATTGCGCATCCATTGATGCCGAAAAGATGCATACAGAGCTTTTCAAAATTTCTTCTCAAGATAAATTATAGAACAAAACACTTCTGGATTGAATTCAAATATCTTATCTGCATGAGTTAATATGAATTTGATCTCATTTTGGATCTCAACGTATTCTTTCTCATTTCACCCTCATGGAAAGAGGCCAGGTCGTAATAAAAGGGTGCGGTCTGAGCCCCAATACTCGCAAGGTGGGGTGGGGTGTAGAAGAAGGATTCTAAAGCGGGTCGGGTCCGGGCCAAGAGGTTTTGCACCGAGTTGATCTAACCTCCTCAGCTGGAGGTTTATCCGAGTTATAAGTAAAAGAGGGCATAGAAGTTTTGCACCCAAATACTTACCTTGGTTTCTCTAAAATGATACAGACAACAAAGAGAACGGAATATTTATTGAGAAGCAAATTTGTTATCAAGCAAAGTGGATTGATAAGAAGTAGATTTGTTATCAAGCAAAATCGATTGATACTTAGGTGTATGACTCTCTCTCTCTCTCTCACACACACACAATGTATAGTAAATTGCTTGTGTTTGTTTATTTTGTGAGCCTGATTAAATAAACAAAAGATGCTCCTCTAAACTGAAGAAATGGATCGAAATAAGACCGATAAAGGTCAAATAATAAAATATTTTAAATCGTTGAAATTCTAACTTATCAAACAAGGGACACCAATAAGGCACCAACTTGTACCTAAAATATAGTAAATTACAGTACATAGCTCTTCCTAATACACCTCCATTAAAGAGAAAAAAAGAAAAAGGTGCCCCTCTTCCCCTTTAATGCGCCATCAATTTCAAATCATCATATCTGAACGAAGTCTTGTCTTCATTCAAGAGATTAGGTAGACTTTAACTAATCAACAAAATCGCAACAAGGCCAATTTTTACCTCAGGAAAAATCAGTAGTTTGTGCATGATCGTTTACCCTCTCTCTCTCTCTACACACACACACACACACATATATATATATATATCACCTGTTGGTCACCCTTACCAGTTGCCACCTGTTCCTTTTCATCTTCATCTCAAGTGTATCATTGTCAAATATAAATGCATAAATGAACAGGAAACAAAAAGGAAAAAAAGAATCCTTTCGAATTGTTCGATCACACAATACATTACGGAGATTTTTATGTCAAGCTCGACTTGACCAATTGTTATCTTGGTTAGACGTGCCTGACAATTTCCTTGGGATAATAGAGTGAGAAAATATTAAGTGATGCAAAGAGAACAATGGGAAACGACACAGACATGCTCATCCTTGAAATGAATCACATTATTAGAATATCAAAACAACGCACAACATTTTTTTCTCATGAACGAAGGTACACCTAAAACTCTAGATAAGGATTGTAGACATGCACACCGACTACATCCCAGAACTTCTGAAAGAAGTATAAAATATCCACAGAAACAGTAGAGATGATCTAGTTTGAGACCTAAATTGACTAGACGAAATAGGAATCAGTACTTCAATATGGAAAATAGATGTAATAAATCAATCTACAAATATACTTTGCTACAAGTTTAATTGAATAATCATTTGTGCTACATGGTATAGTACTGGGAAATTCAATCTCGAAAGGAAAGAACTTACCCACTAGTCATCCAACTTTAGCAGTGAAGACTGAGCAGCATGAGACACATATCCTTTTAATCTCTTCTGTATTTTTGTGTCAGCAGTTGTATAAACTGTATGTGACTCGTATAGTTGTTGTTGCACAAAGAAATTGTTGTTAAGTTTTCTTTTACACAGAATGATATGCATCTATCATGTAAGATCAGTTCCATTGATGAAGGAATAAAATTTAGCTAATTCTCTCAAGAGCGTGGTAGATTACTCTGTAGACTGCATACATTCTCGGCCGATACCACAGTTAGCTAGGTAGAACAAAACAAACAAGATCATTTTCAGGCAACCTCGAAGCATACTAGATAAAAGAGTCCAATATGATGACCCTGCATAGATACAGAAGTCCTATAATTCGAGACAAATTATACCAGGAAATGAGTAGAATGAAGTCACAGACCCTAACTTTCATCGCTGTGTGCAATTAATGATATCAAAACAAAAGGATCATCCTTTAGCATATCATACAAACAGAAATTCAAAATAATGAAAGGCCAAGAGGTTGCTGTTCCCTTGTTTATATATGTAAGGCAGGTGACTGCGTATTTGGTTTCGAACAGGCACACATTACACAGCACCATTTACTCGAGATTAATATCCTAATATATCCATACGAGTGAAAGATTGGTGGTCTAGTTGCGCAGATATGTCAACCATAGTTTTGGCAACATTAAAGATTCTATTGATGATCATTGAACATTCTTGAATAAGCTCATAGTTGATGATTGATGGTATAATGTGAAGAATTGTCTTCCATAAACAGTAAATAGCTAAAACATCAATAAAAGATATATGTTAGCAGGACTTCATTGAGATATCATGATATCTGTACTAAGTGATGCCACCAACAATGATGTTATACAAACTAATTTCAGCTACTGCTTGTACTCTTCAGGCTGTTGCAGTTCAAGATGACCCATCAGGCTTTTAGTTTCATGTTATTATCGAGCAACAATTAGATCTACAATGTTTTATGGGTTTGAGTGTTGGGTAGTTAATCAATTATATGTTAATGATAGAAATGAAGATGCTGGAATAGATGAGCAATCACACAAAAAAGACCGTATACATAATGAGGTTATTAGAAACAAATTGGAAGTGACAAATGATCAAATAAGAGAAAATTGTTTATTCAACACTAAAGAACGATCTAACTTACGTTGAGTTAAGTGTAGTTGTTCGTTCAACTGTGACAATCAGCGGCTCCACATCCAAGTTGTGTTGAAAGTAATTCCTTCTTGTAGTACTAAAATTCTTCTTATCTATTAACAAATGGATCCATTTCAAAACTTCTTTGGCAAGTGTGATCATTCATTGTGGCCAGTGAGAAAATTACGAATTAGAGGCTTAAACCATGAATGATTCACTGAAGCCATAAAAATAAATGCAAGCCTTCTTGAACATGGAACATGTACAATAGCAAAGCGGACACCTAAATTCAGATTAATTAGTTCTAAGTAACTTGGGGTTCGACTTGCAAGCTACTGACCTAAAGGGTAACGGGTTCCAAAAATATACCTATACACGAACATGCTCTCCATATCGTTGCCTATTTGAGTAAACTTTCATCTTGGGAGAGGGCATATAAAAGGTATATGCACAAGTAGACACGTCCCCTTCCGGGTTCCTTGTAACCTGAAACCATAACCCAACCATCTTGGGGAGGAGTTGAATTTTCCATCAACTGCAATGGTAGGGAACACCCTTCGTTAAGCTACTGCGATCATGAGTGTTGGAAAAAATATATAACACTTAGTTAGGAGCGGTTTATAACCGTTGATTCAGTCTCAGTTTCGGACAATTCTCTCTCTCTCTCTCTCTACACACACACACACACACACATATATATATATATATATATATATATATATATATATATATATATATCAACCCTTACTATGTGGGAAGATTTTAAGTTCTTAATACCATTCTTTTATATTAGCAAGCGGGTTGAGGTAGACATCATGACCGGTTACAAATTAGATATATACAACGAAAGAAAGAAGAAAACTAGATTCGAGATGAAAGTAAGTGTTCTTTTTTCTTGACAAAAGACGAAAGTGTTGCCTAAGATGGAAGTGAACTTTTGAACGTCTTATCATAAAATATTTTCATTTTCGAGTGAAGAATTTATCTAATGCACCCGAGTCTCGAATTGGAGAAAGACTGATTAGGTTTACATGCATCGCTCAAAGGTGGAGAAACAACAAATAGAGCACTACTCCATCCAAATGATGTTTTTAGTTTGGCACTTGTACATTTTAGAGATAATTCTTTGTTGGTGCTAGAGATAGTGATTGTGTACTTGTATAGATTATATAAGCTCAACTTTTTGAGAGATATTGGCAATCGATCTTTGTTAGAACAGTCAAATGGTAAACAGTCTTTTTTTAATCGGCAAAGGACATTTCCCGAATGGCATCAGTAATTGGTGTTTCCCGTGCAAAATGGTGTTTTCTTTAGAGTATTGGTAAATATAACCTTTTCGAGAGGCGGTACCCTAAAAAGGAGGTTAGAAAAGTACCCTAAAAAGGAGGTCAGAGAAGTACTATAATTCGATATACGATAAACGATAACCAGTTTGTTTGCTGCCATCAGTGTCAAATTATCATATCGGATGTATTAGACTCCGCCGACTTGATTAAGAGAAGGTGTTCATCAGAGAAAGGTTTGATGCCATGATCAAGTGTCAAATGTCCCTGAGGTTGTTACTTTTCAGAGGTTACAGCCACTACTTGTTCAACATCACACTAAATATGCGGTAAGTACGTTTCTGATTTTCATGTTTATGCTCTCTCTCTCTCTCTCTCTCTCTCTCTCTCTCTCTCTCTCTCTCTCTCTCTCTCTCTCTCTCTCTCTCTCTCTCTCTTATGGCATTACATTGTAGGAGGAGTTTTAACATTTTCTTTTGTTCTTCATTTCGTGTTCCCCAGATGGAGCTTTGCAATTCGCTGATAGAACTCTGCGTTGCAGATACGTACCACAGACATTATGCTCGAATGGCTGAAAGACTGCTACAGTGATGGAATTTGAAAAGACCTTTTCACGAAGAGCTATAAAATTTGGTATCATAGCAAACGACTGATTTTAGGTTGTGTAACTTAGGGAGCTTTTACGGGTTCTCGCTCGCCGTGGAAGCACTACCATCTTGCACATTAAGTTGGAGGCCCAGTCTCGGAAACGAAGCAGCCAAATCAATCAACATGTTCTGTCACAGCTTATTTATGGTTAGATTTTCTCTGCTCATCCAAAAGTACTACAGAGAGATGTCTAGGCATTCTACCAATTAGTTAGGATCACAACGATTGTTTGTGCTGAAGAGGAAATCAACAACAAAACAAACAAAAGCATATTTATTCTATTGAGTTTTGAGCTTCTGCAGTTTTGTAAGTAGAGACATACTCGCACAAGCACACAGCATACGTGCATGCGCCCACATGAAGAACATGTAGTTTGTATGTTACACACTACAAGAAAATGGAGAAATTGTGGCAGCCAATTGTGGCAGCCATGAATGAAAAACAGACTCCATGGTGGCAATGTACGTGATATGCTTACACAGACATCATTGACAAGCTTTTCTCTCGTGTGTTGAACATGCTATCTTTTCCAACAGGCTCCTTTTTATGACAATGTACCTAGAAACGTTTGTAGCAACTGGCCGTCACACATTAGGGGCTTTGTTTTAGTGACAATCCCATGTAAACGGGTGTTTCCAAGTTGTTCTCTTTGTGAGGACATTTTGTATTACTATGATGGTCATGAGCAGCAATCCTGACAATACTATAAATAGGGATAACAATGGGTCAGGTTGGGGCGGGTACGTCTAGCACAATTTTTGTTTGGCGTACTTTATATGTTTACAACGTATTCTACAATAAGTTTATTTGTTTATACAATCTAAGTCTCATGTATTGGCACATTAAAGCCTAACGAAGCATTGTCGGGAACTGAACCAAACTGAAACCAATGGTGCTAGTTCAGTTTTATGACTTACAATCGTTTGGGTTGGTTTCCCAAAATTGGGAGCCGATTAGAATGGTTTGATTTGAGGTTGAGCATGCAACCAACCAAACCTTCATAATGAACACCATAAACATAGGCAACACACTCATATATATATTCTTCAGTTGGCTGTGGTGATGGCAGCACATACTTAATATTAATTTCTCAAAAAAGAAAAGAGTAAAACACAATTTAAGCAAATAGATACGTGCAAAGCATAGATACACTGAAAGAGCAGAGAAAATAGGCCTTCATTTGGGAAATCATGGTTCACCAGTCAAGTCCCAGATCTTCACTGTTCCGTCATCGCTAGCAGATGCTAGAAGGTGAGGCATCTGGAGGTTTGACAACTTTTAAGGGTAGGCAACTTTTATCCGAAACATTCATAATGCAGTAGCATAAGGATGAAAAGCTGGCAAAGAAGAAAGTTTACCTTTGGGTGCCATTGCACTGCATTGATGTCCATTTCATGAGCCTTGTCTTTCTTTAGCAGCACCTCATAAGATGGACCATCAACCTGAAATGAGAGAGAGAATCTAATGTTTTGACTTTTGAGAACATAAATGTTCTATGCAGACTTGAATTCAATCACGACCTGAACACAAAATCCAACATCACAATGAGAGGATACAGGCCAGCCTATACATAACCAACTGTCATCACAACAACATGCATATTTTCCTTTTCTCACCAATAGGCATTACGGTTTCAAGTTTTATCAACTTGGGGTGAACACCTAAACCTCTAAGAACAAAAACTGTCTATGCACTAACAAGCACGCACTCTTCCAGCTTTATCCTCTTTCTTTTCTGAGAGCACACAAATGAAATGAATTGCTGATAGACATAGAATAGTCCCTTGACTCCCCAAAATGGTCCATCCCTGTATAGACGCTTATTATGGAAACTGAGTTCTCCTTTTCAAAAATGTCCAGAAATGAACGTAATAGGAATTTATTCTCGTGTCAAAGTGTGGCACTCACATACTCAACAAGGAACTGTGTGAACACTCCCTGTAAACAATTGCTGTTGTATAGACTAGATACATGCTACACACAATTAGGGATGTTTCTAGGAAAATAGTAAAAGAAGAACCAATAGCTCACATTTATTAGCAGAAAAGAGAATAAACTCCTTAGGTACTAAGATCAAAGAAAGTTATAATAGTAACTGCTCATAATTATACATTTGCAAAATTCCACTTGAATGATAGGGAGCCAATACTGCAGCCTGATAACAAATCAGAAATAACACAATAGAAAAGAGTATTTCAGGACTACCAAGTTTTTGGTGCTCCCATGAAAAAGACGGATGGCATCATCACCTGCTCCACTAGCAACTATATCATCCCTGAAAATTCGCCGAGGATTAATTATGCCTATGAGGAACAAGCAAGCATAGTTAGAGATAACTTGAAACAACCATAAAATGTAAAGTGGTGCATCAAGGAAGCATTATTGGAAATTTTAAATCATCAGCCAACAAGAAGGGTTTCATCAGCATCTGTCTCATAATTGGAAACAGCAACTTTGACATGAAAACAAAAGAGCACTTACGCAATGTTATGGTATTTTCTCTGTGATCCTAAGCACACTATGGCATCTTACAACCAAAACAAAGAGTTCTCTTACCTAGACCAATCAACTGAAAATATCGTACGATCATGATATCCTGATAGTGTGGAGATGTGCCGCCTGGAACAAAAGGAAAATTGATCACCACATTCATGGACCCATGTAAGCCAAGAAGAGGACTATTATAGATTTAGCACTTGTTTTAAGACCAACATAATAAAATAAAAACGCATACGGCCACTAGCCTACGTCCCATGAACATGAAGCATGTGAACAACAAAAAGCTCCTGGTCAATAATATATGCAAACAACGGTCTGAAAACTAGAAAAAGAAGTGACATATCAAGAGAAATAAGCATACATCAGAATTCACAAAAGAGAAAACCAACTCTCACAATTCAGTCTAGGAAATAAGAAAAGATGTAACCAATTGCTGAAGGCCATGCCACATATTCAGAACCAAGAGATTTGACTTGAGTGATTTGCAGGGGCTGACCCAAATCATCAGTAACAGGTACACACAATGGCATGCCTGCACACATACATAGTGCACAAGCATGCAGAGACAAGTGCACACACACAGACAGGTTAAGTCAAGGAGCAGCTGAGTCACAAACCAAATACAACCAATCAAAGTCTACACATACATGCACATGGTTTTAGTCAAGGAATAGCTGAGTCACAAATCAAATGCAGCCAATTGGAGTCCTAAGTCACTGAGATTTAATACTTATTATAATAAAATGCAACACAACCTGATATTAGATTGTCATAGATACCAGTTCTCTACTTTCATCCAAAATGCTTCCTACGCTTTTCCTTTTTTTCTTGAATTGTAGAAAAAGACATGAAAGCTATCACTGTTTAGAACTGGAGCTATACATTATTATTTGGAACCGCATCCATCCATCTCCTTTGCTTAATGAAAATTTTCACTGAATTAAATAGGGGAACATCCTAACAGAAATTTAACCAATAAAGTTCATGGCAAGGCCTAGATACCATTGCTAAAAAGGTTGCAGAGGATAAGAGAATTACCATGGCCTAGAGTTGTCAGAAGAAGATTCTTTTGGATTAGCACTTGTATCCCATATCTTTAATGTTGTGTCGTCACTGAGAGAAATCACATTTCAAAAAGAAGAGGTGGGTAATATCAGAAACCAGTTGTTTACAATTCAGTGGCAGCTAAAGTATCAAATGAGACATACCTACATGTGATCATCCGGTCTCCTTTGGAGTTGAAAGACACTGCCCATACCGTCGATGAGTGTCCACTAAAATACCAGAACTCCATTATTATACAGAACAACAAATAATACATGTACAATCTATAAGCACGTGCAGAGTTGTTTATGTAATAAAGCAAAGATTTCTTGCATGTTGACATCATCCACATAATTATATTAAAATAAAATCTTGCTTGCCATACGGCTTTTTCAGCATTTAATGTCATTCTTTATCTAATATACCATGCGCATCAGCATTTAGCAGATACTCATTTAATAGAATATACCAAATTCACTGTATCCTATGAACAAGAAATCCCAACATAATTATCTAATAAAGTAACCTAACAAGATGCAATCAAAATCTACGATGTTGGCGTTTGAGATTATAGTGAATTTCATATTCCATTTACAAGAAAGCCGAAAATGTTCCAATCAAAAGATTTTATTTAATTTAGATAAGAACTTCAAGAAAGCTTCCTGCTTATAATGAAAATGTCAGACTCAAAAAGTTAATGTCCCACAAGAGCAACATATGAGACAAAAGGCAGTAGTAAATAGTGATACTAGGAACAGACGATAGATATATACCCATTGATCCTCATTCCTCAAACATTTTTATTGACCCTGAATTTTTCCATATGTATCCAATAGTGTTTGGCAATTTTCTGGTACCAAATTTTGGACTTTTCATTAAGGAACCAACTCTAATAATGTAGGAATAACATAACAACTTTCAATACAAAAGGTTGAAATCCATATTCGTGAACTCACCCAAGCACAGTCCTACTAGGAATTCACTTAAAATACACATGAAATTGAAACTTTACAAAAGATAAAATGCCTTCTCCATCACTGTGCCACATTTTAAATCTTCAAATTATCAGAATGTGAATTTTCAAATAATTAACTGCAAGGAAAATAATACTAATGGTATATATAGTTCACAAGTGGTGGTCACCTGCCCGATTCATCTAATGTCTGTATACAATGCCAATCATCCATTTCACCATCTTCTGCCCAGACCTGCCATTACAGGAAGATGATGATTGGCATTTGTATATCCACATAAAACACCCTTATGAAAAGTACACATAAAATATCATCAATAACGAAACTTAAAGGAAATATGTAGCAAAGTAATGCCTACTCACCTTGATGGAATTATCATAACTCACAGAAACTAGAATATCTTCTAACGGATGCCAACGCACCATCTTTACATCCTGTGTGTGACCTTGCAACACAGACACACACTCAAACTCATTACCAGGCTGCACTTCCCAGATCCAAACTGATTTATCACGACCACATGTGGCGAGTAGTGAACCAGAAGCACTCCATGAAACACTTTTAACTTCATTCTCATGCCCCTAACAAGAGTAGCACACACAAATCGGGACAAGAATACCTCAAATGTACCACAGAAACAGAAGATGGCATATTAAATTACAATTGTCAGAGAAACACACCTCCAAAGAAGCAACGCATTCAAAATCATCACCAACAATTTCCCAGATTGCAGTTGTAGCATCAAAACTGGCTGTAGCTAGCAACCTCCCGGATGGTGACCATGCACAAGATCGGACAGTTCTAGTATGAATTTCATCCAGAACACCCTGCCAAAATATGCCAAGAAGAAAGTATGGTCTTTAAATATGCAATTCTAGGGCAGAACCTGATTTCAGCTTCTTTAAAATGTAGAAGGCAGCATAACTGTTTCAACTGAAGAACAAAATTTCTTTCAAACTAAGAAACTAAATAAATTCCAATACTCAGTGTCAAACTAAAGCACCTACGGTGACATAATCCCACCACATTCAGAATATTGTCATTTCATATACCTGTACTACATTGCAATTAGAACTCCTGATAATCTGAAAGAACGATGTATGACAATAAGATAGCAAAAAGTTATGGAATACACAATGTAAGAAGTATTTCTTTCATGTTCAAATTTCTTCCAGCCAGGAGCTAAAGAAGTCTATAACAAGTAAGAGCAAGAATCTCTCTCAAGCGTTTGGGTAATTCACCTAGCCAACAAATTAACAGCACGGTGGTGGTGATTATAGCCCCTACCGATTCAACAAGCTGTTCACCAACAAACCGATATGAATTCAATGGCGTTCAGCACAAGGCAAAACATGTGATCGACATGGATAACATTGTGATCGAACTTCATCTATTGATTTAGACCCTTTATTTGATACTTGATTAGGCTTGGAAAGAAACAGAGCAGTTCGTGGCTAATATGTTCATTAATGCGTGACGGCTCATTTGAGACAGCAGATGAATGAAATCAACATCTCAAGCCAAGCAAGGGCCTTCACTTCACTAACGTGTGCACGTCCACAAAATCAAGTACGGAGGAATATATACTTGGATACCACAAGCTTAACACAAACCAGAGCTAGATATGCATATGGACAATTAAAAGAATCCAATCGAGAAGCATGATCACAAGCCCCATACATCATTAACTCTGTTCTTTCATACATGAGTCGATGTACATCTTTTAGCCCAGGCATAAATTTTCACGTACTTTTCTTTCCACCATTGGTACTAACCCGTTGCGACAATCAAGTTCCACGTAAGTAACCTTTCTGGGTAGAACCCGGTATGGCGAGTTTTAGTAAATTTTCAACGTGAGTGCATCCGTCCTTTCATCAAAGATGAATCTAATGCCCTAAATTTATTCACGAAGACAAAACAGAAACGATTATACAACAAAAGATGGTAGCCACCATCGCACCAAGGTCAAAATCCTAGCCACCTCTTCACGTAATGATGATCGGGGACCTTTTTGTGAGTTTATGACATCTAATCACTTAAGAGGACCCCCAAAAGAAACTATTTTCCTTCTCTCTTTCTCCTCCAACAATAATCAATCCTAATATTTTATTTTCACTTGAAAATTCCCCGACAATAAGATATATTTCACATTCTCGTCTCCCTCCCAGGATATTGTACTTCAATCTAGAATCCCTACACCTTACCTTCAACAACACTAGTTTATCAATCACATAGAAAGAGAGTGAGAACGGGACGATGGGGGATCTTACTCTGCACTCAAAGGATGAATGGTTCCTAGGATCTGTCTGAAGCCAAATCCTGATCGTCCGATCACCGCTGCAGGAAGCTAGCATCGACGGCACGCCGGCCGCCCCCGTCGTCGGGTTCCACGCGAGGCTCCACACCCTATCCTGATGACCTTCCAGCCTCTGCAGCTCCCTCAACTCCACCATCTCTCTCGCTCCCTCTCTCCCGCTACGTCCCGCCGTAATCCGGCGAAGTCCGCCCGGAGATGCCGGTGACCCCCGCCGTCGAGATCTTTCTGGGTCGCGTGCAGTGCCGGAAGTCCACTCCTGCAGAAGAGGAGCCGCTTATATACAAGTGAGCCACTGCGGGCACGCTGGTGCCGTTGATTGGCAACCAGAAGCAAAGCCCGTACACCCTGCGATCGTGTACCCTACCCAACAAGGTTATCGGGTCGGGTCCGACCCGATTCACGGACTGATTCAAGTACATACTTGGATCTATGTGAAGATGAATTGCATAGGGAGGGTCGTTGAGTTGAGTCCAGGCAGTGAAGATTGAGTAGTTTTTTTTGGGTGATACATACTTGTATTTTTACGTCTACAAGTATTTTCTTATATAGAGTGACAAACTCATAAATTTTCCAGATTTCACGTACCTTGCCCTAAAATGGGTCCACCACTGGGTCCAGGGATTTGTTTCTTATGTGGATCTTCATTGTTGAGTTGCAGTCAATCCCCCTCACTCTTTAATGCTTCCCCATGATTCACCCTCCAAGATTTTGAGCTCCAGCCTCAGATCCAAGTCCCTACTATAGGTCCAGATCCATGATCTAGTCTTTTGTTTGTATAACAAGAGAGGTTCGCTATTCGGGTATGCTGCTTGATTGCTTGTGATTATTTTCAGCCTCTTACTTGATAAGAAAGACAACTCCTTATAGATCTTCTAGCCTTAACATATCAAGAAGCCATAAGTAAGAGAAAGCTAATTAATTTGTATATTTCCTATTTCTACTCTTTAAGTCTCAATCAGGAGTTGATTATTAATGTTAAGGAGATTTATTTGAATCTTTTCTTCTTCTTTTAGTTCCATTAATGAGAAAACACATCCGCATCGATTTTGAAATTTTGAGTCAATTTGATTGTGTTTAATGGATATAAAAGCAGGTTTTAAATCTAATCCAGTTCCTAAGTTTGGGACTGCAAGAAAGGTTTCAAGTTGGGTCTGAGTTGGGTCCCTTCTGAGCTAGCCCACTTGGATCTGGGTTGAGGTCTGAGGATTGGATCTGGCAGGAATGCATCACCGGCAATCAGAACTATCATGTAGCAAAATTAATTTGTGACCTTTATAATTTGACAATGCAAAGGATGTGTATAATAGTAAGACAGAGGATAGCACAAATGGCTACATGCATTCAGAATCTATGAAGATGACCCCAACACTTAATGTTCATTTCTAGAGCTTGTGCTCGATTGCCGACCGTCCATGGCCGGGGAAGCTGTCGGAAACTCAGCAAGCAAAACCCAGCAGAGCTTGTTTCTCTTTCGTGAGTCCAAAGTTTACTAGGAAACTTGCATGAATATAGACCTTCACTAAGAGTAGGGCTGGTAAATGAGCTAAACAAACCGAACGAGCCCTGTTCCTTGCTCAGCTCGTTTCCCATACGACGGGCCCGATTAATCAACGTGCTTTCACGAGTTGAACTGACCATACAATGGGGAGGCCGAAGCCAGATGTACACCCTGATAATTGAACTCATAACCTTCAACTTGTGACTCAACCTCATATGAGTCGAGAAGATTGGTTAAGCGAAAATTGTAGCAACGATTTTTGCACTTAAGCTTTACAATCATAAAGAGAAGTAGTTAGTACTGGTTGGCATGTTCGTAGGACTCAAATACGAGAGGCACTAGTTGGAACTAATGCTCCAATATGCACACACTCTTGAATTTGAGCTCACCAATGCATCACACGATCACACATGGAACTAGCTTAACACGTTTTGACTGGGCTCATGTACACACTTGTTGGATGTGATGTACAAACACACACTCTTACTCACAAGTTGGATATGATTCACCAACTCTCACTCACACATGGTTTGCCACACAATGGATATAACTCACCAAAGTGATAAAGACCGACTCACTCACCACCCATTAAGGATAAGAGAGAGATTTGAAGCAATGTTGGAAAATAACATAATGAGAATTGCTTAGGCCTGATCCTATTTATACTCGGAACAATCCCTTAAATTAGGTTAATGCTCATTAACTTGCTATAAAGACTCTTCTAAGAAATGAACAATCACCTTGTAAAATATTAGAGGCTCAACGTCTATGAACTTGCTATAAAGACTCTCCTAGGAAATAAGTAATCACCTTAGAAAATGTTGATGCATACTCAACCATCCATGACTCTTCAATTACTGTTTCGGTAATTGTTGAGATTATTAAATACAATTAACTAAGAACATTAAATTTGAATTGCCTATCCTGGAGTTATTGATTCTAAGAGATGCTGAGAATCTCCTAGTTGGCTTAAATTTGAATTTCACTCTTGAGTTCCAGTTTGTTTTCATCAAGGCCCGATTCCCACTATTGGCTTATGCGCACGTGAGAGAGCCCCCGGCCCAGCTTGTGAACCCATTCATTCTAACGTATTTCAGTAATGCCTAGCTTGTCTATGCGTGCTCTTAGATTCCTATCACGACCTCTACCGAGGTGAGCTATTGTTCTTTGTGCATCTATTTTACTGTAAATGATGTATAAGCATCTCATGAAGATGAGTGGCACCCAACACCTACACTTAGGAATGCCCTTGATCCTCATGAAACTCACATTATTTCTTTTAGGGATGCAACCAGTCGATCAGCATCGTCGAATTTGAAATAACCGATCTTATAATAATTTGATTCAGGCTCACATTAGAAAGTCCTAACCCGAACCCATCCCGTTTGGGCAATCGGAATTCTGCACGTAAATGACCCGATCAAGGTTGGTTCATCCACCGGGTTTGGATTTGAATTTGGGTTCAGAAGCTAAAACCGAGAACCGCATGTATTCGTGTCGAGCCTTCAGATTGGTAACGCTGTTGTTAAAAAAATAAATATTAATATATTATATGTATTAAATATTTTCATGTGTCTATAGGATCGACTTACCGAGCATACTGAGAGTCTCATATCCCTTTTCCTATAATAAATGTGAGGCCCACACTCCGGATGAGAGAGCAGAGAACCAATCTAAAAACAGGGTTGACTCACACATGTAAAGTGCATGGTATATGCTAGCATATTCAAATAAGTTTGAATCATCTACTTTGAAAGATAAATGATTGAGATTTAAAATGAAAAATAAAGTTGTTTTTTGAATGATGTATACTTAAAGAATTGAAGTATATTTTTTGTTATTTCAATTCAAATATAAATCATTTATTTTTTAAATTAGATAGTTGAGATTCATTTAGATATACTACTACCATATACCAAGTTACATACTCAATATAATTCATGCTTAAATCTATTCAAACATCTTCCCTATTTGATCGAAAATATCAACCATACATACTAAAAAGTAAGTTGTATCACTGTGCATTAAATATGAATATGACAAGTATAACAATATAAATTATTTTTTAGATTAAAATCTCTATCATTAGTTACATTGACCGAATGATGAAAATGGTTGAAAATATTTAAAACATAGATTAGGATTAAGCACATACCAAAATATTATATATATATATAATTCCCAATTATTCATAAATATGCCAACATTAGCTAGCTCCTAGACGAATCATGACGAAATGAGCAGCCCTTGTTCGACTCTTTGAGCTTAGCTCATGCTTTTATGGACTTGCTTTTTCTTTTTTCTGCTACGAGAGCGCGTTGAAATCGTGTTCGTCAAAGAAACAAGACCTTCTTTTCCTGTCTTTGACGCCTTAACAAGGGAAAACGCCTTAACAAGGACAGCTACACCGTTTGGTTTCCCTTCCTTCCTGGCACTTTCCCTCCAATAGTAATTGATGATCGTTGCTTCGGTAATAATTACAGATAACCTCCCATGAACAAGGTCTTTACTCAAAACTCCCTTTCTCAAACTAAGTTTCTCAAATAGCTCGAATCTGTTCATTGTTATTTCAGAAACCCTTTTCTATTATCTTACTATATCTAGTAAAAGTTGACAAGGTTTTCATATATTCCTTTTTTTTAAATTGAAAATGATTGGGGTCATGGTAGTCTAGTAGATGCTACCAAATAAGCATGGCCGTGAGAATTGAACTCACGGTCTTTGCTTCAAGGTTCATTTGTGTCAACACTGTAGCCAAGAAAGCCATGGATCCTTGTGCTTGATATCATTCTATATGCCTTTGGATTGCTTTAGTAGAGCTTAACCTAAAAGTTTAGCATTAATTTGTTATCCTTGGTTTTGCTTATTCTTGATTTCTTTGTGTCTCATTAGACTTGCCCCTACTTGTCGAGTAATTCAATTATGCCTGCTTTTCTGTACTGAATTGTATGGTTTAAATATGCGCTTAGCAGAATATGTATAACTTTTTTGTTGATTAAGTCAAGGAAAACTCCCTTTAACAAGGGAACCCACAATGATAAAATTGTTTGATTTATGATAAATTAAGAAACAAGTAAACTAGTTAAAGGAATTTTGTAAATGCTTTAGGAGCCATGTTTTTGTAATTTCTATATTTGTTAGCCTTTTTCGTATAAAACACAGTTCCAATGGTTTTATACGTAATTCATGCCTCGTTTAGAAATCTCTCTCTCTCTCTCTCTCTCTCTCTCTCTATCTCTCTCACGTTGCCTGGTTTCCTCCTCTGAACCAGGTGGGAGAGAGAATTAAAGATCTTATTTTGCATATCTTCTTCCTTCTCCCAAGTTTTCGATTTAGTCATCTTCTTGGTGTTCCTTATTATTTTTGAGGCGTTGGAACCTGTGAGCTAAAGATGAACGACCTTCTCGGGGTAACTTCTTCTCCTTCGCCAGTTTTTTGTTTAATAGATGTTTTGTTGGTTAATTCAGAAAAGTATTCCGTTTCGGAGATAATGTTGGCTGACAATAGAACGGATCTTTTTTGTGATATCTTTGAATTTTGTTGACCTTTTCTTGTTGATGGCCTTTTCGAATACGATTCTTCTTTTAGCCTTTTGAGATCAATTATGGTTTAATTCGAATGACAGGAGTGTCTTGTGTGTTTCCTCTGACAATGAAGGCCTTTGTTGGCGTTCGTTTGGATTGCATTTTGTCTTGCTGAACTTTACTATGAAAACTTTTTATGCCCTTTTCGTAATGTACTAACTTTTGATGTCCTAAAGTTTGTAGAAGAGGTTAATAGATTCTAGGGATTGGTAAGGACTAGAATTGGTTGATCGAGACGGCTCAAAGGGGTCGAAATTGTGTTAATTGCAATCGGCTCAAACCACCCATGATGCCACAGAGAGGGCATAAAATCCTAAAATGGGTCTTGAGACTATCTGCTAATGTATGTCGTATCAGGCATCTTATTCTTTGATTAAACCTGACCTCGGAGCTGGTTTTCTTTATATTCTTGGTAGTTGAGTACCAGAAGCATTTGAAAGACCAGAAAACGGGAAATCAAATGGTATGCTGAAATTTGTTCACATGGTAAAGAAGAAATTGCTGTTTGTGACAGTAATTGCACTAAATTCCCAAATATTGAAAAGACAATAGTTTTTTTCTATATGGTTCTTTTTATATTGAATCAGTTAAACATACATTGGCTGGAAAACTTTGTGATGATATTGAAAAGATGGCTGACACAAATTGAAGAAAATACTAGCTGCATTATTTGAAAGCATATGATTTTTGGGGATAATGCTGTCTATGGAAAAGGGTACTGTAAAGTCATGATACTTCAAATTATTTCTGGCATTTGTTACGATTGCTTAAGAAATGAATGTCTACATTAATGGAGCTTGTGAGCCACGGATAGGAATGTGCCACAAACTGAGTGAATGTAATTATAAAAAACAAGTCACACAAGCAGTAAGATGTGGATGACTATACAATTGAAGGCCTCCCTCGAGAAAAGAAAAAGAATCAATCCCCCCTCGGGATAGACTTCATGAGTGAGGGTGATGAAGCATGGCCAACATGCAACGATGTACTTTCCAAGGAACAAGGGGGTGAATGAACCATGCTCGTCTAATTTATGACTATATGAAATATGTTCATCTAATTTATGACAGTAGTCACAGTACTTGTCAATTGGATTCTATGTAGGATGAGGAAAGATATTGTACCTCTATATTTGAAAGATTAACTTGTCATGTTGGATTTACTGTGAATAAATTTATGCAAAAAAAGCTTATGTACGAGCAAACAAACAAAACTGTCTCCTTGTCCATAATGATCATGTTTAATTCATCATCATTAGTCTTATCAGCTGCATTTAACTGAGCATTTGTAATCAAATTAGAACCTTCATTTAAATGTGAACTTAGTCAACCTGCTGCATTGACTCAGCAGCAGGATGATTTAGTTGAATCAAACCAGTCAAGCTCCATTTTCTGAGATTTTACATATGAAGAATACTGAAGAAAGATGAAGAATGAAGTGATCGGAAACTCTGTTAAGCATGGAATTCTTCTAGCTAGAAATTGTCGGACAAAAGCTCTGATCTAATGTCCGATAAGTTTAGTTGTATGAAAAATTAAGTTCCTAAATCTCCTGGTTGATCTATTACAATCTGTTGAGCTTTTTATCGATTCAATAACTTCACCTCCGCTTGAAAAATGAAAAGGTCCTACTCTGCTTTGATTATGAAATTTGTATCATGTATTATCCAGGCTGGCATCTATTCTGATAATGTTTTATCATCACATGGTGTGAAACCTCAGGATTCCTTTGCAACCACTAAAGGTCAGCCATCTCGAGGAAGGGATATAGAATTAGGACTACAAGCACCTACCAGTACTGCTGATGCAGGAATGGAGAACTTCTTCAATCAGGTGATTGTATTTTCTCTGTATGTGTTTATGTTTAAAATTTAGGATTCAACTTCCCATTTTTCTTGTCTGCATCTTTTGCTTATACCAGTTTGTCCACCTCACGGCTCACGTTCATTGCTCATGTTAGTGAACTAAATTAGTGCCATCGTTATGATATAAGTGATCAAATACTACTTACTATATAAATGGATTCAATATATATCCAAGTTGTGCATTTTATTCTGCTGTGGTTGTATTTCACTGTTTGAGTCAAATTAGTTACTAGTATTAATCAATTATCAGATTTAGACGTTCACCACCTCTTGGTTTATTCCCCCCTCTTCTTCTGGGTAATGTCTTCTTTTGAAATCCTGTTATACTGGCCCAAATCACATGCATGTCTGTGATGTAGCTCGTGAAATTGCTGATAATCTAGACTGAATATTTGTTCCTTTTAACATTTAATTGGATAACGGTGTATTCAGGTGCGTGAGGTTGAGCAGCAAATTGATAAAATCTCAAAGAAGCTGAAGAGTCTTCAGGTAAGCTTCTAGCATACCCTTCAGTTTACTACACGAGTTGTTTGTAGATGTTCAGGCTGGTATGGTGTTGAAACCATTTTATGAACTTCAATGTAAGGATGAAACATAAGATTTAGGCTATCTATCTTTCTTGTTTGGTGTGTTTCTATTGCTTTTATAGCTTCTTTGTGCATTTGATAACTTTTTGAGTTTGTAGTTCCCCTCATTCTTATCAAGAATGAAGAAAAAAGAATCTTATAAGCCATAAAAGAAAAAGTATTTCTGTTCTTTGAACTATAGAAATACTAGAAGGTTAGGTATTTTCCAATTTCACTAAATATAATGCTTGTAGGATGCACACGAGGAGTCCAAGTCAATAACAAAAGCTGCTGCAATGAGAGGTACTACCGATTCAACCTATGTGAGCATGTGTGGTTTCATCAGGATATGAAGTTCCTGAACTGTTCATTTCATTCTATTATTTGTTTAGTTGGTGGCTTACCCTAACAAGTGTCATGATTTCCAGTAATCAGGCAAAGAATGGAGAAAGATGTGGATGAAGTGAAAACAATTGCTGTTGTTGTCAACAAAAAACTTGAACAAATTGACAAAGATGTAAAATCCAATACTATTATGAATTTCTACGTTCATTATCGCATCTGGAGTTTAGATGATTATTGTTTCTTCTGCCAGCTGAGCTTATCCATATTGTCATCATCAGAATTTAACCAGCAGACAGAAGCCTGGATGTGGAAAGGGGAGTGGTGTTGATAGGTCAAGGACACAAATGACCCTGTATGAGTTACATGAATAATTCATGAATCTAATGCTTTTATTTCAGAACCAGTAAGCCGTGCAGAAAGTTCTCATGATTTTTTTACTCTATTCCAAAATGCAGCACTTTGAAAAAGAAATTGAAGGAGCGCATGTCTGAGTTTCAGGTTCCATCTATATCATCCTTTCTATGACCAAGATGTTTCAATCTCTTTTCTTTTCTTTCTAATTTTTCTCCTTGTATTATTTGGCATTATGTTTATATTTTTGCTTAATAAATGTTCTTGGCACTCTGTTACAGACCCTGAGGCAAGCAATTCAAGAGGAATATCGTGAGGTTATTGAAAGAAGGGTCTTCACAGGTTTGTTCAAGTTCCTTACACAATTGACTCCATAAAAATTTTCAACTTTCCTCTGACAGTACATAATATGTTATCGGTTATCATGAATGGTCAGTGACTGGCACCAGACCTGATGAAGAGGTGAGTTATTTTGATTGTTAACTTCGTAATTTTTTGCACTAATATTGATGTCTCTTGCTCACATGCTGGTTGTTTTTCACTGGGCAGACAATTGACCAGTTGATAGAGACTGGAAATAGTGAGCAAATTTTCCAAAAAGCAATTCAAGGACAGGGTCGATGCCAGGTTTGTATATTGCAAGATTTGTAATTAATGAGATTAAAAATTGTCCAAGAAGCGCACTTACATAGGATGACAAAAGTAATGGCCAAATGCTCTTGCGTGAGAAATCCATTGATGTAGGGTTGTGAAAGTATTGTTTAGGAAACCCGCTAATATATGATGACGGAAGTAACCGTACACTATAATCGCCTTTTGACATTACCTAGGATTTATCATAAGCTGTTGAATCCCTAACTTCCTCAATACACCTAAGAGAAGAGGGAAAAAAAATTTGCATTGTATCATATGTTGGGTTGATGTACTGTGGCTTGCTTTCCAGAACAAGGGATCAATCCAGAATTTTATCTTGTGATATTGCATTATGAGGCTTATGTTTTTCCTAATTCAAAATTATATCAGTAATATTTTCCTGTATCCAAGCTTAGACCTGCTTCATAAGTGACTGTTAGTGGTTTGAATCCCATCAAAGATTATTTGAACAAAAAAGGCATTCATTGTGGAAACTCTTGCCACCTCTCCCTAATTTGATCCATGTCATATTGTCCTGTAAGGGCTTGTCTTAATTACCAAGTAGTTGTAGGTAATGATCTTGGTTCATCATGCAGATCATGGATACTCTGGCAGAAATTCAAGAGCGACATGATGCTGTGAGGGATCTTGAGAAGAAGCTTCTCGACTTACAGCAGGTTCTGCACCTTACAACATGAATCATTTGAAGATTTTCCAAGTCCTCTTTTATTATTTTTTATTCTTTCGTGCAGATCTTCCTTGACATGGCTGTCCTGGTTGAGGCTCAAGGTGACCTTCTGGATAACATTGAAAATCATGTGAGTCCCTTATTGTCAGATACCAATGCACTTGAACCAAATCACTGAATCATTCATAGTATGTGCAACCATTTCTTTTGGGAGAACAGAGTATGTGCAGCCATTATTTAGGACAGAATTTGGAAACTTGCCGGTTGTTAACTGGATGATTATTAAGTTTTGGGGCATCTGTAAAATGTTAGGCAAGAAACATCGAGGAGCCAAAAGTTGGCATCTACAATCATTGTCAGTGTGAATTCAATAAGCCATTAAACTCAAGGCTGTTCAAGCTGGGTCATTCTCTGGGAATCCACACAAGTCACTGTTCTGTCTGGGAATCCACACAAGTCACTGTTCTGTAAAACACATCCCAAGAACTGATAGATAGATCCATCTCAATATATATTTTCATAACTTGAGACCAATTGTGGCATTTTATCAAGTGATCAAACCCTATTTTAGAAGCTCTCTGAATGATCATTAAATACCCAATGGTCATAATAGCAACACTTATCTATTGTTAAGGAAAGTTATTCGATGAACATGTAGATATGAATCTTCTGTACGAAAAGTTCTCTTTTTGAATGTCAGTCCATGTTTATTTTGTGTTCCTGTCAGGTTTCAACTGCCGTGGACCACGTTAATTCTGCAACCACTGTCCTTCAGAAAGCAAAGAGCCTGCAGAGGAACTCACGCAAATGGATGTGCATTGCAATCATCATCCTTCTGGTGATCATTGTAATCATTGTAGTTCCAATCGTCACAAATTGGAAGAAAAACAACTAGCTAGACTGATCACTGTTTGTGTACATCCTACTATGTGAATTAAATATTATTGTGGAAATATACAGGATCACTGAAGCATATGATGACTATTTGTTTATTTTTTCTATAAATTACTGATATTGATTTAGTAATATTTTTTTATTTGTACAAGTCTTTCCATCTAGTGGCCATCTTGGTTTCCAAATGATAAAAAATCTGGGATAAGCTTCTTGTTCTTTGTTATGAGTATCGAAGAGTGCACTGTTGGCAAACTTTCAAAGAGTCTGGAGTTCGTCACACTAAAGCAAGTGAATCAATAGTTCATTTTCCTGAAACTTTGCACGCCTGACCTCAACTACGTAAGTTGACGTGCAATACACACTTGAAGGCCGCAATACGGCGAGGTCCTGATCTATTATTTTGGGGTTCGATTCCCAATGGAGTCCGCAGTCTTCTAATTTTTTTGAAAGTTTCCAAATTTTTTCTTTATAGTTTCTTAAACTTTCCTACCATAACTTTTTTGTCACTTTTCCATACATTCAATCCATCGATTTTTTTCTCATTTTAACATCTATTCGTACATGAACTTTGTATAGTGAATGCACCAAATATTCAATCATCCTGTAGCATACATATGCACACACACATGCATACATTTATTACAAGAAGCACATGTTTTGGCATATAGAGTGGCTCCGTCACTCATTAACTAGGAATGTGCTGCCATGCTGCGTTTAAGTGCAAGGAAATTAAAGCTTCATGCTTTTGTCCATGGATCTTGAAGCCTTGTGAGCTGGCTATATTTCAATCGCTGTGAGGAAGAGGCAGTTTCAAGCATTCAATGACACCATTTTCCATACTTAGCAGCCTTTGCAGGTTTGTTTCCAGCACTAGATTTTGATTCTCTCTCTCTCTGTCTCTCTCACACACACACACACATTTAAACCAAAGGAAAAATCTGCTCCAAAACAAATCCTTAAAAACGCTAAAAAAATCTAACAGGTTGAAGGTCATGAGTTCAATACCCAGGGTGTGCATCTGGCTTTATCTTCCTCGTTGTTCCTAAAAGAAAAGAAGCACGCCAACAAAAATGCAGGTTTTGAGAAGGTAGGTTTAAGCCTTCAGCTAAGGACATTCCATCTGGGTCAGTTTGCTAAAGGAAACAATTTTCAATGGGTAAAGTACAATATAATAAAGAAGAATACGAAACACTCGAAATATTTTAGTATTAGCTTCTCGTTGTGATTAGACATGACCACCTGGAACCAAGAACCGGAACCAGACTGGTTTGGGTTTGAGGCCTAAACCGCAAAAAACCATCACAAAATTTGGAAACTTTCAAAAAAATTAGAAAGAAATATATGAAAGCAATGGTTTAGAAACATCGATTTGGTTCCGGTTACAGGGAAGGTGGAACCGGGAACTGGACCACATAGTCCCTAGTTCCAAGTCCCGCCCGTTCCTAACCCAGTTTGGGCCCTGTTGGGACCGTCAGGGTGATTTTGGAACCAGCTATAATTAATTGTGATCGTTATCTAATAAATAAATAAATATAAAAACTGGAATCAGCTGTTACTTTTGAGTGGAACGAGTATAACTTACAATTTTTAAAAATATTTTTAAAAAATGCGAAAGATATCATTATTAAAGTCATGCCATTCAAAAAGAATGAATAGATATGAGCGAACGGTTTTAGTGGTAGGCGGGATGTAATAATATATATATATATATATATATCATTTTTCTTTATTAGGACAAAGATCATACTTTTTGTACTAACATAGTTTCTTCTATGACATATGAGAAATAAATAAATAATAATTAAAGTATTAGTTCGTGATGATAGTGGATGTGGTCATCGTCTCCTCGTATCACGCATCTTGTGTGGCCCAATGATAATGAAAGGGAAGAAGACGAATCGATATGGTTTTTACTGGTTCTGATAATTGGGTCTTAGTCTAATTGGATCCGGAATCAGATTGAACGGACAAACAAAAAATATACCCCAACTGGTAAACAAACTATATTATATTATTTCGCATGTAGCTTATGCATTTAATATATCTTAAAACTCTGAACCAGAACGTATCAGATGATTTCGGATACCGGATACGACCCATTTCATGGAGGCTTGGATCAGATATAAAATATATTATATCCGTTGACATCTCTAAACACAAATAATAACCCAAAATTAAATATTTCCCAATTCATTTCCTAGTTCCCATCCAAAATGTAGAAAACCTGTTCTTAGAACTGTCCAGTTCCGGATAAACCAGGAGAACTGTTCCACCAAAACCTCAATCCCCAATTGAACTGGCCCCCTTCAGGTTCGAGGATGGTGCTTGTTTTGCCGGTATTGGGTCGGGTTTTAGGTGGGTTCAAGTTTTAATTTCTTGAAAGGAAAGTGGGATTTCAAAACCAGAACAGAAGAACAGTTCGGGTCATCGGTTCTAGAGCACTAATTATGTTTCCTGTTGGATTATCTTAGACATGGCTGGTTTGGAATTGGTCTTACGGTTCCAACTGGACCAGAACCGAAATGGGCGCAACTGCTTGGAACCAGATCTGAAACTGGAGACAACCTGGTTTGGTTCTGGTTTCAACTTCTGTGAAACCGGAACTGACAGTTTGAAACTTCTGATTCTATAAATTTTAATATTTTTATTACACAACAACAACAACTAAGCCTTTTCTCATATTAGATGGGGTCGGCTACATGGATTCTTTGTCTGCATAAAACCCGATCATGTCATACTAACAGTTAACTCAACATATCATTCGTTATTGTTTCTTTCCAATACTTTTGTATGGAGCTTCCTTTAGTCGTCTTTCTTCATGTCCTGTCCAAACCATCTTCAACTAATATTTTTATTAAAATTAAAAAAAAAATTAGAATCTTTCCGATTTCAAATGCTTTGTAATCTAAACCAAAACTGGAACTTATAGTTTCAATCCGAAACCAGAATCAGCTCAATCCCGATTCTTGGTTCCAAACAAACCGATTATGTGATAGGTAGAATCACAACCAAACCGTGGGGTCTTTGGTCCTATTTCTGGTTCCAGTCGGTTTCAAGGTCTATTGGCCCCAGCTCAATATACGCTAGGCGGAGCCCGAACGAGTGACCTCTACCCGTCTCTATGAGTTAGCACAAATGATTCAATTCGCTAGACATAACTGCGAGGCACATACCCTGTTTTACTATGTGCACACCCTTAACCCGATAGATGAACCCGAACCATTAAAGTTGTGTCATATTAGGTAATCGGGATCAAATGTTATACCTAATTTGATGCGTTAATATTAGGTGACATGGTACCGAGAGTATTAGCTCATGTTTTACTATGTGAACACCCTTAACCCGATAGATGGACCCGAACCATCAAAGTTGTGTCATATTAGGTAATCAGGATCAAATGTTATATTGTGATAATACACACGACAGGGTGGTCTAGCGCCGGTGCTGATGATGGGGAGTTCGATTCTGTGAGGGTGCGTGTGTGTTAGGTCCGCTGCTGCTGGTGGAGGGTTCCATTCCCATACAGTGCATGCGTATCTCAGATTTCGGTCTCCTCTCTCTCTCTCTATATATATATATATATTAGGCGACTCGTACACAGTAACACGAGTCTTGTTTTCCCTCTAATTGCAAATCCTCGGGAGCTAATAATACTGAGTGGTTGATGGTTGATGGTTGATGGTTGATGGGTCCAAACATTGAGAGACCTATTTCGTTCAGCCTCTTTCCAACATCCCACAATCGTTTTCTCCTTTTCGTTGCCCGGCAGGGGAAAAAAATACAATGATGGTGTGATTCGTTGCGTAATTTGATCCGTGTTGTTGAGAGGACAAATCATTCCAGCCTTTCTCACCAAACCACCGTCACAATTTTCTCGATGGCGTCGATTCCTTTGAATTCGGTGCCTTCTCCTTAGAGAATGAGGTCATTGAAAGAGAAGAGGGGAAGGAGCACGATCCGTGTGGTTTTGGTGATTTCTACGGATGGAAGAAGGGACGGAGTTTCTGCCTCCTAGAAGGATTGGGTTATTGGGTTTGTTGAATCTGTGACATCGTATTTGCGGTTTGTACTCGTTGTTGCCGTTGCTTTCGCTAGAGATGCCGGGAAATTTGCAGAGATGGGAGAACGATCCTTTGTTCTCTGCCGCAGAAGTCGTACAAGACTCCGCCGACAGGTTTGTTCTCCATCTCTTGGATTGACTTTTTGTGCGCATATTCTTGCTGCATTTATGTGGTGAATACCTTTACATCTTTTTTATAGTACAGATCTTTGCATCTTTGTTTGTGTTGGTGGTTTCTTCAAATTCACGGTTTTCCTTGCTTCATTTTCAAGGGTTCCTCTTAAAGGCGTGTTTTCCCCTTTAAAAATACTCGTTGAAGATGCATTTTCTCTGTTTATGTGAATGACCGGTTCATACGCGAAATTGATCCGAGGATGCTATAGCTTAACAAATTCAATCAGGCCGTATGACATCTTCTAAGAAATCTTATTCATGTACCATTACGCGAGTGATCCTTTCTGTGCAAGACATTTTTTTCTTTTTCTCCAAATGTACGTTAAGCTGAATGGTAATTGAACCTTACATTTTACATGAACCTCTCAAGCTGATTCTTAGTATTGTGGCTGCAATTTGTATCGAGACATTTCCTGTGTCTGACTGGAAGAAAGTGAAGAGCAGAAGAAATGAAAATCTTTTAGCCCTTTTTTTGGTTTTACCAGGATGGAGTCTGTTTTCAGAACCCTTTTACACGAGCAAAGCCTTGTTGGAGCTGAACCTGCTGACCAGAAACTACTTAACTCGATTGAATTTCACCGGAGGGATCTTGTTACTGCTCTGGGAACAACCAAATGGCAGGTATTATGGTGAACTTTCCTTTATCTTGAAGTAATTATTTCCCTGTGCCGATATTAGAATATCCCTTTTAACCTAGTTACTTAAATGTTGTTCAGTTGGAGGATTTTGAGAGAGCCGTTGGTATATCTGGTCAGTCTGATAATCTGAAATTAAACAGAGACACTTTGTCAAGACATGGCCAGTTTATTCGGGCAATCCGAGAGCAAATAACACATACAGAGAAAAGCCTGCAGCACCCATCTTTGTCAGATGGCAATGGTAACAACCAGTGGATAAACTTGAATGAACAAGATAGGGATCAGTTAGCTCTATTCCTTACTGGTGGCGATTCATCTGACTCCGTTAGTTATGATACGGACAGAAGCCATCTTAGAGCATCTGGAGATGAGCCCACTCCTTCTGGCTTTGATGATGGAAGTGATGAAATAATTGAGCTGAAAAGTGATGGAACGCCGAATCATGAAGTAACCATAGACCGTGATACCAATTGTCTTAGGCATTCAGGCTATGGAATTCAGTCTATGAGTGCTCCACATCTTAACTATTATGACCATAATCATCTTGCTCCTTCAAAAATGAATTCTAATGGGCATGAGAGGAGAGATTGGCAACAAAATGGCTTCTACCAAGGTACAGTTGGAAACAGAAACCACGGAGCTAATACGAATTCTAGAGCTTGGGACCTGGAGGGCACTGACAGTGCTGACAATGATGATGGTGCTGGCAACAAAAAGCTGAAACCGTTCCAAGGAAGGGTGAATCTTTGGGGTCTTCTAAGCTACATGGGCTCAGCTATGGAGAATACAATATCTCGAAGTTCAATTAAACGAAAGAAAGATGGTGAAATGGGTAATGACTATTTATTGAATGTTGGACAGATAGCATCGTCTTCAACTGCTAGCATTTCTTACAACGAACAGGTTACTTCTACAGAATACAATTAAATCTGATTGCAGTTGTCTTTTATCTTCTCTCTTTATGCAGTAGCCAGTTGAAAATTTGAAATATTCAAGTGCTGAAATGAATTCGCATGGGATACTGCTTAGCAATATTTAGCTCCAAAAGTTATTTTGATTGATGCACAACTACTAAGGCTGTGAACAGGTTAGGTCAGAACAGTTTTGTGCTTGACCCAGTTGGCTACATGAACTGGTTTCAGATAGTATTAGTGCAGATATGAGAATTTCATAACCAAATGGCAACATTTTCCCATGTCCAGACCTGCTTGCTACCTGGGTCTTATCAATCACGGAACTGGTCAAGCTAAAACTGATAGAATGGGATATTGCTACTCCACTATATGATTTGCATTAGGGATTTCTCCTATAGTAGCTTGTGTTTGTCGTGCAAGCACTTGTTGAATCTAAAATTATCAGATAACGTATATCAACTCAGACCGAACATAGAGTTGGTAGCATGATTCTCTGGCTTGATGCTTGACTAAACTGGTGCACTTCATACATGCTTGCAATTACAAAATGATGTCAAATGTGGTCACTGTTGTTTGTTTTGATGTTATTTTTTTGTTCCTCTTGTAGTCTTGATTTCTTTTTTTTGGCGTTTGCTCGCATTTCTCTTAGATTTGTTACTTGATTATATTTCATTTCACTTGCCAACTTACGCTTATTGTTGCAATTATTGTATGTACGTCAGCGTTCACTGAACCTCACACATGCATGCAGGTATCACTGGCACACACATGCACACGTTCGTTCCTTGTTGGTTGTGTCCTTTTGTTGTAGTTCTACAAAACTCATATTGTACGATGTATATCTGTTTGTGTTTCATACCTGTATATGCATTTTTATGACGTACTTTAGGTTAGACAGGCTGATCTTTTACATGGTTCCAGCTTCCGTTGTGATTCAGAGGATATTGGGGCATTTTAGATGCGCATGCATAACGAAGGGTTCGTGATTTAAAGGATCATCAACTAAAAAAGTGTTAATTTTCTACTCTGATGTTTTGTACGTTTTGATCTCTGGAATAGTGTTAATTATCTGAAGCATAGTTAAATTTTTCTGAACAGATCAGACGTACCTGGACATGGTTTGTCTCATCACTTGGTTCTGGTCAAACACTTTGTTTAGAAGGTACAAACACCATGAGGTCAAGTGTATGGGTTGGCTCTCTTCAAAGGAAATTCCAAAGGATGCACAACCTTGCTAGAAATAAACGGTTTCCTCTACGAACAACATCAGTGATGTTTGTTGCACTTCTTATTCTAGGTATGCACCTAACTTGCCTTCGTTTCTGCTATAGTTCTGTGTTGAGATAATTTTGAGTTTCGACATTCTACCTTCTTATTCTTGGTATGCCTGTTTCCATGCTATTACTCTTCATATTACATGAGCATCAACAGCGACTTCTAAAGTCTGCATTGTCGTTGAAAATGACAGTAGACCTTAAAATTGATCTGCTGCATCTTTTGTTTTCCTTTGATATGAAAAATATACTATGATTGACATCGTTATCATAGATACTGATGCTTCCCGTTGCACTAGGTAACGATGAAAATCTGTCTACTATGGTATTATTGTACAGAGTAGGAATCAATAGCGGTGGTGGCTATCAAGTATTAATGAATGTGAGGAGAAGAAAACGAATGTTCTTTATGTCCTGGTCTGCTGATGATTTAGCTAATGAGATATTTGGCTTGTCAATACCTGGAAGCTGGAAACGATGAAATATAACTTGTTGCGCTTTGAGAATGATCAGTGTAAAAGGTGTATATCTTGTTGCCTGCAGAGTGCCATGCCCCTAAGAATAAGATTCTTTGATCCGTTAAAAGTTTGAATTTTGTCACTGAACTTTCTCGCCATTGTTTTTCTGCATTTGGTTTTCTTGACAAATGTTCTACTCTGTCAAACTGTAGGCTTTATTGTATTTGTGGCTGTTTAAAGGATGGTTTCCGGCTGATTAAAGGGTGGTACTGCTTTTTGTTCTCTCACGAAGATTATTTCTACTGCAAAACTGAGTTTTAACCTTCCCTTCTCAGTTGGGAATCGAAGGTGCTCATGTTGCTTCAAAGTATCCTGGTTCAATTTAGAATCTTGGAAATTCTGATAATGTAACATATCAACATTCTGCCGAGTTGAAATGCCATTTATTCTCCTATTCTATGTCTTGGTTTTGTATCATGATTTGATAGTCTTTAACTTCGATTTTGATCGGTTTGCTGGTTGTTCGATTTGCTTTACATGTTTTGGCATAGGATGCCGAACCTTGAACTGGCTAATGTGTTCCTTGGTATAGTTTAGCTATCATAACAAGTCAACCTGATCCCTCTTTTGAACATACGCTAGATGGTGTTAGGTAAACCCCATATGAAACTCGTAGTGGCAACTCCAGCAACTGCAATATATCCCTTTGGGGAGACAATCTGTCTCTTGATTCGGGTGGGTACGTTTAAAATTATTTTACAACCCGATGTTAGAACTCTGCTTGGTTGGAACCAACATGGCTTTCTTTATTTGAAAGCTTTTACCCTACTGCCACCAAGTTTCCGTCATTCAAATTTGGGGCCTCTTCTTTTACTTCTTCATAACACCCATATATATATATATATATATATATATGTATATGTATATATATATATGTATATGTATATATATATATGTATATGTATATATATATGTATATGTATATATATATATATATGTATATATATAGAGAGAGAGAGAGGGTCACGTGGTCATTAAACAGAGCCGTGGGGAAGGGATTTCCTTTTCTGTAGTATACACGTGAAAAGGATGCGGATAATACAGAATGGAGATTTCTCATTCCCATGGCTCTGTTCAACGACCGCCTCTGTGTGTGTGCGTGCGTGCATAAAGAGAGGTTGAGAGAGGCTGGGGTCAGTAGGATTTGAGCTGGTAATAACCCACTCTCATCATGATCTCATCTCTTATACAAAACCCTTTTCACAACTAAGATAATGCCTTTTTCACGTGCAATCAAGTCACTCAAAAGAAAACTTTAACGTAATCAAAGGCAAAATGATATATATACTCAACTCATTAATTATTGCATGTGAAAGCCCACAGTGCTCTCTGTTTCATAAAGAATCGAACAAGAATCAATGAAAACTGTTCTGCATGATTAAAATATGACTACAAGAATTTAGGCCGGCATCCACCTCAGCTCCATAAATAAAAAATACATATATATAATAAGGTAGAGCTCATTTTCTGATGGTCTGCCCTAGAGAAAACGGGTCATTATAGGTCCTGCTTTTACAGGATACCCGTCCATGGAAGACCATACAGCAGGCATTGAGTGCTAAAAATATGACGATCATCACAAATGAATGGGTTGCAGGCAATCAAACACATGCCTATGGTTTTCCCACAGAGCAGCATCATGTAGAAAACAAACCCACCTAAGCTGTCTCTACTGCAGATGAATCTTCCCCAGAAAATCTTCTTGACCTGAAAGGAATGAAGAGAAGAGATCATAACTAACTATACACATAAAATGCATTCGAAAATAACTGTGATCAATAAAAGCAGACATTGTTATCACAAAATCTCTTTAGTGGTTTCCAGATATTCCACAGCAGATTTCGTACACAGAAATTCGGAAAGAAGCCAACTCATGAGCATAATTTTAGGCATAAACTATACGAGCCACTAATTGGATATTCCAAATCGCAAGTAGGGTCAATAAGATAACGCGTTCATCGTCGAGTGTAAATGCAAGATCACACGCAAGAAGTTGAGAGCTGAGGACAGGAGAGCATGCGTTTGTCTGCGACAATGTTGACATGTATGTGAAAAAAACAAAGCTAATGAACAAGAAAAGAATCTCTTTGCCACCGACTAAGGTATGGGAGTTGTGACGACCTTCGGCCATGAGCCAAATATAGGTTGAGCTGGTAGGAATTTTAATTATTCATTACTGCAAAGGGTTAGTCGGTTATACTGACTGAATGGTGAGAAAACATAGCAACTTGCAAGAGAAACCACTTGGGAGAAGTGGTATGTGGGAGTCGGTTACACTAAGAATACAGATTCCTGAAAAATTGACGGGCCGTAATGGATTCTTTTGTTCTCAATCTTGTGTCATATTAGCATTTTAACTCAGAAGAGCAAGATGCATGGATCCTTTCAACACTTTTAAGGCCCTCCTATGCCTCTTTCAAGTGTTACATAACTGTTGGTTATGTTTGGACCAGCACCCTTAATCGCCTATTTCCTTGAGAGAGAGAGAGAGAGAGAGGTCCTACCTAATTTTGCGGTGCGGTTATGACATTAGAAATGAGGACAAGGCAACATGGCCCCGTGTTGTTCATCCTTTTATCATCTTTCCGTCAACAAAAAGTTGCGGATTAGATTGTCTCATGCGATGAGCCGAACTCACAGAGACACTGACAGAAACCGAAACCAGATTCCAAATCTGCACCACATCTCGGTGAGCACAGAAAAGGAGTGAGTGATAATGTTGTCCACTGTTTGGATTGCCGACTGGAAACAGGTGGTCATGATCACACTTTTTTTTCCAAGAATTGAACTTCATCATGAAACCTATCCTCTTGGGAGGTTCATTTTCGTCTGACAGATTCCCTGGTTACCACAAACTGCATTCTCTATGACGCCTAAACAGCATGGACTCCAAATGGGCAGCGATCAAATCACGAATAGAATTCGTAAATCATCACTTGGCTTTTGTTTTTTGACTAAATGATCTCTTGATCTTGTTTGAAGAGTACTAATCACATGCTAGCCATCAGGAAGAGTTGTGGTAAGCACTCACCATACTGAATCTTGTTCGATAGAGCACCACGAGGCCTCGAACTCCTTTGTTCGATAGAGCTTGTAGGGGAAGACGAATGAATCTTGTTCGATTGAGCACTGCGAGGCTTCGAACTCCCTTGTTCTTATAAGCTACCATTGGCAACTAAGAATATTGAACCCACATTATCATAATCACCATGATGGTCAGAAAACCCACTGTCCAGGATATCTGCATGGAATCCCAAGAAAGAAAATGTGAGCACCTGATTTACAAAACTATTATGAGAAAAATCATGTAATTAAAACATGCATATTCATGAGGAATATTGAACACCAAGCGTTTGCAAGCTGAGAGATGCTATGACTCCGTATCCACAGAAACTCCTTTTTTGGGTAATTTTAACCAAAGACTATAGTTAAAGAGAAGCACCCAAAGAAACAAAACTTGGAACAGGAAACCAAGAAAAGGAAACCTGATATATTCAACATCAGTCTTTTCAATACAAAACTCATTTTGACCGAAAAACAAATCGATCATCACCGCCATAGAAACAGAAAAGCAGCAGTGTAAACGTTAGGAGTCGTCCATCTTACCTGGCTGCTCCTCTCCGACGCCCTTGATTCATAATATCCAGGAAGAACCCCACTGAGCCCAATGTTGTAAACGGGAGTGCCGTCTGGATGAAACAATCCATAATTCCTCTCCGACGTAGGACCGGGCTTCAAATCCTCATTGAACAGAGCAAAAACATACGTATCCAACGGCACGGCAGGCCTCATTGGCGTCCCCTGCTTCAACTCGATCCTCTTCAACAAATTCCCATTATAAATCCCAGCATTCTCCGCCGTGGCCCCGGCCTCATCAGGGTCTCCTCTCGACGGCCACCCGGTCTCCGATATCCTTACCGGCACATCCGGCCGCCCCATCGCCTCCAACGCAGCATAAACCGCGTCGATCTGGGCGTACAGCATGTTGTCGTAACGCAGGTTCGAAACAGGGTCAAGAACCCCCTGGTTCGGCTGGAACAAGACGTAGTCGAGAGAGACCTGATTCGGGTTTCCTTTGTAAGCAAAATAAGGGTAGGCGTTGATGAGAAAAGGGGAGCCCGTCTGAGCGTGGAAGTTCACTAGTGGCTGCATATACTGGGCGAGATCTTGTCGGAAAGCGCCGGCAGACGGTGGGTAGGAAGAGGAGAGGATGGTGAGAGAATGGGCGGTGGTGACCGTGACCTGGTCGGCGAGACCGAGGGTGGAGAGCGCGTTGTGAATGTTCAGCATCGCCGGAAGGAGGTTGACCATGAGGGTGGTGTCGTTGCCGGAAAAAACTTCGTTGCCGACGGTGATGCAAGAGATGTGAGTGTTAGGGAGGTAAGGTTGGACGTTCAGCTGGACCCAATTGAGCGCTAGAGAAGGGTTGGTCATCTTGGCGACGTACTCGTTGCCAATCCCGACAACGAACTCGACGTTAGTGCCCGCGAAGGCGCGCAGGACGTTGGGGTCGGCGTCGTAAAGCTTCACCTTACGGACATTGAGGGAACGGAGGAGGACGGCTACTTGCGACGGCGACGGGAGGTTGTTGGCGATCTGACCGTAGTTTATGCCCACCGTGAGGCTCTCTGTCCGTCCTTGCAACAATTCGCCTTCACAAATAGAAGAACAACCAAGCAGAACGGATGAAGATACGAAAATATCAGACCAACTAAAAGAAGCAATTGCATTATATCCACACACACAGACAGAAATAGAGAGTTACCCACTAGCACGAGAAGGCAGACGTAATAACTGCAGAGACGTCTCTGCATCGCACATGCCATTGGTATGTGTACCGAGAGAGAGAATGTCATCCCAGGATTGGAACGTCTTTTATAGAGGAATGAGAGCGTTAGTCCACTGGAGGGCGTTACAGGATTGCTATTAATTTTACTCTCTTCTCTCTTTTTCTCCGTCTACCTCTTTGCTATATTGTCGTTTCTCCTTGTTTTGAGCTTCGTTTTGTTCATTGTTCCCTGCTATTGTATTTAGAGTTTGAAGTTTCTTCCTCTTACTATTATCTTCCTCTCTCTTTCTCACTGTAAGGCCAAATGTTTGAAAGAGCAGACGTACATGCAACGCCTCTCACTCTGTTTGCAGATGCACTTACGTGTCTGGGTGATGTTATTTCAGTCTTTTCTTCATTCTCATTTAGATTTTTTTCCTATTAATATTAGAATGTCGAAAAGCAAGGTAGAATCTAGATATAGGATGAACAATCAAATTGAGATTGAATATAACTCACTCGGTTTACAGATGCACTTGAAGTGTTTGTCCATGTTGTTTAGGTATCTTTCTTTTTTTCTTCTCATTTGCATTCTTTTTTTTCTATTGTAGAATGTCAAACGATGAAATAAAATTTGTTTCTAGAGTGGAGTTACTTGTTTTTTATTTGAAAGAGACAAAATATTTTATAGTTGAAATGAATTGATTCGATATAAAAAGGTTGAAAAAATTATAATATTATTGTTGTAATAGTTCGTTCAAAATAAAGAAGTTAAAAGGATAAAGTATGGCTTAGATATGATAAAAAAAGCTTGAATATGAAACCAAGTAAAATGCCGGGATTCACTTCAAGGAGATGGTGAAGTCGATAAAATGTGAAGATTGACTTTGATTGATGGAATGCACTCACGAAAGTTGAATTCAACTTGATAAAGGAGATTATAAAAGTCATTGCAAGCCTAAGTGTATTATGACACAGTTGAAGCATACAACAAAAACACATTTATAGTATGAAAATGAAAAGCAGGACATGGAATAGACCGTCATTAATATCACATATAATATGAAGGGATACTCCAGAGTATGTAAATGATATTGTATTTACAAATCCTATTTTAATTAAACTCTTACGTGCATTTTCAGAGGTTGAGTTTATTGAAAGCTAATTAGAAGAACCTTATTATCGTACTATCATGTGTTAAAGGACAACATTTGACTCCATACAAGAAAAAATAGTGTCAACATGGACCGATTGGGTCATAAACTATGAAACTACAACAACCAAGTCCATAATATTCCTCTTATATATATGCACATGTACATATATATATATATATATGTGAGAGAGAGAGTGTGTGTACACCTGCATGTGTGTAATATTGACTTAGCTCCGGTTAACAATTCAACTCGATATGGGTTTATGATTAATTGGGTTTGAAAAGAAAAGAGAAAGAGAGAGAATATGGTCGATCATCACATTCGTCAAATAAGTAAATAAATACAAACCCTAATCACACTTGGTAATGTGGGTGTCCTCTATATACCATCACTTTAGCTCATTTCGACCTAGTAGTTACACAAGATTAGCAACATCTAGAAAAGGGGAAAATTATTTCAGAAAAGATTAATAACATGAACGTGGTTTGGGGCAAATGCACTTGTGAGTGCGTCAACTTCAAGACGTTTGCGAACCGTCTACTCTAAGTAGAGTGAATGGGTGAAGGGTACACTAGTAGCAAAAACTGTATTTTGTGTCGTTATAATGTAAACATGTTTGGACACGGATACATACAGGTAGGTATCCAAAGAAATAATAAAAGCAATATGTAACTAATCCTTTTATTTTAATATAATTCCAAGCTTTTGCATTTTTGTTTAATAGCCAAAACTAGGTGCACCTCAACGACAGGGAACTCTAGCGCTATCGGTGCTTGTGGGGAGTTCGACTCCTAGAGGGTGCATGTATGAGTGTGGGTGTTAGGTTTCAGCTTCCTCTTGTAACAAAAGAAGAAGAAGAAGAATGAGATATACAAGTTTTAAGGGATCAAACTCGCGACCTTCAAGTTAAAGGTTCTTTTGAATCAACCCTTAACTGACTCCTTGTACAGTTATTGCATTTACTTTTGTTTATATAGGTTGTAGTTTATCGTACTTTTCTTTTTGGTAGCTTGAGTGCAATATAAACTTTATATATTAAGGGTCATGAGTTCAACACCTTTGGCATGCATGTGGCTTCAACCTCAAAATCTTAGCAAAAACAATATTATATATTAAAAAAGCTTGATTATTTTATTTCAATTCTCAAGCATTTAATCATTGATTAATTTTCTCTTCAAAGGGCTTGAAATTATAATCAGGCATTTGACAAGAATATTTAGTTTTTTATATTATTAAAAAAATAATGTACTTATTTGACCATCGACATCCATCTTCCGTGATGGACCTGGACTTTGACAACTTTAAGCAGGCAAAGGAGACTCCGTTCCGTTCGTCGGTAAAACGTCAAACGTTGTGAGCGGCCGCCCCAGCCTAACGCATTGGGATTGGGAGGTCTGCGTCAGTCAGAGCATCACGCCGTTGCTACCAAGGGGTCGGTGTGAAAGACGGCAGTAAAGCATGCTGACGCCGTTCCACGTCGTTGCGGGCTTATCACGAAGTACCCAATTCAAAGACAAATACCTTTCTTATCTGCGACCGGATTTGGATCTCGGGTACTCCTCTTGGATCTTGGATACGCATTTCCAAACTAATCATGACTCATATCAACACCAAAATCAAAACCTTCAGCTACATGGATTCTTAGTCTAGGTCCTTCTCGTCTCAACAGGACTGGACCTGATAATTGGAGCCTACCCACGAACTCAATTGTAAAACTAGCTGCTGCCATGACTGCCGCTACACACACACACACACACACACACATAAATATATATACACACAAAAACTGAGGTATACTTAATGTGCACTATACTGAATAATTATAAGATGATATAAAGTGATGAGTCTCTTTGCAATTATTGTCGTGAGACTCACCATTTTTTACACCATTGAGTATCAAATTCATTTAATATAATCATCTCTCTCTCTCTCTCTCTCTCTATATATATATATATATATATATATATATATATATATATATATATATATATATATATATATATATATATATATATATATAGACACTCGGTTATATTCAACAGTTTTGATACTCAATGAGTATTCCTAGCATAAAAAAGGTGATGCAAGAAAAAATGGGGCCTATGTTCAGGTTGACCTGTTTTTAAATAAATATGAGTAATGCACAACACATATTATGAAACTGCAGGTGGCAATTTCAGACATGATATCATAACCGATATGAACACCATGTTACTATCCACCCGAACGACCTAGAGAGAATCGGGTTGTGTTTGTTTCAACCTGTTTTGGACACAAAACAGACAGGAGACCAAACACCACCTGAAGCACAAAATAGCAACCCTTATCCAGATTCATCCTTCCAAGAAGTAATTCTTAGAGGAATATACTTTCCATCCAACAAGCCACATGCTGCACACCGTCGGAGTCAGAATTCCCTGTATTTTGGGCCTTTTTGAGGATTTGAAGTCTTTAAGGATCCATATCCACCGAACAGATGTGTGCCCAGATCCAGATCTGACCTGAAAGCAAACGATTCTGACAAAAGATCTGAAGGTAGGCGTAGATAGCTAGTAGATAAGCCCATATTGGTGGGGGGAAATGGTTAGAAAGTGAAGAGTTGACCACTAAAGTAGGAATTTGGATTGCCAATGTGGTGTTTGGATCCCTTTTCGATCCGAACACACCTTTTCCTTTTCCTCTTTCCACGTACTCCTTGTCTCAATCCTCCTGCTCTTATATTCATAAAATAATTAAAGAAAAAGAAAAAGGGAGAGTTGGGGAATCCATATCTTTCGGTGGCTCTATCATATGCCAAAAGGGGGAGCCCATCATCTGAACCCATACAGTTTGGATCTGCTGTAAGCCATCCATCTTCTTTGAGAATCATATTCCGGTCTCTAATATTTTCCTTAAAAAACCAAATAAATTGGGTTAATACGATCCACTTAGGTAAAAATTTCAAGTTAAATAATCTTGATATAGATTTGAAAATAATCACTTGGAAGCAGTGGCAGATCTACATAGAAAGGTGGAAATTTTGACATTTCACTGTAAAGCTACATTTTAAGGTTGAGATCCAACCCCATGAAATACATGCTTCGACCCCCTTAATACTATTTTCTAGATCCGCTACTGTTTGGAAGCCTCTAGTTTATGGATTCACGTATGAAATGGATCCGGTTCCATTTCACCGTTACCGGTCGCCGTTTTCTGTTACGTTCATGTTCATGTGGAGATACTTCATGTTCATGTAGAAAGATGTGGCACACGAACACAACCCGTTTCTTTCTGGTACATTTCGTGTGGACATAAGTGTAGACAGTTTTGATGTGGGGTGTCATGACACCGACAATTTCTTGTTTCGGGTTCATTTCGCGTTATGCCATTTTGTGTTTGTAGAGAAAACAGGTCAAGATGAATACAACCCAACAATAAAATTTCTTCGTCATGCATTAGCCAACCCGAACATGCACTTTTCTAGTCATGCTCGTGTCTGGTTTTCATTTCATTGACTTATATTAACAGAATTAAGCTTTTCGAAAAATGGATCTCGAATCTCTTGCAAGAACCAAGCTTGTAAAATGGATTCATGTCGCACTGTTCAGGCTGAAACCACCTTTGCTTTTAGCACGGGTAAGAGAATTGGATTCTTGGATCTTGCAAGAATCCAAATCACTCAGTTGAGGATGTGGGGATCGATTTCATATGGAAGAGATTCCATTTCAGGGTAAATCCATCCACAAGGGGTTTCAAATGGATGCTTTATAGGTCAATTTTAGAGAATGATCTGATCTAACACATACATATCTAGATATACAACTAAGAATATCCCGGATTATCCCACTTCCTGAAATGTTTGTGGTCTAAAAGGCATCCTGAGATCCATAACAGTTGGTTTCAGGCTTTCTCTATCAAACTGGACTGGCTAAAGAACCCTAGAATCATCAAAGCAGTGAAGAATCTTCATTGGATCTTTGTTGCTTTGGACTCACGGGACCGAATCTGTATAGAACAACTTTTCCTTTGATTTGGGGACTTACTTTTCAGTGTGAAACTTAAAGACTAAGGAAATATCAAATGTTCTATAGCATACAAGCATGCATCTCATAATCGGAAAAACTTTCTAAACTCTTGAATATACAATTTTCGCAGCAACAAACATGTTTCCACTGTTTATTTGTAGCAATTCCACCAAGATCTCTTCGTTAGTTGCGGGAAGAATGAGCACATATTGGATTCTTTGAAGAATGTTTCGAGAGAGAATTTGATTAAGTCGAACACTATTGTGGTTGGTAAACAAGGTTGGCTTTTCAGCAAGGTATCAAATGTATCATTCAAATATTCAATGTGATTCCACAAGATCTATTTTCGTTCAAGTAATAAAATCTACGGATCAAAAGAAGCATGAGCTCAAGTAATGGAAGGCCAAAGGATTGAGGAAAATAAAGAAGTGTGACCAACCTATTTCCTGCACTAGGTGGAGTTGGCTCCATGGATTCAATGTCTCCATTTTAATGTCTCGAGTCATCCAAATCCAAAAGATCACCGTCGCCATTTTTTTTATTTTGCATCGTAAGGTGAGACAATAGCTTACTAATGCATGCATTGCATTACATGACTTGCACCAAAATGAGGAAGAAGCAAACCAAAGAAGAACTAACCAAAACTTGTATATCCTGTGTATCACAAAATTGTGACTTCAGTATCCTTTATTTTTGACACTTTAGTGACCTATAACTTATATTTTATGATATTTAAGTGCTAACAAGTAATGCTGCTCGTTTGTGTTGGCACAAATAACCAAAATTTTTTAGGGAAATATGTGTTTAAATCCAGAATGTTCGTTTTAAAATGGCTTGTTTTAAAGCACATGAAATGATATTTTGAATCTTAGAACTTTGACAAGGAGACCTCGATAATGATTTCAGTCCACTTAAAGATCCAAATCCAAATCTATTTATGAGGATATACATAAGATGGATATTTATAAGAGATTCAAACCCATCCCACATGAAAGTAGATAGATATGGGTCTGAATATCTTGTTCACAGGAGAAATTTCATCCAAGCAGCCACTGACAACATGATGACATCAGCATCATGGGCCCCGGTAGGAGAAGTCCAAGACTTACAAGCCTACCCTTTTGATCATATTTGGTTAAACCAAGTCCATGAGCCTTAGCCCAGTTGCACTCGGGTCCAATTCACTTGGTCTTGATACTACTCTATTCTGAGCCCTGCTCCAAATAACTTGACCAAGGCTTAGCCCATGTTTGCTGAAGTCATCCCATACTAAGCCCAAGTTGAGTTCTGTTCCCTACATTATATATATAATCTTATGTATATATATATATATATATGTGTGTGTGTGTGTGTGTGTGTGTGTGCGTGTGTGTAGGGCATATGTATATAAGGATATATGTATATCTCAAGCTATGTTAGGTCGTCAAAGACTTACCTTTTTCCCATATGAAGACTACATACATTTAATTGATCTTGTCCTAGACCTAGCCCAACTAGTATCAAACATACCTATGATAAGTATATATACTTATATACAAGGTTGCATTTGAATGCTTAATGAATATGTAGGACTTATGTCTATAAATATGTATATTTAAATTTACCGGGATTCATATTATCTCACCTTCACCTAGTGTGGTCGTCCGTTCTCGTATATTTAACGTGTGTGTATAGACACAGCCACACACATACACATTTAAGGTTTTCAGGGTTTACTCATTTGACCCAGCCGGCTCATCTGACGTGGTTCGGTTTCCTCCTGGACTCATGCAATTGATCAACATTTGCTTCTTGCTTTTAATTCTTCGTAGCACCCACAAGTCTGGATTCTGCCCACCTACTCACTCATGCTCACCCATTGCTTTTGGGTGGCATGAGTATAATTTCAACTTTTAAAGAATTGTGAAAAAGTACGAAGAACATTTATATTAAACCATGTCACTTAAAAGCACTGGTGGAAACGAGTAAACATGTGTTAGAGGTTGGAGGATTCAATCTCTCTCTCTTTCAATATATATATATATATATATATATATTGAATCGATAATGACTCTAACACATATTCAATCTCTCTCTCTCTCTCTTTCAATATATATTCAATCTCTCTCTCTTTCAATCGATAATGACTCAATTCGAATGGCCCAATTCTTCATCCCACTAAACCGCATTCATGAAGTGAAGGAAATGTGTTTTTGATGACTTTCTTTGATTCCTGCTCCTTTACTTTTATCGGCACGTCTCCTCAACTTCAGATTCTCGGGCTAGCCAACATTAACCATTCCAGAATGCTCGGGCTCCTTTCATGTATTAACCAATTCATACCCGATGTCAGTACATGGTGTGTCATTCACGTTGTCTCGATTTTCAGTGATAACACACATATATATGTTATAATTAACGTTTATTAATTGTTAGACTAATTAAATTCATGTGTATTAATTGCATTTAGTTTATGATTATCCCTAACAATATATATATAGAGAGAGAGAGAGGGAGAGGCGTTCATTGAATAGAGGAATGAGAAAGAGAAATCTCCTTTCTGTATTATATACAGGGATCAGGGATGTGAATAGGATGCGTATAATACAGAATGGAGATTTCTCTTTCTGTGCATAAAGAGAGGTTGAGAGAGGTTGGGCCAGGGGGATTTGAGCTGCTAATAACCCATCGAATAAAGGTAGACGCGACGGATAAGCTACTCACATCATGATCTCATCTCGCATACGAAACCCTTTTCAGAACTAAAATAGTGCCTTTTTTAGGTGCAATCAACAAGTCATCGAAAGAAAAACCTTAACGTAATCAAAGGCAAAATGAGTATATATACTCAACTCATTAATTATTGCATGTGAAAGCCCACAGTGCTCTCTGTTTCATAAACAATCGAACAAGAATCAATGAAAACTGTTCTGCTTGATTAAAATATATGACTACAAGAATTTAGAACGACATCCACATCAGCTCCGTATATATATATATATATATGTCTGTATGGAGAGAGAGAGAGAGAGACTAAATTTGCGGTTATGACATTAGAAAGGAGGACAAGGCAACTGGCCCCCATGCTGTTCATTCTTTTATCATCTTTTCGTCGACAAAAAGATGTGGATTAGATTGTCTCAAGCGATGAGCCGAACTCACAGAGGCACTGACAGAAACCGAAACCAGATTCCAAATCTGCACCACCTCTCGGTGAGCACCGAAAAGTAGTGATACTGTTGTCCACTCTTTTGGATTGCCGACTAGAACCGGTGGTCAAGATCACATACTTTTGGGAAAAGTTTAACTTTTCCATGAAACCTATCTATCCTCTTGTGAGGTTCATTTTCGTCTGACAGATTCCCTGGTTATCACAAACTTCATTTTCTATGACGCCTAAACAAAATGAACTCCAAATGGGCAGCCATTAAATCAAGAATAGACTTCCTAAATCATCACTTGGCTTTTGTTTTTTGACTAGCTGATCTCATAATCTTGTTTGAAGTGGAATGATCACAGAATAACCACCAAGAAGAGTTATGTGGTAAGCACACACCGTACTAAATCTTGTTCGATAGAACACTGCAAGGCTTCGAACTCCTTTGTTCGATGGAGCTTGTAGGAGAAGGCGAATGAATCTTGTTCGACAGAGCGCTGAGAAGTTTCGAACTATTTTGTTCTTATAAGCTACCATCGGCAGCTAATTAACATTATTGAGCCCACGTTATCATAATCACCATGATGGTCAAAAAACCCACAGTCCAGGATATCTGCATGGAATCCCAAGAAACAAAAATATGAGCACCTGATTTACAGAACTATTGTGAGAAAAATCATGTATATAAAAAACAAGCATATTCATGAGGAATATTGAACAGAAAGCGCCAACGAGCACAGAGAGGCCATGACTGTATCCATGGAAACTCTTTTTCGGGTAATTTTATCCTCGCATTAATGACTACAATTAAAGATAAGAACCCAACAAAAACTAAAACTTGGAATAAGAAACCAGAAAGAAGGAAACCGGATAGATTCAAAAGCAGTTTTTTCAATGCAAAATACTTTTAACATAACCATTTTGACTGAAAAATGTATCGACCATCAGCACCAAAGAAACAAAAAAGCAGCAGAGAAGACGTTAAGAATGTTCCATTTTACCTGGCTGCTCCTCCCCCACGCCCTTGATTCATAATATCCAGGAAGAACCCCACTGAGCCCAATGTTGTAAACGGGAGTGCCGTCTGGATGAAACAATCCGTAATTCCTCTCCGACGTAGGACCGGGCTTCAAATCCTCATTGAATAGAGCAAAAACATACGTATCCAACGGCACGGAAGGCCTCATTGGCGTCCCCTGCTTCATCTCGATCCTCTTCAACAAATTCCCATTATAAATCCCAGCATTGTCCAGCGTGGCCCCCGCCTCATCAAGGTCTCCTTTCGACGGCCACCCAGTCTCCGATACCCTTACCGGCAAGTCCGGCTGTCCCATCTTCTCCAGCGCAGCATAAACCGCGTCGATCTGGGCGTACAGCATGTTATCGTAACGCTGGTTCGAAACAGGGTCAAGAACCCCCTGGTTCGGCTGGAACAGGACGAAGTCGAGAGAGATCTGATTCGGGTTTCCTTTGTAAGCAAAATAAGGGTAGGCGTTGATGAGAAAAGGGGAGCCCGTCTGAGCGTGGAAGTTCACTAGTGGCTGCATATACTGGGCGAGATCTTGCCGGAAAGCGCCGGCAGACGGTGGGTAGGAAGAGGAAAGGATGGTGAGAGAATGGGCGGTGGTGACCGTGACCTGGTCGGCGAGATCGAGGGTGGAGAGCGCGTTGTGAATGTTCAGCATCGCCGGAAGGAGGTTGACCATGAGGGTGGTGTCGTTGCCGGAAAAAACTTCGTTGCCGACGGTGATGCAAGAGATGTGAGTGTTAGGGAGGTAAGGTTGGACGTTCAGCTGGACCCAATTGAGCGCTAGAGAAGGGTTGGTCATCTTGGCGACGTACTCGTTGCCAATCCCGACAACGAACTCGACGTTAGTGCCGGCGAAGGCGCGCAGGACGTTGGGATCGGCGTCGTAAAGCTTCACCTTACGGACATTGAGGGAACGGAGGAGTACGGCGACGAGAGACGGCGACGGGAGGTTATTGGCGATCTGACCGTAGTTTATGCCAACCGCGAGGCCCTCTGTCTGTTCTTGCAGCAATGCGCCTTCACAAATAGGAGAAGAACAGAGCAGAATGGCGACTGAGAGCCATTGCAGAAGATGAACGTTGTGTTGCATCTTCTTTAGGAAAAATCGGCTGCATGCATTATAGTAATGAAAACGAAACGCAGGAAATATGGTGGACGCGATCTCCATTTTCATAACGCCACACTAGGAATCTGTAGTACTCACCATTTCCCTAGTTCTCAAGACGCTCTCTCTCTCTCTCTCTCTCTCTCTCTCTCTCTCTCTCTCTCTCTCTCTCTCTCTCTCTCTCTCTCTCTCTCTATATATATATATATATATATATATATATATATATATATATATATATATATATATATATATATATGTGAAGAGTGAGAAAAACTCGGAGTTGTTTGTCAACCTCTTAATAAACCATTCACGTCGTGCGATCACTAAATATAGATTGAGTAATTTAATGCACATTCTTAAATATGATGTGGTTTTATTGTTATTGTGTTAATGATCATAGTATGCTTTAATTATTATTATTGAATTGATCACATGAACAATGAAGACCATCAAGCAATCTCAAGGTAATACTGTCAACCAACTTTCACTCACTCACTCTCTCTATATATATATAAATGTGTGTGCGCAAGCACACGTATGCACACGTGTGAGAGAGATAAAGACTCGACCACTCAGTACAAGTTAGTTCAAACACATTATGATCATGTATCACACCATAGAAAACACCAGCCAAATAATGAACAAGGCCATGAGAGAGGTTGAGTGAGTGGTCTCTATCATAATATATATTCGTAATTTCGCCTCTACAATACCAACAAAACCTTGTTGTCTACACCAGAAAGTCCATATTCCCTAGTGTCATTTCTCCAAATAATAAACCAAAGGAAGATAATAATTTGCATGGGGTAAATGCAAGCGGCCAACTTTATCATTGTGATCATATCTATCGTTAGTGTCGGTCATATTTGTCTCTAAACATGGATGCCCCCACCATGAACGATGCCTATTGCATCCATGACAACGATATCATTCGATATAGTTAGAGATCCATATATCTCAATCAAGAAGCATGATTAGGTTCTTAATCATAATTAAGCATCTAGATTAAAATTGCTTAACCGAGATTAAAAGCCGTGCTGATCGCCGGTAATATAAGCAAAAGTGGTGGAAAGCAATATTTAAGAGCATATATCTTTGCCTCTGGAGACTTTAAACAAAGATAAAGGGCTCTAAGCATCCAAAAATCTTGTTGATTAGACTTGTTAGTATCAACTTTGGACTGCATGAACTATGAAGCACTGAAACTTCTCTTAGAGGCCGTTTGATGGATCTGTAGATGCGGAACGCCTTCGAAGAAGAATCGGGACCTGTTTGGGATGATCTTTGGTAATCAATGAGTTCGACGTTTGCTTCTAGAAGGCTTAGAAAATGGTGTCTCCTGAAATAAATAAAAAAATCCTTCTTTTCTGATTTTGTGAGTACACGTTATCGGGGTTGAAAAGGATTGCACGAGAATTTATACCTTTTCTTGTTTTTTCATATATATATATATATATATATATATATATATAAGAAACGAGAAACACCAAGAAAATACCATCAAAATTTTTCTTAGAGTTTCCCACTTATTGGAAAATAGTTCGCCTTTAAAAGTCAAAAAAGAGAATTCTAATAATCTCTGTCAATCCAAAACCCTACCACCATTTTTGTTGCTTGTGCTATTGTCTTTACTCGACCGAAGAATCATACTTTTAGACTGGCTCTTTTGTTTTTAATCCAAAACCCCACCACCACTTCCGTGGATGCCGCCACCATGTGTGACGCCCATTGCGTCCATGACAACGATATAATTCAATATAATTAGCGATCCTTACGAATATATCTTAATCACGAATCATGATTAGCTGCAATATAATCAATCCTTAATCATAATTAAGCATCTTGATTAAGAATGCCTAACTGAGTTTAAAAGCCGATGCGGTCGCCAGTATTATAAGCGAAGGTGGTGACAAGCGATATTCGAGAGCGTACATTGAGTGACATCTTATCTTCCGTGACGGACAACTTTGGAAAAATGCCAATCGTCGTCGGCCATGGCCACGTCATTGAGAGGTGGACGTCTAGTGGAGCCATCAGGAGAGGCATGCTGACGAAATTCCACGTAGATAGCACGTGTGTAACTGCGCGGAATTGCTTGACGTGACGTGGCTTCCACGTCGTTGGTCAAAACCAGATAACTTTTCTATCTGGATTTGGATTTGGATACGGTGTGGTTATTTCTAAACTAGAGATAACTCCCATGGCAGATCTAGAATTTTTTGTAAAGTGGGACGAATGCTTATTCGACCATTTGAGGTGAGACGAATTATGTATAGTGGTCATTGTTTCCTGTGACTTTTTTGTTGGTTTTCCGAATTTAAGGTGAGATGGTTATCCTACCTCGTTTGGATTGGATCTGATAATTGGAACCCACCCAAAAACTCAGTTGTACAACTAGTTAACACACCACATTTTCACATAACCTGATTATATGAATCAAAACATGTAATTGATTCATAACCACTTTTATAAAGTAATTATAAAGTAATTGATGGACATGAATATTGCGAGCAACATCTAATGACTCTCTTTATATAGAGAGAGAAAAAAGGAGAAATCTTTTATATTATTTCAAACATTTTTATAACTTTTAAAGAATACTGGTACCTTCAAAACTCAATGAGTAGGGAGTAATCAAATTTCTTCTCTCTCTCTCTCTCTCTCTCTATATATATATATATATATATATATATATATATATATATACATAGAGAGAGAAACTAAGCATGAGCTCTTAAGCTTTCTGTCCTGTCCGTTCAAATTTAATGTTGAAATAGCAATATCACCCTTATGGATTTCTTTTAATATGAGTATTTTGTTTTCCTCAAGATTCGTATGACATATTTGGCAACTTTAGAGTGTTATTTGATCATTCTTTTAAATTACTCTCGGTTTTCTCTAATAAAATTTCGTTGTAGAGTTAGTCATTCTTTTCGTGCTCATACGTCTGCTAAATATCTTTCAATTTAATCATAATAATATGGAACCTTGATACTATTACACGAAAAAGAAGACAAGCCTTTGCCAATAATGGGTCCAATTCGTACACGAAAAGAAAACTCCTATAACATGCACAACCGATTTGCTCACATAACCCCATAGACGGGTCATGTTAGAGACACGAAAGCCAGAAACAAAGATGACCCCCAAAGAACAAAGAACATGCAATTGTGTCCACATAAGGTGATGCAAGTAAAAACTGGGCCGTGTTCGGGTTGACCTGCTTTTGACATAAATATGAGTAATGCACAACACATATTATGAAACTGCATGTGGCAATTTCAGACATGATATCATAACCGATATGAACACCATGTTACTATCCACCCAAACGACCTAGAGAAAATCGGGTTGTGTTTGTTTCAACCTGTTTTGGACACAAAACAGGCATGAGACAAACACCACCTGAAGCACAAAATAGCAACTCTTAACCAGATTCATCCTTCCAAGAAGTAAATCTCATGGGAGTGTACTCTCCAACCCAACAATGCACATGCTGCACACCGTCAGACTCATCATTCTCTGTATTTTGGGGCTTCTTGAGGATTTGAATTATGCAATGATCCAGATCTGACTTTAAACTAAACAATTCTGACAAAAGATCTGAACCGACCCGATCCACTTGCAGTGGCAGGCGTAGCTAGCTACTAGATAAGCCCATATTGGTGGGAAAAAGATGGTTAGAAAGTGAATGAATTGAATACTAAAGCAGGAATATGGATTGCCAAGGTGGTGTTTGGATCTCTTTTCGATCCGAACACACCTTTTCCTTTTCCTTTTTCTCCTTCCACGTACTCCTAGTCTCAATCCTCCTGCTCTTATATTTATAAAATAAATAAATAGTTAAATAAAAAGAAAAGGAGGAGTTGGGGAATCCATATATTTTGGTGACCTATCATATGTCAAAAGGATGGTCTTTGTGACCAAACAAACTGTATGAGCTCATCATCTAAATCCAAAGTTATACAAATGATTGTATAAACTCTAAAATTTCAATAGAACATATATCGTAACTTATTTCGATTATTGTCTACAGTCGCCAAATGCATAGTAACATAATTCTGATCATTGTCTCGAGTTAAATCCGTTGAAAATATAGTCGGAATAACGTATATTCTGATTGTTCTTGTGCTTCTTCCTGCTGTTGTTGTGGGCAGTCGCAATAAATGTTAGTTCTGTTTATTCATGCTGTTGCTTCTGCGGACATATTCCGGCTATCTTGATAAGTACTCCGACTGTTTCCACGGTCGAAACAACCCTACTCCGACTACTTTTATTCCGGTTTTAGTAACTGTCGAAATTACGTTTTTGACAGTTGAAATATACCCAATGGCAACAGTCGAAATTGAATCTTATTATAGAAGTGTCTCTGAGAATCATATTCCTGTGCCTGGAATTTTCCTTAAAAAATTAAATAAATCGGGTTTGCACGAACTGGTTAGGTAAAAAGTTTAAGAAAAATCTTGATTTAGTTTTCAAAATCATCATTTGCAAGCCTTTTCTCTTTATGGATTCGCATATGAAATGGATCTGGTTCCATTTTCCACATCCTCACTGGAGTGAATCGGATTCTTGCAAGAGGTGAGAAAAACCAAATTGTTCAGCATTACGGATCGCCCCATTTTGTGTTACTTTCATTTTCATGTGGAGATAAATTTGTGTTCATGTAGAAAGAGTTGCACCCGAACACAACCCGTTTTTCTCCTGTACATTTCGGGTGGACATAAACATCGACTTTTCAGGTTGTAGTTGTGCAGAGTTTTGACATGGGGTGTCATACAACCAGCAATTTCTTGTTTCGGGTTCATTTCGTGTTATGCCATTCTGTGTTTGTATAGGAAACATGTCAAGATTAATAGAACCCAACATTAACATTTCTTTGTCATACATTAGGTAGACACGAACATGGACTTTTTCTAGTCGTGTTCGGGTCTGTTTTTCGTTATATTGCGAAATAGACCTCAAATCTTTCCTATAGCGAGACGAGACACACCACGGGTAACTCCGTCTACTTTATGGCAGACACAGTTGTCTGCCTTAACATAGGGATTCCATTTCGTGTTATCATTATGGGTCACCATTTTGGGTTACGTACATGTTCATGTGGAGATAATTTGTGTTCGTGTAGAACGAGGGGCACCTGAACACAACCCGTTTCTTTCCTGTACTTTTCGGGTGACATAAACATAGAGTTTTCAGGTTGTACTTGTGCTCAGTTTTGATGTGGGGTGTCATATCACCGGCAATTTTTTGTTTTGGGTTCATTTTGTGTTTGTACAAAAAAACAGGTCAAGCCAACATTTTTTCGTCACACATTAGATAGACACGAAGATGGACTTTTCTAGTCGTGCTTGTGTCTGTATATTGATTGCCATAGTTAAGCTTTTCGAAAATGGATCTCGAATCTCTTGGCAGAACCAAGCTTGTAAAATGGATTCATGTCGCACTGTTCAGACTGAAACAACCTTTTAGCACGGGTAAGAGATTTGGTTTCTTGGATCTTTCAAGAATCCAAATCACTCAGTTGAGGGTGTGGGGATTGATTTCATATGGAAGAGATTCCATTTGAGGGTAAATCCATCCACAAGGGGTTCAAATGCATGCTTTATAGGAAAATTTTAGAGAATGTTTTGAACATATACATACATATGTAGATATACAACTAAGAATATCCCGCATTATCTCATTTCCTGAAATGTTTGGGGTCTAAAACGCAGCCTGAGATCCATAACAGTTGGTTTCGGGCTTTCCCTATCAAACTGGACTGGTTGAAGAACCCTAGAATCATCAAAGCAGTGAAGAATCTCCATTGGATCTTTGTTGCTTTGGACTCACGGGGACCGAATCTGTATAGTACAACTTTTCCATTGATTTGGGGATTTACTTTTCAGTGTGAAACTTAAAGACCAAGTGTATATATATGTGTGTGTGTGTGTGTTTTCTAGCATCCAAACATGCACCTCATAATGAGAGAAGCTTTCTGAACTCTTAAAGATGCAATTTTAGCAGAAATCATCATGTTTCCGCAGATCATTTGTGGCAATTCTACTAATATCTCTTTGTTAGTTGGAGGCTGATTCGAAGAATCCGCAAATATTGGGTTTCTCAAAGAATGTTTCAAGAAAGAATTTGATTTCTCAAAGAACTATTTTCGTTCAAGCAACGAAGTTTACCGATTGAAACAAGCATGCTTCCACTGTTTATTAGGAATGCAAGTTTCTCCGAGGATACATTGAAAAAAAGGAAGGGATCGAAGAAAATAAAGAACAGTAACCAACCTATTTCCTGCACTAGGTGGAGTTGGCTCTGGGGATTCCTCGTCACCATTTTAATATCTTGAGTCATATTAGTATTCAAATTCAAAAGATCGTGTCACCAATTATTATTTTGCATGGCTTGTATGCCGCAAGGTAACTCCGCCGTGGACAGTCAAAAATCCCAAATGTGAAGGGAGGAGGGTTGCATTAGGCTTTTAGAAATCAACATAAAACTTTATCGGTTATCTTATTATTGGTTCTAAATTTTATGAGCATTTCATTGGAACATCCTTTCTTATTACATACCTTAAATTTAGTGCAAATTAAGCAAAAGCTTCTATATCTTTACTAGAATATAGTGAATCTATTGCAGAAATGGTTCACATCTCATGAATGATCGTGAATAAAGAAACTAGTCTCATTATATAATCGCCCTATAAAGAGGGTTTCTATATTTTCTGTACAAATAGATATGGAAGTTAAAGAACCTTGATAACAAGATTTATATTGGTAGAATGATGGACAAGCTGATGGAAGTAATGGATACTATGACTAGAGATGTCAATATGGGCTAGGGAAAATATGGGTCGGGCCAGCCCATATTTTATATGAGCCTCTAAATTACTGCCCCACCCCCCCACACACACATGTGTGTATCTACATAATAGTTTTTCGATTACATGTATATCTATACTATATATGTATAGTTTTTTTCCATTACATGCATATACATAGTATATATATACATATATACACACATGTACTATATATACTACATAATATATATGTGTAATATTTTTGTTTTTATATGTATATATATTATACATATATATATATGTATGTATGTATATAGATGTATATATGTTACATGTGAATATGGTTTGTTAAGCATGAAATATTGTGGTTGGATTTAGTTTTCAAGAAAATTTCGATCAGGTTTTATAGACCCGATCTAATATCTTATGGGTCAGTTGGCCCTTGTTGGACCCCAAGGTCATGCCGACCAGGTCATTTGTCCCTATTTCAAATATGGGTTAGAATTCTTGAGCTAAGCTCATTTTGACATCTTTAACTGTGATTAGGAGAAAGATTCACATTTAATGTTTACAAGTGATAAAGTGGTTTGAAGAAAAAGTTGAAAAAATTAAAAAGTACAAAATTGAAATTATGGTACTCGGAAAAAAATTTATGAATAAAATTAGTATTATTATAAATATTAATTAAAAAAAAATAGAGTAGACATACAACATGACCAAATTATGAGGGTAAAAATTAGTGTTAAGAGCGGATGCTTTGGATATAGTTTGTTCTTATATGATGTGAGTAGGAGTAGAAGAAAATATAACAAAAATGTTTTGAAAAGATTTAGATAAGGTGATTCAAAGGATTTTACAAAGAAAGTTGATTTGTTTGAGAGAATATTTAAGAAAACATGAAAAAAGATGCATCAAAATATAAGGTGTTCATGGAAACTATAATATTGGATAAGTTGATTTGCTTGTTTTTGCTGACGTTGTACCTACATGAACATGCTGATGTGGTGGTACTTATGCCACGAGGATACCAAGCTATCATGTCATCATGGCATGTCATCTTATATTAAAATAATAATTAAAAATAAAGAAATAAAATATCATATGATATCAATTATTGTAATATTTTAGTACATATAAAAATAGTTCTATAATTAATTTTAAAATACTAATATAAGTTAATAAATATTAAGTCATGTCTATTTAATATTAATTGTTAGAAATATCAATAAATACTAATTATACATAATAGTAATATAAATATATAAATTAAATATACAAATATTTAATATAACATTAATTTTATACTACAAATGTTAAGCAATATATATTATTTTAATATTATTTAAAGTATTGGTTAATATATATGTATATTATATATATTAAATATTACTTACATTTTACTTGTCGATTGATGTAGCAAGTCAAATGATATAAATGTCATGTTAATATGTCTGTAGACACCGCATAGTAAAAATTAATGTTGTTATTATCGAGATTTTTATATTAACAATAGAAACCTCAACTTTCAATTTTATTATACGAGGACTTTAAGTCCAAAATATCAAATCAATATACCAAAGAGTACAACAACAACAACTAAGCTTTTTCCCATACTAGACGGGTTGGCTACATCGATTCTTTGTTTCCACATAGCCCTATCATGTGCCATGTTAGCTGTTAACTCATAATAAGCTAGATCATTCTTTATTGTTTCTTTCAAACGCTTTTGTGGTCGTTCTCTACCTCTTTTAATACTTTCAAAATCTAATTTTTCATACCTTCTTAAAGGTTCTTATTTTGATCTTCTTTCTACCGATTCAAACCATTTTAAACGATATTTTCTCATTTTATCCTCTATTGGTGTCACTCCTAATTTGTTTTTAATAACCTCATTATGTATACGGTCTTTTCTTGTATGACCACTCATCAATCTCAACATCTTCATTTATGTCACACACATCTTTTGTACATGATGATTAACTGCCCAACCAATAAACCAAAGAGTAGTTTTGTAAAATTTTCTCCAACTTTTATAATAAAAAAAAACATATAGCTAGATGAGCATCAAAATGCAATCATCGAACAAGATCCACAACTAATCATCAAATTGATCAATGAGGTCGAACACCTTGCGTCTTACAATGGCACTTTACTAAAGGATATATTTTACATATTTTAGATGGTTCAACAGTTTTAAAACCAAACGGGATATGAGTCGTGTGTTTGGTTTGAGCTACAGGACACGAGTCGTGTGTTTGGATTGAGCTAGAGGATACGAGTCATGTGTTTGGATTAAAGCACGCCCTCACTTCCTATAGTGAATGAATTTTTAAGATGATTTTACAATAAGAAGAGAAACTTTTTTGTAATATCATTTTAAAATAGCGCGGGTAATTTCAAATTTAGTGATAGGATCGCATAGATGGAGAAATACAAAGAATAGGCTGATCATTTATATGGGAAAGTCCAGAAAATGAGGAGTTTTCACTACCGTAGATTTTCGAGATGAAGGGCATCCAAAAGGCCCCTTCCACATTTCGCAGTTCTCTCTCTCGATCGGGTCTTTGCCCTTCCCTCCTCGTCACCCACCAGACGCGCGGGCGCGGAGTCACCAGAGATTCATTTGTGCCCTAATCGTAAAGGATGAATCGTGTCTCCGTAGGCGTTTGCCGGGATTCCTTCCACTGCTCTACTCCCCAAGCCTTCAATCGTCGGCTCATCAATATCCGCCTTCGCTCTGGCAAATCGTGTAATGTAAATCGGATTTACACGAAATCAGCTTGTGAGTCCATTTTTCTTTTTCCTGAGTTCGATTTTGAGTTTTCCTCTTGATCTATTTCGCTTCACAAGTGAATCCCGTAGATTTTCAAAATTTTCCTAGTGGAAAATCTTGCAATAGAGATTTTCTCTGTTCTTTCGCGAGATATTGGTATAGTGCAAGTTCGGAACTGAAAGATGTCCCCTTTCCCAACTTTTGATTTTATTTTGTATGGGTTTATACCTTTTCAATTCTCTCGGGGTAACTGGAAAGTTTTGAGAAAACGTGCAAAGGAAATATGATCAAGAAACTTTCAATTTAAAAGTACTTGCGCTTAAAACGCAAGGGATATACTTAAGAGCAACCCTCTCGTGCAGAATCTCTCCAAATAAAGAGTGTGTTCGGTATATCAGGATCGGTGGAAAGCTTAAAAGGCGTTGACCTTGTCATAAAACCACGATATTTACATTAAAAAAATCTACCTTTCCGGCACGCAGCATCGTCCTGACTTCATTTTTCCTCCGTCATGTGTTTTTATGATTTGTAGCCCTTGCTGACTATTGTCTACTTGTTTGTGTTTGTGTAGGTGGATATCCTTCGATACAGTGCGGCATTCGTTTTAGGCCGTGCATAGATATTCACAAGGTGAGACACTCCAAGTATCTACTGTTTAGTTTATTTTTGCTGTTTTCTTTTCCTTTACTCTTGATGATCTGCAGCTTGAAGTTTCACTAATATACTCATGATTCCATACAATTGGGTCTATGGGACTTCCCATTAACTCTACACATGTGAAACCAAAAAGTTTTCGTTTACATGACAAGCAACCCTACTTAATCAATGATTGTTCTTTGCTTAAGAAGCGTATCAGATTATGTTTACATTAACTTTCATATATATATATATATATATATGTGTGTGTGTGGGGGGGGGGGGGGGGGGAGGGGTATGATTGTTGGGCAGTTAATCATCAACTTGTATAAAAGATGTCCATGGCATTAATGAAGATGGATGAGTGATCACACAAAGAAAGACAAGATATGTAATGAGGTTATTAGAAACAAATTTTAGAAGTGGTACAAATAGATGATAAAATTTTACAAGTATGGACATGTAAAAAAACGACTAAAGGAAGCTCGGGTAAGAAGGGATTAGAAACTAGATTTTTATGAAAATGTTAAAAGAGGAAGAAGAAGACTTCAAAAGTAGAAAGAAATAATAAAGAATGATCTAGCTTATGTTGATATGATCCATCTGTGGAAACAATAAATCCATGTAGCCAACTCTATTTAGTATGGGAAAAGGCTTACTTGTTATTGTTTTTTTTGTATATATATATATATTATATCCATATATATATCCATAACTCTGCCTATATAAGGGATCACTCTTGCATGGCCAGTCTCAAGCCCGGATAAAGGAGGAGGGTTGTGTTACCATGGATTCTACAAATTAAACAAGAATCCAATGTAGCCAACCCCATCTAGTATGAGAAAAAGCTTAGTTGTTGTTGTTGTTGTGTGTGTCTATATATATATATATATCCATATTTGTGTGTATGTGTGTAAAGTAACATGGACTTGAAATGTTTCAGGGAAAAGTGAAACAAATAGTTGGATCGACTCTACAAGATTTGAATCAAGAGAATTCTTCCCCTGTAACAAATTACGAGTCAGATAAGTCGGCTTCAGAGTTTGCAGAGCTGTACAAGCAGGATGGTCTTACTGGTGGTCATGTAATAATGCTTGGTGCTGATCCTTCTAGTATATCCGCAGCACTTCAAGCATTACGTGCATATCCTGGTATGGTGGTGATGGTAGCTTGTTGAATATTGCACAACTTTTCATGTTTTAGAAAATTGTATCATAATTAAGGAGTACAGTAAGCCATTTTCAGCTTCTTTTGTAGTGAATCGATGTTCTGTATGAAAACCATTTTATCTTCTTTTATAAGACCTGTGGTTTATATGTTTGGTTGACCATATTCAGAATCTCTTGAAATGTTTTGGCCACCTCTATTAAGAAAAACAAGAGAGGTGAAGGTTAATTCTTGCTCTTTAGACATACCATTTTAGTGGTATACTGAAGGACAATGTCGAGAGTTTTAGTGTTCTATTTTATTGCAATGTTTCTCCTAGCTTGTTAATGACTAACAAGAGTCGGAAATTTAGGTGGTTTACACTTAGGCGGTGGGATCAATTGTGACAATGCTCAGAATTATCTTGATGAAGGTGCCAGCCATGTAATAGTGACTTCGGTACGTATGTCCGTAATGAGGTGTCCCTGTGCAATCAACATTTGATCCAAAAATTCTTTTCTTGTCATATGTAAACTTCTCTGCCAGTCCAAATTCCACCAAGGTCTCCTCGTGAAATCATGACTATTGGCATATAAATGTTTCTGACTCATGATCTTGTCTGTATCCATGGCCAGTAAAATAAACTACGAATTGCTCAAACATTTGTGTTCTTTCTTGGAAACTTCTGATATTTAATTTTTGGGGTTTCAGTATGTTTTCAAGGATGGAAAAATGGAGGTTGAAAGGTTGAAAGATCTGGTTAAGAAAATTGGGAAAAGGAGGTTGGTCTTGGATCTCAGTTGTCGAAAGAAGGTATATCTGTTGTTAACCTGAATACCTCTTTTTTTGTCCTGTTTTCCCTCTTTATGTGTATGTGCATGTCAACATCTCTCTGGATGCATGGGGTTCGTGTCAAGCATACATGCATGAATTGATGGAAGGCCTGATGTGCATCATAATTAAAACCCAACCTGGCCTGTTAAAGGACAATATATGGCAAATCCCACGAACCCTCATTGATTCAAAATAGGTAATACTACATATACAAACCAATGCACATCAATAAGGACGCTCTCAATTTCATGCCTGAACCCAAGTTAGGTTTAACGGCTAACTTTGGAACCAACAGTCGCATAACCTGCTGCATGTGTGTGTGTATGTGTTTGCTCAACATTATCAACACAAACTTTGGTCTACTGGACCATCACTGTCGGCATAGGATACATCAGACGTGGTTTTGCTTTTGCAATTTGTCTTCCCTGGATTTTCTTTCCCTCCATCAGAGTGCTTCAGAGAGAGAGGGTTCTCCAAGGTCACAGGTTTCTCGTCTGATGAAATATAAGAAGCTTCTGAAACAGTGCATGAGTCAGCATTTGGTTTGTGATTTCTGACAGTATATAAGCCACATTAGATTTGGTTTTACTGTTCAAATGTCCTATTATTATGTACATTCTCATTCATGGGCAATGATGCAGGATGGGAATTATTTGATCGTAACTGATAGATGGCAGAAGTTTAGTGATGTAATTCTTGATGAGGCAACTTTGAGCTTCCTGGCTACATATGCTGATGAATTTCTGGTTCATGGGGTGGATGTTGAGGGTAAAAGGTATACCATCGTACTCATTTTATCTCATAGGCTGATAAAAGGTCGTCCTTTGTCACATTAAAACTGATCACCAGTGTTAACTGTAATTGAACATTTGTCTACATGCAATTTGATCCAGAAACCTTCTTCTGTTTGCCTGAAATATAAAGTGATCTCCATATTGCTTTTAGAAGCAAACCCAAACATTGTCTTTTTTTCTTTCCCTTTTTATGTTACTTCAGTTTGGCATATAAGGTTTTCCCTTTTGCAGGCTTGGCATCGACGAAGAGCTAGTGACTTTGCTTGGTCAGCTTTCTCCTGTGAGTTTATCTTCTTCTCCTTGTTAATGATAGTAATAATAGTAACTCTAATAATAAATAACAATGTGGTATTGTTTTACTGTTGCTGCAATCAGTCATCGCAACTACCTGCGACACCCTCTGACGTGTGAATTAGATTTTCTCAATTCTGCTGAAGCTGCCATGGATTGAACCTGTTTTGACATGCTTTGGCTCGGAAACCCATGATCTGAAATGGGTTTTCAGAGTTTTAAGGTTTCAATTTAATATCAGAGCTGAATCATATGTGCCTTACACATGAAACTGCAACTATTTGATCCTCAAATCGAAGCATGTTTGATTGAACTGTCCAATTGGCAAGGTTGGCATTACTACAACTTGGCTGCACCCCCCTGGCTAGTCTTGTACTTGGGTAGGGACCTAATGCAAGTTGAGTCTTTGCATTTTGTGCTGCATTGACTGAACTACTCTTTGCCTGTTCTTTTGGTACAATGCAGATTCCGGTAACTTATGCTGGTGGCGTGACGACGATGTCCGATCTGGAGAGGATAAAATCTGCTGGTTTGGGGCGTGTAGATGTCACAGTTGGAAGTGCTCTCGATATCTTTGGTGGGGATTTATCATACAAGGAGGTTGTTGAGTGGCATCAACGTGAAGCTATGGCAATTCACTGAGGGAAAGGCTGTCCTGAAAGTCCTGTAACTGTTACCTTCTTCATGTATGAGTATTTCTCCTGCACAAGTCCTCGTCACAAATCAAATGAGGAACATCACAGGCCCATGGATTTACAGTACCATGTAGTTGTTGGTATGCTCATCATTATAACTGATCATCAACCTTTGTTTATCGCAATTGCCTTCGGGCTGCCCAAATTTCTTCATAATACAAAAGGACAAATAGATTGTTGATCAATTCTTAGCAATATATTGTTATTTGTAATTATAATTGAACTAGTTGATGTTGATATGTATATTAATAATATTTATCAAACATGGAACTAGACTTAAAAAGGTGAAACTCGAGTACCAGATTCATGAGCAAATCAAATGGAGAACCATGATTTTTAATACCAGTTTCAAGTATGAATCAAACACGAAATCATGAATGATCCATACCATGGTGACTAGTCTTACTATGTCAACGTAGAATTATACCTTGGTGTCTAGTCTCGTGTGAGAGTAGAATTATAGTTCCAATAGAGAAGGGCTCGTACTGTGAACCAAAAAAACTCCTAAGTACCTACTCTGGGCATTAACCAAGAATATCAGTTTTTGGTGCAATGCAGACCGATCCCCCTTTATTAGATATAAACCAAGGGTCTGATATGTGGCAATTCTACATTTTTCTTCGTCTCCTTTTTAACATATTTGGGAAAAAGAAGAGAGACCCAAGAATAATACATTCTAAACTCAGGCTAGCCATCACTAGACCTGCAAAACTCGCACAAATCCGATATCAACACGCTCCTAAATATTTGCTTCTTTTTCCAATTTCTCTTTTGAGAACATCCTCAAATCGTGATAAAAGGGGGTGTCCAATCAAATACCAATAATATCAGTAATTAAATTCAAAACGCAAGAGCATAATTTTTTTAGGTCTTTTCCTTTTTCCTTTTTAAGTATTTATCATCTAATTTTTTATATTTTTTATAAAAAAATATACAAGTCTCATGCCCGAACATGAAATTTTTTGATTGAGATGAAATTAAAAGTTTATTAAGAAACAAAGTATTGAGAAATCACCTTTCATTTGCATGTTCTTAAATGGCGTTTTCTTAATTAATATGGTGGTCAATGAAAATGCCTATGATAGAGAGCAATCCATTGCGGACCTACTTTAAGGCAAGATAAGACATGTGCCTTACTCAAAATATGAAAAATATAAAAGGAGCCATCACTAATGCTAGATCAAAGTACAAATAAGTCTCACCTCAAATACAAGTGTGCTTCACTCCCAAACAATTTTTGGGGATGACACTTCCAACCTTGTGCTAATTAATTGATAATGTTACTCGATTTCACCTCCCAAAAAGAAAGAAAATTGTATCTATTAAATTCTGTATGTTTATGTATATAAATCTGAACAAAAATATAGATAAGAAAAGCTGGTACATGAACAATTTCTTTTTTACTTTTCCCCCGAATAACCATAAGAAGCCCCTTAAGATGAAGACAGAGAATCATCTCCCCTACTGCTAACTTGATTTGTTCTTCTGCTGCCATTGTTTCATTAAATTGATTGGAAACACCTGTTGCCTACAAACAATACCATTCTCAATCAGCAGTTAGTAGGTGCTTTTACGGAGATTCGGTTCAGCTAATTAGGGAAAACATGATGACCACGAGGAATGATTCTATGCGGATAGTATGGCTACTAGTTGATAACCTCTGCTAAATGGCTGCAGGAATGGCACGTAACAAAACACACACACACACATAATATATATATATATATATATATATATATATATATATATATATATATATATATATATATATATATAGTGATTGAATCTATCTAGTTTTCATCCTTAAACGATTGCTTTTCAGAGGTACGAGTGTAATAATATTATCTTTTGTTCTATTTTGAAAATCCTTAAAAACTTTTTAAATCACACTCATGTAACTCAAAAGCAATGAATGTATACGAAGAGACATGTGAACATGAGTGACCAACTTCAGTGGTAGGTGGAATCCAATCACTTATATAAGAAAACCCAGATCATATATCTTTGATATATACACCCATTGCTTTTTGGTGACACTTATTTAGAGAGAGAGGCAGTGTTATAGTAAAAGCTACTCTCGCATCTAAATAGATGAGAGATTATCCGTCCTCAATACAAAACAATCGAAGTTTGTTTCTGTAATTGCATATATATCAACTTAAGGGAGACTTTCTAATTTACATAAAGTTTCTCTTTGAATGCATTGTAATAAAGTTTATTACAATAACAAATCGTTTTTGCTTATTGCTTTAGTGACTGGCATTCGGCATGTTGTTATATGAGTGTCAGGCATGTCAATAGTAGGGATGTTCATAGAACCGAACCAAAACTGGAGCCGGTTTGGTTTGCTTCTGTTCTAGCCGGAAAATTCTGACAGTTCGACAGTTCCCGTTTTCGAAGTGAACCATTATATATATATATATTATGTATATAAGGTTATAAAACTTATACATGATCTTTATAAGTTTATGTATATGAGTTTTATAACCTTATATACATATAAAATGTGAATATATATATGTATATTTAAATTTCGGATAGATTTGATTTCAACTTTCGTGCGAATTGCTTATTTGTTCGTTCGAGCTAATGAAAACCAAGTCAAGACTTCTTACTCACGAACTGGGGTCAACTGCATGAATTCTTAAACATCAATTTGCTCAATGTTGTGCTATATTAACATTTAAATACGAAAAGCAAGAGCATATTTGGTCAGTATCTTTCAACACTTTTCAAGCTTTGATTCACCATTGTTGATGTGTTCTTTCAATTTCTTGCATAATTTCGTAGAAGCACCACTTATTTAGCTCTATTTTGATCTAGCTGGAACCACCACCATTAGAATTTAGAAAGTCAGATCAGATCAGCTACAATAGATTAAGAAAATAAAAGGTTTTTAATATATTAAAGATTAAGGATCTTAGGACTTTACTCTCTTAGTCAAATAGGTTTAAACAAAAACTAGGGTTTATCTTTTAAGTTTGATTCGATTAAACAAGTTCAACTTCTTAGAGTGTTTAACTTTTAAATTAAGAAAAAATTATAAAAAAACCCTCATATTATCGAAAACTTGCATACTTATGCCCAAAACTTTTCCTTTAAAATCAAGTAAAACACTGAAACATTTAATGTTTTTGTATCGAGTAAAAGTTCGACACGACGACACGAATCCTCCTTTCATTGCCCTCGAACAAAGGCTCCATAACATTATGCACACAAAGATACGTATTTATCTTCTTGTGGAAGTCCAAGCTGTTGGTATAACATAGAAATAATATGTTGCACAATTTTCTCTAAAGACCCTGCGTTCAATGAACTCGAGGAACGAAAGGGTCCGGATTCGATTTGAGATTTGTAATCCGTGTCACCGATTTTGAGTCCTTCCGATCGGACACGCTAAAAATAGGAGGATTCCAGGTTTTTCCCTGCCTATAAATATGAGATGGCTCGTTTTACGTTATGTCCTCGTCTTCTCGCCATGGCTGTGATCTCAGAGATCCAGGAAGACGAGCAAAACCCTAACCGTAACACTTCGGATTCTCCCACTGTCACCGGGACATCTCCGTCTCCCTCCGCGTTCTCCCTACCGTTGGATGATGATCTGAGTCGGATCCAAGGGTCCTTAGCTTCTCTGGAGTTCCTCGATCGCGTCGTCGATTTCCTCCGGCGGAAGAGCGATCTGTTCAAGGACGATTCGGTCGAGAGGAAGATTCGAAGCATTGTCTCGGCGGCGAAGGAAAAGGACGCAGAGGAGAAGAGGAAGGCGGCTCAGCAGGATCGAGAGGCTGAGAAACGACTGAAAGAGGCGGCTGCTGCTCCGGTACCAGCGGTGGAGAAGGAACAACCTATGGCAGAGGAGAAGGCGGAGAACGGGCATGCTGGTCATGATCAATGCATGGAAAGCGGTCGAGGTAACAGCCTGGTTTCTGGTTCCATCTTTTCTCTTTTGGGCGATCCTTAGGTGAATATGTATGCTAAGCTTGTGGTTTTTCCTTATTGGACTTTCTGATGATTTCTGCTGGAGCTTGTTTGACGCGTTTTCTATCCTTTTTGATATTAGGATTCTTATATTTTGGTCTCTTCATCGTTACTTTCTCTTTGTAAAGCCCCTTTTGCTACTTGGTGTTACGTTCTTGTTGCTTCTTTGACAGCGTAGCCTGTTTATGGATCTTTTTTGGATTGATATTGAATCAATTATCCATTGAACGCTAGTGGGTGTGGGCTCTTCCTCTAGCTTCGTTTTTATTCGTCGAAAAAACTGAAAAGCCTCCTTGTTTCAGTTCAGTTGAATATCTGTTTTCTTGTCTACTCTCGAAGATTTAAACACCGAGAAGAAGCCCTTTGTTTGAGTTTTCTTATTCGTATCTGTATTTTATTTGTATGGATTCCTTGGCTTTTGCTGACTTGTTGTTTGTTATACCACTGGTTGGTCTGAAGGCAGTTTTATCACATGGTATACGACGGGTTTGAAGCTATGCTTTGTGCATCTGATTATGTGTGTGTACATGCTTGTGTCATTGTGTTTATGTTTTGATAGGGCTCTGTTATATTCCTTTTGTTTATTTTTCCCAAATGAGTGAATTATAGGTGAGAACTAGTTAATGCTGAGTTTATTTCGATTTCAAGGTGCTTTCTTCATATTTAAGTCTCACCTACTGTTGTTTGAGTTGCCCTATTTCTTACACTTTAGTGATCACTTTGACGTAGTTTGCTGCAGACAAGGTTACTAGATTCGTAACTTTTTTTTGTTACTGTATCAATATGGCTTTGTTGCTTCGTACCTCTCCTCCTGCTGCTACCATGTTATTCAGCAATCCTTGGTTGCTTTAAGAAAAGATGGTGTTATGCCAATGGGATTGACGTTCACTGTGGGATATATTTTTCGACCTTCCATATAACAGTATTCATGATGTTTATGCTGTTAGGAAGCATCTCTGCGATTCTTATTTGGGCCTTTTGTATAGCTTGACCCAAACTGCTACGTGCATGAACCTTGGTGGGCATTGAATTTTGCTTCATAGCATTGGGTCTCTGGTTCTCATTGATGAACTTCTCGAAAATTTCAACTTATTCCTTAAATACTTGGGAAGATACAGAAGGTTGTTAATTTTCTCCAAAAGGAGCGCAAGTAGCACAGGGTACATTTTTCTGTATTATCCTTAAGTGCATTTCCTATATACTGCGTCATATTATTTTTATTTGCTTCACAATCTTTGTGCGCAATTTCCTTCCGTTTTTATGCTTCCGCCCCTTTGTCACATGTCTTGGAATTCACCAAAACCAAAACCAAGCCTTATCCCCTACTTAGTGGGTTCGGCTACATGGTTCTTTGTTGTCATATTGCGTGATTAAGTATCATATAAGCATTTGACTCAAAAGAGGCAAGATCATGTTTTATTATTATTGTTCTCATACTTGAGGCCTACCTCTAGCTCGTTTAAAGTGTTCCCCCTTTAATTTCTCACACCTTCTTGCTGGGTATCTTTATTTGTTGTTCACTTTGGTTTTCAATAAACATCATGTGTGTTCTTTTGTTTTTTTACCCTGTTAGTGCCGCTATAAATATTTTGTACTGTTTGATTCATGCATCACATCTTGTGCCTTTAGATAGAAACGTTGTAGTGGAGGTTAGTTGTGGCATGGGCTACTTCTTGGTCTGTAGCTGCAGACTCATGGACCCTGGAGCACTTTGTAGACAATTTAATTGCATTGTAGATGTTGATTATATATTGTGAAAAGAATAAGCACAACATAGTATCAAATGATATAGAAACAATGTCACCTGAAGCAATTCTAGGTATGTTATATACACCGTGAGGAGTTTATGTGCTTAGTGTTTACTGCTTAGGATTGCTATTAAGAGCATCAAAGGCAAATCTCAAAATCTGAACAAGGACATTCAATGGTTTATTGTAATCCTTATTTTCTTTGTCTAATTTCATGAAGTTAAATGACAGAAATCTAATATGTTTGCTTACACATTTTCTCAAATTTCCGTTTACCTTAATTTTCATATTTTTTGTGTTCTCATCCATGCATGTCCTTCTCTTCGTTTTTCTTTTGTGAAATTCACTTTTGTTCGATCCTTGACTGGTGAATCTTGAGAAAAATTCTTTTTTGCCATGAAATTTGTAGTCAAACTTAATCTTTGTTGTAATGTTCTGTTTCTAAAAGTCATAATACTTTAAGGAATTGCATCCAGTTAAAGCATCATTCTTCTCCAAATGTTTTCAGATTGTGACATTTTTGCTCCCAAGTGTAGCCTCTTTTTCCTCCTGTATTCTGATCTAGCTATTTTCTGGTACACCTGTAATTTTGAGAACGTCTGAATGTTGGAACCTCTAATACACTTTTGCAAAGACATAAAAGGTTCAGAAGATGATGTTGTCTTCGTTCTTAGTCACTCTGGAAAATTTCTTTTGAGCGGTTAGGAACCACATAAAGCTCTTAGGCTAGGACCCTTGCCCCTCCATGCTCAGGCACAGTCTTGTGCCCATGGGAGTAAAATCTCTGATTGCCTGTCTAGCTCCCAAAGTTTCTTAACAACTCCTTGACTAGGTGATGTTATCTCTGCAAACTCAAATTTGTGCACATGGTCAGGATTAGATTGGGTACTGGTTGGACGGGATACATGTTAGTTTGTACCTGTCCTATAGGTGGCCAAAGATATTCTAGTTTCCCCGAACCTGAACCACTGAAAACAGGTAATATCCACTCCGTCCAGATCAGATTGAGTTGGGTCCCCACTGGTTAGAGAAATATTGCCATTCCTACTTTCCAGTTACATGCATATTCATTTGCTTGGCAAGTAAATTCTCATGATAGGGTAGAGTTCTTTTATTGTTTCTGGAGAAGTTAATTCTTAAGTATAGTTTTCTTTGAAACTGATTTTTCTGTTGTTTGTTTGCAATTATCGTGTTCATATCTTGTTGTCTAAAGCTTTTGCTTTTGCTTTTTGGTCATCAACAGTCCCAAACAAGGGCAATGGTCTGGATATGGAAAATTATTCATGGACACAGGTTCTGTCAGAGGTTTCCATTAATGTCCCAGTTCCCTCTGGTACGAAGTCCAGGTTCGTGATATGTGAAATTAAGAGAAACCACTTGAAGGTGGGATTGAAAGGACAGCCACCTATCATAGATGTAAGTATAGCCGTTGCGGTGGATGTGGTTCTTTGCTGTTAAATCGTTCTTAAATACATGTGCCCTTTTCTGCTTTTGAGTTGTTTCTGATTCTCTGCAGGGAAAGCTTTATATGCCTATTAAAGTGGATGATTCCTTCTGGAGCATTGGTGAGCACCCCCATCTATTATTTCCACACGATTGCAAGCTGGTCCACTTATCTTATTCAACCATAACTGTTTGCCACCTGCTTTATAAGTCTACGTTAGGCCATGCTATCCTATGCTTTCTCATTCTTCACAACAATCTGTGGTTTGTAACAAGACTTTCACTTTCATAAGTAAAAAAGAACTTCAATAGTTGTTGGTTGAGATTCTTGTAGGTGTTTGAGGGAGTTAAACTGTCAAAGCTTGATATCCCAAATAGCGAAAGAATAGTGTTGTGAAACAGAATTGCAAGATTGAAAATCAGTCTCTGTACTGTGAAAAACTGGCTGTTGGTAACCTAACACGACCAATTGTGGCCATTATGCACCCTACACTTGCCAATTTCGTTGAACATGTTCTTAGTGTCATAAGGCTTCTAAGTCACACAAACACTTCTAAGGGGTGGAGTGTCGACCCCGACACTGGTGCGACACCGACACCGTGTCGGTGCGCCATGTCCAAAAAAAAAATTTTGCAAAAAAAAAATAAATTTTTTTTGCAAGTCACAGATAAATGGGTCCGGATAATGAAGATTGATTTGTGTATTATGATGAAATTAGTAGTTGTTTACCATTTATATGTTTTGCTTTAATATAAAGTTGTGTACGTACTATTGTAGCTTTATACAATATAAAGCTGCTTGAATGAATAAAGCTGCTTGAATGATTTTGGGTGCGAACAATTGGTTTCTTATTACTCAATCTTATTGGATTCTTGACTCCATACCAGTGTTGTCCGTATCGCACCGTATCGTACGATACGGTGCGATACGTATCGTATCGTGGGCCACCACGATACGATACGGGCCCCCGTATCGCACCGTATCGCACGATACGGCCCGTATCGCACGATACGGTGCGTATCGCCCGTATCGTACGATACGGGCGATACGCCTTGGGACCCTTATAAAGGGTCCCGGCCCGAGAGAAACCCGCGATTTTTCGCGGGTTTCCTCTCTCCTTTTGGGTTCTTCAAGCTCCCTAAGAGTCGGTTTTCGCCTCCTTGGTATTCAAAGCTCTAAAATCGTACCCTACGGTGTCTGTCCAAGCCTCCAAACTCGGATTTAGGTATATTTTTAATGTTTTTTTCCTTTTTTTCCTTTATATTTATTGTTTTTTGTGTTATTTCGGGTTTTTTTTTTGAATGACAAAATATGAAGTTATTAAGTGTGTGTATACGATTTTTATTGCATTCATGAAGTGGGAGACACTCGATTTGAGTGTTATTTGAAGATTGGGGGATTTACGAAGTGCTTTTATTTTCAGTTTTTGTTTGAATTAAAGTACTCCATTGAGATGGCAGGAAGGGGTGGTAGAGACTCTCATTCAAAGTCTGATGATCCGGCATGGCAGTGGGGTATACCAGTTGAGGGTTCAAGGTTAAAAATCAGATGTTTATTTTGTGAAAAGGTGGTTAGTGGTGGAATTTCAAGGTTGAAACACCACCTAGCAGGAACCAGGAAAGAAGTTGCTCCATGCACAGGCAGAGTTAGAAGTGTGCCAGAAGGTATTAAATGGCAATGCTTGCAGATAATTGAGAGCATACAGGAAAGGAGACAACAAAAGGATGATTTCCAGATGTGTGAAGAAGATGATGATGCTACTGTCACTGGAGTTGGATTAACTGATAGTTTGCCTTCAGATGCTAGAACAGATATTGGTAGTAGCAGTTCGCGAGCACCTAGCAGAGGAAAGAGGGTTGCATCTGAAGACTTTGGAGGTGGCAGAAGAGGAAGTTCAGGAAGGAGTAGAGGAAGAGCTTCTTCTTCTAGCATACATTCGTTCTTTCCTCCTTCCACTACACCTGGTGCTCAGCCAGGAATTCGTGCTGCTATGGCTTCAGAACAACTGCACGATCAAGCAGACCTTGCAGTGGGCAGATGGTTTTATGATGCATGCATTCCATTTAATGCAGCAAACAGTTTTCATTTTCAAGCAATGACAGATGCAATTGCTAACATTGGTCCAGGATACAGGATGCCCTCTTATCAGAAGTTGAGAGGGAAGATATTAGATCATACCGTGATTGAAGTGCAGCAATACTGTTCGACTTTGTGACAATCGTGGAAGGAAACAGGATGCACTATCATGGCAGATGGATGGACCGATAGGCGAGGAAGGACATTGCTAAACTTTCTTGTATATTGTCCTAAAGGACTCATGTTTTTGAGATCTCTAGATATGTCAGAGGAGAGGCACACTGCAGAGATCCTACGAGAGGAATTTGATAAGGTTATACAAGAGGTTGGGCTAGAAAATGTAGTCCAATTGATTACAGATAATGCAGCTAACTACAAAGCAGCCGGAAAGGAGTTAGCTGATATTTATGGGACTTTCTACTGGACACCATGTGCAACCCATTGTTTAGATCTCATCCTCGAGGACATCGGTGAGATGGATGAAATAAAGGCAGCAACTGAGTGTTGCCAAGATATTACAAAATTTATTTACAACCATGCATTTGTTTTATGTATGATGAGGAGATACACAGAAGGTGCAGAGCTTCTTCGCACAGCTGCAACTTGGTTCGCAACAAACTTCTTATCTGTACAGAGTATTGTGAGACAGAAGCAAGCTTTAAAGAGAATGTTCTCCTCAGATGAGTGGCAACAATTTGCAGAGTTGCCACAAAACAGAAGGAACAGAAAGTTAAATGAGATTGCAGAAACGGTTTTTAGAAGTTCATTTTGGAATGCATGTATCAGATTATTGAAAATTATTTGTCCTTTAGTGAAAGTTTTGAGATTGGCTGACAGCGAGGAGAAACCATCTATGGGCTACCTTTATGAAGCCATGGACAGGGCAAAAGAAGCAATCAGAAATAACTTTAATGGAAAAAAAAGAGATTATGTGCCCGTGTGGAAAATAATTGATAGTAGATGGAATAAACAATTGCATCAGCCTATTCATGCAGCAACCTACTATCTAAACCCATCATTGAGGTACTCAGCAACCTTCAAAAGGGACGGTGAGGTTAATCGAGGAATCATTGAATGCATCGACAGATTAGTCCCTGATGAGAGCATAGTAGATGCGATACATCGAGAGATGGAGATATATGATAATGCTCTTCACTTGATGGGTTTGCCTGTTGCAATTCGCAACCGCTCTACGATGCGTCCAGGTACATTGTTTATTTTCATATTTAAGTTGCATCTTACATTACTGTGGATTATTATGTCTTTAATGTTTATATTTTTTTTACAAATGTTTGGTGGAACAGGTTTGGAAGTGATTGTCCAAACCTTAGAGATTTTGCAGTTAGAGTCTTAAGCCAAACCTGTAGTGCAACAGGTTGTGAAAGAAATTGGAGTGTTTTTGAACACATCCATACAAAAAAGCGCAACAGGTTGGAATACAAAAGGCTTAGTGATTTGGTTTATATTCGTTGTAACATGCGCCTTCGTGAAAGGTAATGTTGTATTACTTTCAAATTTTCAATTCGATATTATTTAACTTCAGTTTTCAATTGTTAATATTACTTACTAATTGTTTATCTTTGTTTGTGTCGTAGGCAATTAAAAAAAGTAAATAGAGAAGAAAGTCAGTTCGATCCAATAAGTTTGGATAATTTTGATATATTAGAAGATTGGGTTATGGAAGACACTGAAGAAAATGCCCTCCTAACAGAAGAAGACGTTGCTTGGATTAATTTGGAAGGAGCGCAACAACATTATGTAGATGAAGAATTTGATTTTGAAGAAGAAGGTGTGGGCGTGGCTGATGATGATGAGGATCTGCAACAAGGAGAAGATGAAGATTATTTAGTTGATGATCCTGATTACAATTTGTAAAATGTAACATTATATGTAACTGTAGTGTACTGTAAAGTGTAAACTATGTCTGTATTTTATTTTTTGGATTCAAAATATGTAAATTTGGATGCAATTGTTCAATGTTGAATGCTCAATCTGTACTAAACTTACATTATATGAATTTAAAGCAATTATCAGATTTTTCCTGATTTTTTCTTGATTTTTTTCTTTTTTTTACTATTTTTTATTAATTTTTAATTATTTTTACATTATTTTAATATTAAAGTACGATATGATACGATACGCCCGTATCGTGGAGCCCAGCGATACACGATACGATACGCGTCAGACAACACTGCTCCATACTGAATGCCTTTGCACAGAATGATCTCTATCACCAAACACATTTAAAGACTAGGAACATTGTTAGATCAATAGAACAGAAGTGTATGACATTACTAGTATATGTTATATCCTACAAAAGATCTCGAAACTCTTTGAATCCATAACTTGGATATTTTGCAGCTCGTAAAATCATTGTAAGTTTCAGATCATTATGAGGGAACTTGCTAATTGATACCTACGTGCACCCAAAATTAGCAAATATTAGTTGTATTATGATTGATTTATGTAGCTTGAATATTATATATCCTAGCCGTGTTGCCGCACCCAAAATTTTTGAAATTTGCCATATCCCGCACCCGCACCCATGTGACATAGTAAGGCTTTGTAGAAAATTCTTTTGTTATCTTGAAATTCCCAAATTTGTGCAGAGGACCAGAAGGCTATCTCTATTCTCCTGACTAAGCACAATCAGATGGAATGGTGGAAATGCTTAATCAAGGGTGATCCTGAAATTGATACCCAGAAAGTTGAACCCGAGAGCAGCAAACTTTCGGACTTGGATCCGGAGACCAGAACAACTGTGGAGAAAATGATGGTAAACATGGAACTTTTGCTAAGTGATTTTGGTTTCTATTTGCAAGCCTGATATTCTTCCATAACTATTGTTCTATTATTCCATACGATATGATGTGTATGGTACGTATTGTACCAGTTTCACTTGTTTATCATTTTAAAAGAGAAGTTTCTTATATTTATGATTATTTGGTTAATCAATATTCCAGAAATACCAAAATAGGTTGTATTTTTCGTAATGTAAACCAAAGTAATTGTATTTAGAATCTAGTCTATGTTATGGTGATCCTGTTTGTTTAGAAGTAGGCTTGTCACAGAAAGCAATCGTTCTCAACTTAAGTTCTCAATTGGCATGATGCTTTGGGGCGAACCCTGCCATCCCTGCAGACTGAAATCTTGTGTTCTTGTTGCTTTATTCATTGTTGGTTTTGTTACTAGTTCATGTCAACTGATGTTAGGTGTGTTAAGAAATTATCTAAAATATTGTTCGGTATCCAGTTTGACCAAAGGCAGAAGTCGATGGGATTGCCAACTAGCGATGAGATGGGCAAGCAAGAAATCCTGAAAAAATTCATGGCCGAGGTGTGCACGTTTCCTTCTTGTTTCTCTTCCTTGAGTTCAATGGTTGGTCTCTGAATGGTTTCTGGTGTTTCTTTGTCTGTTTTCCAGCACCCGGAGATGGATTTCTCAAGAGCGAAAATAGCCTAGAAGATGTATAGAATTCTTCATCGTATCATATCGTCCCTTTTTTGTGGTTGCTCTTTCGGTTCTATGCAGAGTTCCTCTTCCGGGTATGCAGATAATGTTGTTTATCTTGTTAGAGGGAATTTAGCTTGTTGATAGTAGAAAAATGGTAATTGCTTTATGATTCACTTTTTTGGAGTTTCTTGGGCTTATTTGGATGTTGCACCTCTCGCTCTTTGTCTGGGTTCAAACATTTGACGCTTGCAGTGCTGTGAATAATTAACTCTCCGGCACTTGGTAATTCTAGTCTTAACAGTGTGGGCCGTGCTCTTGTTTCTACGCTAGAAGGAACTCCAACCTCTTTTCGTTCCACTTTAGAAGCATACATTGCAGCTTCCTAAGTTGAAAATTTGGTAGTGGACCATGCTCGAATTCTCCTGAAAATTGAGGTAATTGTTTTTGCAATGATTGTGAATTAAGGAAGTGCTTTAGTTGTGGCCTCAAGGGAATTGGACCTTCCTTGTACTTGTGGGCTTTGCACGAAAACCATGTACGTTCTCTATTTTGGGGTCGGTTTCATTCATTTCATGAATCAATAGAGAATCATGGTTCCTCGCAACCATATTTACAAGCCTACGTGGGGCCTAGACATACTTTACCTTTTCCTGAATTAAACGAGATCCCGTACAACCTCCCGTATTTGGCCAATTCTTAGATCAATGATGGTAATAGCTATCATCAAAGAACACTGGATCCGACATGGTGCCTCGCGAAGGAGAAACCTTCCACTAATAGGTTTCCGATTCTCATACTTTGATGCCTCTTTGATGAGATGGCTCACAAGCGTAACTCTTTCGTTCCGCAATGCACTCGCACGCCAATGAATGAGAGAGATGGGGGGTTGAATGCAATGAGGCTTCACTGATTTTGACGTTGCGCCAGTGTGCCTCCTCGTTTGCTTTGAGTACTCCGTTTTTTACGACGCGGAGCCAAGGCTAAGAGAGGTGATCGCGTTGTGGAATCTGCCGACCTGGTGTTGGAAAAGGGAAAAGAAGAGTCCAAGCAACGTTTGCCCCTAATGGAGGTGGCCACCCAAATGATTCGATGCCTACTCTAGTGAGTTTGCGACTGCCGCTTTTGCTTCAAGGTGAAGTCTACTTTTTCCTTTGATGAGGAGATGGTTTCCTGGAGAGGATGAGGGTAAATTCCATTTTTAACTTTTTGAACTGAGGAAAAGGATAATTCTTATCGGATGGTAGTTATCCAAGCATGTAAAGTAACTATCATCACTTCTGAACCCCATCCTTCATCTATAGTTGCAATATGATGTGAAATGCTGAAGCAGTGTTATGTGTATCTATATGGTACCGGGTGTATTATTGCATCGCTTCATGTGAAACGGAAATGATTAAGGACCATACATGTTTTGTATATTGGTTTGTATTGTACAATAAAGCTTATATTGCACGATACAACCAGTATTACCAAGTATCGTATGAATGAGTACTCACTGTGAGTGATAGAAGATGAGAAAGAGTAAGGAAGATGTCCATTTTTTAAGTTGGCCTCTCTCGAATTCTTTTTTTCCAACCTACAGCTCAAGTAACTCGATCGGGGAAGATGGGGGACTCTGGACAATAAACCACTTGATTGGCCTGGATTCGCCTTGATGTGTTTATTTTAATCTTCTTTAATCGTATTTGCGTGTCATAATCTTGCCTAAACCCAGCTTAGGTATAAAAACATGTCGGTCGAAGAAAAACCGGCAATAATGCCCATATTCTTTTCTTTATTACTCTTATTTAATATAACATACACCTTCGCTAATTGTGCTTTTTCCCTTGGAAAGTAACACTCAGGGACCCTTTCCATAGAAAAAATTATCTCGTGTCCTTAATTTGACTTGATCACAAGGTAGCTTTCAGCTGGAATAACGCACTCGTCTAACTTTTAGTTCGCATCAAGATCACACCTTTGACCACAAGAACGGGATGGGTCATGGGAGACCTGAAACTGGTTGCAGATTGCGGGTCAACCAAACTTGAACTGGTCTAAACCCAAACAACGACAGACCATTCTTCTTAATCTACCACACCAGCTAAGAGTTGAAACATGGCAGATTTTCTGTTATGGATAGCTATGACAATGGTCTAAGTCCACGTCAACGTCAACGAAAGTGAGGCGAACCCAGGTTTAGCATCGGTCATGCACAACAGCAGCCCTGGTTTGAATGGTTGGATACATCTTCGGATCAAATTGAGTGGTGGTGTTTCCCTTTTGGCTCAGGCAATTGAGGCATAGAGCTGAATGTCCAGAATCAGTACCGGCCCAGACTAAGTCCAAATACTGAGTGGGCTCCGAATTCACCAACGATTAGAATCCACAGACCGCCAACGGCAGCCTCTATCCGCTACCCGCTACTAAAGGTGGCTGATCAAATCTTTCCTATTTAATAATGGAACGCCGTTTACCTAGAACGTCAGCTCAGCTCAATTGGCAGGACGCTCTGACACCTTTCGACTGCCATGGGCTCGGCAAGGGCTTGGGCTTTGAGGGGGGGTCTATCATAGACTCGGAAAGAGCCACTCACAAACTTTCTCTTACTATATTACGAGATAAAAGCTATGGTCACTCGGTGATTTAAGATAAACATTATAAAAGAACATATTGGTATTTAATCATCATTTTGTTTTTCTCTTTCACCAAACCGATGCTCTCAGGAAATATGTCAGGAACCGAGTTCCAACTACCTCGAATTATCGCCGACTCAATTTGTGATGATGTTGATCGATCACGTGTTGAACAACCAGTTCGAAAACAATCACACGCACACATGCAACAGTCGAGCTTGTTTCTCTCATGGTTGATTCTTCAATCTCAATAAGAAAAAAATAAAATCTAGATTATAGCAAAATCCCATTTACGATAAGAACTAATACCTATGTAGAATCTAAGGCTAAAATACGAAAAACAATTAATAACATGGACACAATAACAAAAGTCACTTGACATGGACGTTCATGACACTAATATGGATCTTAATCCAAATTCATTACCTAATCTATGATCCAAATACTCTATATCAAATCAAATCTAAATCAAGTATGGTGTAACTAAGTCCCAGTCCACATGCCATATGAATCGGTCTTTAATAGCATCTAGTGGTGATTAAAAAACTCATAATTGACAAAATTTATATCATTTTGATGAATTTTAGTGTTTTCTCTATTGCTTGATAGTGACGGTTGTGTTGCATGAGTACATGATTCACCCACCATGTAGTACACGAAATCTTATGTATATAAAATATAATACGTGTACTTGCACATAAAGTTTAAGAATAAGTGCATATCGGCCATACATAAGGCTTTTAAAATAGTTCTTTTATGTGGAACAATAGCTTGGAACTATTGGTCTATTTCCTTGAAAAGTATATCCAACATGGAAATGAGATCTCTTCGATCAAAACCCAAAAGCACGTTTTATTTTTCTTGCATCAATCTTAACCGTTGATTATTCTTAATTAAACAATCACGTTTTGAGAGTATATCATCTAAATAACTCTAACATTCTTAATATAAGGGTACAATACATGTGCATACCTCTTTCATGTGCAAATACAGCCATATATATATATATATATATATATATATATATATATATATATATATATATATATATATATTATGTGGGTGTGCATGCTAAAATATCCACACTTTTGGCTTCATTTGGTGAGCCTAAGCCAAATACTTGTGACAGGTGAAAAGAGGTCCTATGAGTGTGGGAGAGTACAAATTGATCACATGAACAACCGATCATTAGTTGAGATGAACAATTGAAGTGATAAAATAAAAGTCATTTAATGCATATCATATATTGAATATAAATTATAAAAATATAATCATATTTTTAATTCAAATCTCTACCATATATTTGAGCACAAATGAGTCGTAAGCATTTACCAATATATATATAGAAGGATCCAAACTATTGGCTTGAATGTGAGTCCCAGCCAAATACTTGTGGCGGGAGCACCGAGGCCCCACGGGTGCAGGAGAGCAACGGAAATATTCCATCCGTGCACGCTGTCGAAATATTCCACGTCATCAAACACAAGAATCCGTAATTCATACTACACAATATTCTATATTAATTACTCAAACGCCACGCATTACACACCGGTTAGTAGCAGCTGATTACATCTTCGTAATAAAAGTAGTCATAAAGAGCAAATCCGTCTCTTTCATTTTCCGAATTTCTTTTTCCTTTTTTTACCAGTCAGGAATAAAACGCTGATTCTAAGTAAAGATCATCCTGAGGTAGGCGGGAACCAACGGGGCCCCCACAAGGGAGTGGACGGCGAACTCTGATCCGGAGCCTGAGATCCACGTGTGCTGTCAGAACCACCAGGAGGGGTGGAAACAGAAGAGGCCGCCAGGAGGTACTGATCTAGGAGGCTCTTCGGTTGGCTGGGTGGTATTGCGGAGCTCTGTAGCAGCTGGAAGTAGCGACGGTAGTCTGGCCCGAAGCTCGTTGCCGGAGGCAATTGAGAAGGGACTGTAGTGGTGGTGAAGGTGGTAACTGACGGAAAGGTGGCCGGGGGAGGGTGGAGGTGGACGTTCTCGGGGAAGTTGAGTTTGGCGCGGTTGCCGCGGAATCGGAGGGCGGCTTCGTCATAGGCTCGGGCGGCAGCCTCGGCTGTGTCGAAAGTGCCGAGCCAAACTCGGGCGGCCTTGTGGGGGTCGCGTATCTCCGCTGCCCACTTCCCCCACGGCCGCTGGCGAACCCCTCTGTACCTCCTCCGCTCCTCTCCTCCTCCGCCTACAGAGGCTTCCTCTGTGCTCACCAAGCTCCTCCCGCTCCCCTGATCTCCTGCACCAGTTTAAACAAAACGTCAATCTTGTATCTCTACCTAATTCAACCTTAGTCAATTTCGTAGTATATCATGTATCATGCTTCGAAATTTGAAGTTTATTTCCTTTAACCTAAAGTTAATTTATACTCTCACTCTTGAAAACAACCTGCGTCCAGGTATGTTTATAGCAGGGTCTTCTATGGAAGCGAAGAAAAGGATTTTAATAACGATTTTGAGGAAGAAAACGAAGTAATAAGCTCTCAAGTCTCGCTACAGTGAAATAATAATGAGAGGCAAAGTAAAGGATAATGATAATAATAATAATAATAATATAATACTGATATCATAATGAGAGATGAGAATTGTTAGTAAGTAATGATCTGAACAACCAGAGAGAGAGTGGAACTAGAAGAAACTGCAACAAGATCGTAAACAAACAGCATACTATAAAGTTTACCGTAGAAATCCTCTCCACTGGCACTGGCTTGTCTTGTAACGTCTGAGAAGTAATGCTCTAGAAGTCTAGAATCTAGATAAGGGGTGATTCCTCTTAAACAAAAATTAAGGAAAAAGAACCTCCAAATAATTAAATATAAATGGTTGTGGTAGATAAGTCATGTCTGGATTAAAGACAATGAATCTTCATTAACGCGTTTTGGGCGGAGTACGAGAGAAGGTTTCTCCTTCATTCTAACTTTTCACATAGATGAGTACTCTTTCTATGCTACGGAAAAGTGGGGGTTTGTTCATTTTAAGACGGAGGCGGCTGGTTTATGTACTAAATTTATTAAATAGAAGAGACAGGTCAGGCGAGACAGTTGTTGCGATCTGCAATCAATACCATATGTAGATGAATGGCATGTCCTATCCAGTAAGCTCCCTTTTGGGTTGCCTTCTTGTGAGGGAAATGAACCCCATCTCTCTTTCTCTCTCTCTCTCTCTCTGTGAATGGTTTAATAATGATCCTCAATCCAATGCATATGATACCGAATCTCCCTACTGCTAAATATAGATACGACCACTCTACGTCTTTTCCTTATTATAGCTAAGATGAATCAAGCAGATAGTTACGAGTCCTTTGAATGTTGAAGAGAAAGCGTGTACGTGTTCTTGTTTCTTCTCAAGAGAAGAAATGACCAACTCCAACATTTCTCTGATTTCAACGAAGATAATTAACCTACTGCGACTTCCTAGTCTTCAATGAGAACGTGGAATAAAGAAGCTATAGAAGTTTATTGCATGTACACGCAACTAAAACATGGAAAACGTTTTGTTCTGAATTATTAAACTTCATTACCGTCTAAGCGTAGAAGTTCAATAAAAAGTGAAATCTTTTCATCGTTGTTGAAACTGTGGACGCGTTTTAGAAAAGCATTTGCATTACGTGATTGACATTCTCATGAGAATCTGAGTCACATGGGCAGCGCTACGACTACCTTTTCTGAGAGAATTTTGGAATCAAGTTTCTGAAATGCTTATCAGATGTAAGAGCGATTGCCTCGTAACTCCTTTTTTTAGTTACTTCAATGTATCCCGTGGGAATACAATGATTGTCTTGAGAATCATTTTCTCAAAGAGTTGATAGTTTCTCATGAAATGTGAGCAGATTCCTCTCAATTTCCTCACAAGTGGCAAAACGAATACACAGAATCTCATGAAAGGCGAGTGTAAAACGTCTAAATTACGGAATCTTGTTAGACCACGTCAGTAAACCACCATGGAAACATCTGGCCTTCTTTTCTTCCGATTGGCGAGATAAGATCTGACATAGCGTCTCTCCCTCTATATCTATCTATCTATCTATCTGTGTGTGAAGACAAATGAAAAACATGAACCTGCATACAAGGTCTCAGTGTGCCTAACTCATAAAACAATCCGGGACACGCAAAGGAAGCAAGTCGAACAGGAGAAACCTACTGGTACGTATTTGTTCATTTTCGACAAGGGATAGGATCCTAGATGATCATCTTCTTCATACCACCAAGAATTCAAAAAGGACTCACCATGAGAAGAGGAAGAGGAAGAAGGCTGGAAATGTGCCGGTGGCATCAAAGAAGAACTACCCATCTCCTCCGCCTCCATCTTGAAAGGCTGGAATATTGCTGCAGTTGCATTCACGATTGACGCTGAAGCGGAATCCTGTCTCTGCCTCTTACTAGGCACCACACTTTCCGGTTCAAACCTCGGTGGAAACCAGTCCAGCCCCACGGGCGGAGGCACTTCGCCGGAGACTACCCTTGTGAGAGCAGACACCATCAAGGCCATCTCATGCTGGCTGTCATACTCAGGAAACAGCATCTCTTCCGTCACTGGTGGCGGCGGATGCTCAACCAAACCGCTCTGCTCCCCCTCTTCGTCACCCCATCGGGCGGGGAATCTGGCCCACTCTTCGCCGGGATTGTGCCTTCCCGCCACTTTTATACACATATACAAGCTACTCTTTTATATAGTAGATCTGGTAGCGGGCAGGTAGTGATTTTTGCCCGGCGGCGTGCAGGCAAGAGAGCGAGAGAGAAGCAGAAACCGCAACAACCGGTTGGAGTGCTCCTTTGCGCCAACGGCTAATTTTATACCCCATTCCCCGTATTCAAAAATCAACCTTCGCCGCCGCCATATGAACAGTCGTCACCGGTTTCTTTTTTTGCTATTTTTGGATCCTTTTTATTTGGTGGGTCGTACTGAGCCCTAATGGATTCCAAGTCGTCTCACCTTCAGAAAGAGAGAGAGAGAGAGAATGGTCCACTGCCGGCCGAGTTTGACTGGAGGTCTGTGCCTTCACACATACCTTGACTTTCCTTTTTAATCTCGAAGCTGTTCCTGTATTGCCACGTGGATAGCCCCTCAGGTCTATCAGATGAGCTGATGATAAGCTAATGACGCTTGTACCCTTTTCGGGTCTGGTTCCGTATGTGATTGCCCCATCATAGGCATCTAGGACCTGTTTATTCAAACAAAACCTGGAACCGAACCAAACGGAGCCTTCTTCAGTGTTCACTTTTGGATTCTGGTTCTCCAATAGTTAGAACTGTGTGTCCTAGATTCATGTTCCAGATAAGTTTCACAAGGCGTAACTACAGAAAGGTCGTGTAACACGACTGCTACTGTAAGGCTCCATGTGAAGGTACCTACCCTACTAAAGTGCTAATTTCTTGGTTATAGTGGAGCTCTTCGCATAGCTCTTTCGGGTTCCTCTCGAGCGGTTCCAGTTCCAACCTATTCCTCAAGTGGTTTGCATCCAGTTCAACCCACTGAGCTGCATTGGAACCAAACAGGTCATGGAGGAGCATAGGTACATAGAGCACTAAACTGGAATATGCTTATCTCGGTTAAGAAAACTGGACTAGTTGGTACATGCCACCTGAGTCATGTGCTAGCTGGTACTAGCTGCTCATTTCCAAGTTAGTAGTTCATTTGATGTGTTCGTCATGCTATAGTCTGAAATAGCTTGTTTGAGCAAAGCCTCTTGAAATCACACACACTCGTATTAATATTCATTGGCAGGATTCATATACTTCTCCCTATTAATTGCTTTTTATTAAAAAAAAAGAAAAGAAAAGAAAAGATAAATCATAAATGAAGAAAAAGCCCCATGAATACTAACAATTAGGCCATTGGACCTAACTTAGATCAAAAGAATGAGAGCAATTACTACGTGATTTGTATGTAATTTATCTAGTATATACTGGTTATTCGTGGATTTCATTCTATATTGACGATTGAAGATGGATGCTTATGTGATATTATATTGTTAAAAGCAAAATATTTTTTGAGTTATGGTGAAATTTGATTGGAAAAATTATGGCGTCTCTACCACATTAGTCTGATAAAAATTAATTACATCTTAAAATTAAGTAATTATACTAAAGGAAATTGAAAAGTTAGAAAAGCTTGCCCCCAACATACGTAAGGCTGGTTCGGAACCTGCTCAGAGGTTCGAACTGGACCTGCACTTCAAGTAATCAAAACCAGCCAAACCGGCCTCAAAATCACAAGGTTATGGTTCATGGTATCTGGAAACCGGCCCGGAACCGAAACAGGCGGTTCGAAACCACTTCTAATTAAGTTTTCTATATTTTTTCTAACACCTATTGTCACAAATTGATTGATAGTTCAACAGTAAGACACTCTCTGTCATTGCATTGGTGGGGAGTTCGACCCTGAGAGGATGCAATTTGACCTATTTTGAGAAAAAACTAAAACGGGTCCAAAACTGGAATCAAAACCGTCGAAACTAATGCTTTCAAAACAGGAACCAGAACAGAGTTCGGTTCTTGTTCCAGCCAACCCGGTTGCCCGAAACTTGACATGTTTAACCCATCCTTATTTGTGTAAATGCATTGGTTATCTGTCCTTATATTCCCAATTCAAACTGCATATATAAAATAGTGTCACTCCAAGAGCCCCAGATCTCCCGTCTAGGGTGCTGGTTCAATACAATGTTAAAGTGGAAGGTTGTTTGAAACTCCATTGCCAATTTAAGGGAGAAATTTTGGAAAACATTTCAAAATTTCATTTTCCACATAACAAGGTATAATCTTCAAACAAAATGAAATCCAAATAAGTAGATCATATTCTTACTTTGAGATTTTAATGATCAAACATTTTTCCATTGGGATAAGTTGTAGGGATTTGGAAAAGAGTTAACATGGTCCTTTCTAAAGCTTCCTGTGGTTTAAGGCAAGGAGATGAAAAATTACTCTTTTTCAGCTTTAACTTTTCTTTTTTCTTTCAAAAGGGAAGACCTCTTTTTCTTTTAGAGGAGTTTTTGTATTTCCTCTTTTTTTTTTCCTGTAAGACCTCTATATTGGAGGCTTTTGTTTTCTTCCTTTTCTTTTGAATTTGAAAGACCTCAAGGTTTTTGTTTTCTTCATTTTTCGATTTTTGTCCATCCTTATTATCTTTGTTTGGAAGGCTATTCGGGTCGTGTGGACCTTGGGGTGATTTTGTAATTTAGCATTATAAGGCTTGGAAGCCTGATTAGGGAAAGTGAAGAATTCGGTTTAGGATTGATTTCTTCCAGGTACCGACACGATCCACATCAGCATGCCAATGGAACACGACCTAGCCAAGCACTAACTTTTTTTCATTATTTAGTTTCTTAAAAAAAGAAAAAAAACAAAACCTCTCACACCCAAACAACTGGTTCTCCAATTTCCTTTTAGCATTTTTGTCATTATTTATTTTCTCAAAGTCAAAATATAATTTTGGTAAAAAGAAATGACCAAAGTACCCCCAGTCCCAGAGGTGGTGCTACCCGTGGGTCACATCGGGTCTCCCTCTGGCCTTCGGTTTGAACCAGAAAGGTTCAATGAAGGCACACTGGTCAGCGAAACCCTGATGCCAAAAGGTTAAGGGCTGCATTAAGTCGTGGCCGTCCCGATGCATCTATTTTGTCTCACGACTCACTCGATCCAGGACCTAAGGGAGGTCTGCCTAAACTCAGTTTGCCAATCGAAATAACGGTAAGGTAGATATAGGGTTCACCTAGAGATGGCCGGTTTGAAATAGGCCTGGTGGTTCCAGTCCGAATCAAACAGGCCAAGAATGTGCTGAAACCGAAACCAGTCAAACTGGACCCAAAACCAGAGATTAGGTTTTGGTTTTACCTTTACTGAAACCGAAACCGACGATTTGGGTTTCAGTTTTTCTAAATTTCAAAATCATTCATGTTTTTTTCGGGTAGTTTAGGACTCAAACTGAGACCTACATGGTAACCCTTTTGGATTGACAAATTGACCCGAATTGAACCCATACAATTTACTTTATCTCTAAGTGGTCATGCGAATTTTTTAATTTTTTGGTCTCAACCACGAGTACCTAGAAGCCCACAAGGACCCGGACTAATCCGGTTCGAGTGGGACTGGCCCATTATGAGGGTAAATCTCTCCAAGCGCTATTTTACAAATATTTAAATTATAATTGGCTATCAAAATATTTATTAAACCAATTTTATTAGGGATTCTTTTTATATGCACAAATGTGAACATATAGGGGGTTCATCTCGGGAGCGGCCTTACTGAGGAGATCGAGTACGGGGTTTTGGGTTGACAATCTGGCCCAAATCCGACTTCAAAGTCCAAAGCTTCCAGTCTCATCGAAGAAAAGAATCCAAAATCCAAACGTGATTCGTGCCAATAAGCAAAGTCAGGCTTCTAGGAGGTAACACAGTTAGTCAATGTCATATTTAATATTTTTTTTGGGAAAAAAGACCATTTTTATCAACCAAAATAAAAACAGAGCCTTAATTTAGCTGTTGGCTATGTGGATTCTCGACCTTGATCTTGCTTGACCTTATGTTGTATTAGTATTTAATTATAAAAAATCATGACATGCTTTGTCATCTGATTTCTTGCGGATGTCTTGCTCATATTTTTTAAAAATATTCATTATCTAATTTTTTATATTCGATGACCGTTGCGTTTGACAACCTCTATGAATACTCGAATTATCTTAAGCGAGTCTGTCGTTTTATCTTGTGACAGTGCTGTATCAACTTTTTCTTTAATAGTGTTATTAATAATTCTATCTTTATTTATGTGGACATGTATTTACTTCAAAATATTAACTTTTTGCCACCCGTCATCTTTTGTATTTATTAATGTGCTAGTATCTGGCTTTTGACACAGTGGAGACTAAGTTGTTCGTATTATTATTGCTTTATAAATATTTATATTTCAATTTCAAAATGTATATTTATATCATATTATTGAATTTAATGTCTCTGTCGTTTTAGTCGGCGAGTTATTAACTTTATGTGTTGACATATCTACCAATTATTCCATTCCATTGGTAGATTGATTTTTTAAGTATTTAAGTTTATTTTCCAAATGCAATGTGTATCAATTCTGACTATTTTTTATTTGTATTTTACATATTTTACTTTTATTTGTACGTTGACCGTGTGGGGGTGTCCGGTGCGCGATGTCTTGCAGTGCTAGAAATATTGTCTTTGCAATACAACGACGAGACCTTGGCTGTGTCCATGTCATACATGCGAATCTATTTAATGATCCAATTGCTCCCATTCAAACCAGTTTGCATGGTCCACACGGAATTACCCGTTTTAGTAGGCACCTAAGGATGGCAATGGGGCAGGTCAGGGATGAGGATATGTATATCCAGGCCCAAACCAAACCTTAATGTGGTGGGTACGGGTTTGCGTCTCCTTTTTAACCAACAAATAATGGATCGGGTATGGAGCAGCAACACATTTTGGTGGATCTATATTGAGCCGTGGTGGGGCGTTCACCCCACCTGGAATCTGAAAAATCAACTTTTAAAGTTTATAGCCTATGGTAGGATCCATGAGCTATAATAATACATAATTCGCTCCAACTAAAACCATTCAAGGGGTTGTTCGCCCACACCAAAAGAGTTTGTAGATCTGCCATTGGAGCAACAATGGGCATATATACATAATTATGTCTTTTGTTGTATCACCTCAAATGTTTATCTTAAAGATCAAACAATGGAGATGTTATATATAATTATACCTTTAGAACTCTCTCTATATTATATATATATATATATATATATATATATATATATATATATATATATATATATATATATATATATATATATATATATATATATATATATATATATAGTAAATGCATAATGTCTTTCGGTATATCATCTTTACACGTGCGTTCAATATTTTTTGTTTTATCACCTCAATTGTTAATTTCAAAAAAATTGAATGGTAGAGATGTTTATACAAAATTATACACCGAAAGATAGTATATATTTATCATTATCTTTTTATATATGTGTGTGTAGGTTGGGTATGGGCCACGGTATCTTATCCTCGTACTCGAACTCAAACCTGATCGGGGTTGTATAGGTCGGGTCAATAATGCGATAGACACTAATACGCGTAAATGGTTAGACATGTTAGTGGACAAACTAAACTGGTCAAGGCCCCTCGTTAGTCTTTTGCGAAATCCAAATTCATTGACAGAATCGGGTAAAGCTGAACTGGTCGGTTTTTATTTGGATAAGGGGATGGATCCAAACCATCCAGTTCGACTCTTGGGGCATGCATACCCGTTTCCGGCTAACAAAAGAAAGGCTTAAGGTACGCGTTATTGCAACGTGTTTGGTAATATAAACATTAAATATTAAAATATTAAATATTTCAATCTAAGAAAAGGACTTGTACAAACAAGTTTATTGGCATTCTTTAGTGTTATTCAATGGATCCGGTTCAGCACCATCACATGGTTTGTCCTGTTTATACATCTTTCTTTCTTTTTCTCAATAGAAGAACGATCACTTTTACAAGACTTATTGAGTCAACTAATGGAATCCAATGCGCATGTTTTGTACAATATCCAAATCAATAAGACAATAAGATCCGAATTCAAAAGATCCATGCACTTTGTACAGTGGAACTCATGCGCCATTGTATAGGATGGTGGGTTGTCAATTCCAAATCCGAATTCTTGGTTTTTCTCCGAAGACTTTCATTTCGGAGGTCCTACCGAAAAATAACTCAGTCCCAGGATGATAAAATGATTTAACTCTTATTTTATTAAACCAAAAGACAGTCTTATTCAAAAGTCTAATTATATTATAAAATCCCCAAACCAAGACCATAAAAAAGGAAGAGTGCTACTTTTCAAATAATGTAGTTACAATACTTGTTTTGTAACTTTGTAATATATACACATTGAGATGTAAAGTTCTGAGATTGATATTTTGGACCAAATATTGTTTATACTCGGACTCAAACTTATTTCGGATTTGGATCTGTCAATAGTAAACAAATATGATTAATCAAATATGTTTATATAAGCACCCAAAGCGTTAGCTCAACGGTAGGGCGTTCTAGCACCGTTGTTACTAGTGGGGAGTTCGATTCTAAGAAGGTACATGTGTGCGTGTTTCGGTTTCGGCCTAACAAAAAAAAAAGACTATATGACATTGAATGTGGGTCAAATCCCAACTCAGCCGTGCATCATCAACGTGATCAATTGACTTTTAACACTTTCTAACTATTAAAATTGGCAGCTTAATTTTGAATCATTTGTTTGAAATTCTTTGCACCAAGAGAAGTATGAGATTCTGTTCTCATTGCCGAAATGGAAAAAAGGAAGAAAAATACCAGCAGTAAATAGTGTTGCGCATCGAAATTTGAACCTTAGTTTGACATAAGCGAAAAAGAAAGGGACCGAATTTAAAGTGGGTATCAGCCGTAAATAGATGCATATATATTATGTATAATCACTTCTAATTTAAACTTTTTTATATAAATACATTATATGAATTAATTTTTCTCAAAAAATATATTTTGTAAGTTGAAGTGAGACGAGATGGATTGTACTAAAGTGGGTGTAGGTGAGGTGAAAACCCGATCCACTGTGTCGAGCTTATAGATCGGCTTGGATGAGAATGTTGTTAAACTAGGTCTGTTTAGACATGTCCAGTTCTATTTTTTTGGAATCAAGAATCAAAATTCAATAAGAATTCATAGTTAAAGATAATATAAAACCGACAACTTGGAACCACCTGTTTTAGTTCTTACTTAGTTCTAATTCTATAGAAGATGAAACAGGAAACAAACAGGGAGGTCCACTATTTTGGGTTTTGTTTGACCGATTCTGGTTCCAGCCGATTTTCAGTTGGAACCGCCGAGCCGGTTCCAAACCAACCATGTCTAGGTCCGTAGACGAACTAAGCTGGCTGCCTATCTACTCGGCATTAGTTGCTTTTGGATTATGATACTTAATTTATCCATAACCCATATCCAAAAATAGTGCATTTGGCATGTTTCAAACCAGCTTGGCAGTTCTCACATTCTATCCAATGTGAACCCTCCAAAGAAAGAAGCAGACTGACTATGTGGTCCAACACGGACCCAGAAGGGTCCATTGTGGCTCAAGTGCCATATTCAGAGGACGAGAATGAGTGGGTCCGAGGCCGGGCCGAGAGAGACTGTTTGATTCACCAAGTCAACTCACAAAACGATAATTGACTGGCCAAGATCAGCACAATGAAGTCTGGTTGGACCCAAGTAGTGCTCACTTCATGCTCTTTTTGTTAGGTCAACCTTAACTCCCACTCCACTAGTTCCAACTTGAACTGAAATCCAAATCCATTTTATTGATGCAATTTTCCTGATAAAGACCTTAGAGACTTTGGGCGGACTCTTACGTGATCCGTTGCTGATTTGTTATCATGAATCAATTTAGGGTCGAAATGGGTCTGATCAATCTGTACCCGATCGCGACGTGAGTGTGAAGAACTTTGAGAGGGCAGTTTGGTAGGAATATATTTCCACCTTATTAATGGATTAAGCAAGAATTTGTAATGTGCTCTTAGTTAGATCTGGACTTGGAACCAAATCCAGTAATGCAAACTGAATCCAGCTTCATTTTGACCCACATCGAACCATAGATCAAGCTGCTTCTAATACCACCAAGCAAACGTGGAACTTCCATGAGTTAGTTCTTCTATATGCCCGGACTGATGGGTTCCACTTCCACGAGGGAATCCCACAGACGTGACTGATCCTCTTCACTCATGACCCAGAACCAAAACCAAAGCGGAAGGTTTCTGGTTTTGAAACCACTGGTTCCATTCCGTTCTGGGTCCACCTAAGAACCACCAGTTCCACCATTCAATGTTCTACTTCTTATAAAAAAATTGAAGGAAACTTAGACAGTTTGATACCACTAGTTCCGTAGTTCCGGTGACAGTTCTTGTTTCGGCTTCTGAAGATCATAAGGTAAAAGTACGGGGACGTCAATGGTTCCATTGTGGATTAGGTCATAATTTGGGGTAGTTTAGAATCAGGTTCAGTTATGGGTTGATTAGAAATCAACCATGTCCACACACGCACACACATGCACACGCACACGCGCGCGCACACACACACACACACACACATATATATATATATATATATATATATATATATATATATATATATATATATATATATATATATATAAATATATATATACAAGAAAATCTGATCCTACCCACCACTTGCATGTTGAATGATACCCATCAATTATTTTTTGATGATACGAGTATACTTTAAAAAGTAAAAAAGCATAAAGAACAATATTATTACACTCATGAGAAGTAACAATACAGTATGTCAAGATCAATCAGCCTCTCTCTTTCCCTCTCTATCTATAGAGAGAGAGATATGGATCCGTCAATAATGCATTATTGTCAACCTAGGGGCTCGTTTTTGATGAGTTGAGTATACTTCAAAAAGTAAAAAAAACATGTAGAACAATATTATTACACTCATGAGAAGTAACAATCAGCCTCTCTCTCTCTCTCTCTCTCTCTCTCTCTCTCTCCTCTCTCTCTCTCGAGAGAGAGAGAGAGAGAGAGATGGATCCGTCAATAATGCATTATTGTCAACCTAGGGGCTCCAAAAGCATTATTGTTGCATTACTTTCAAAATAGACGGATGATGTACTTTTTAATTTAGATCATCTTGGTCAGCAAGTTGGGTTGACTTGCTTAGTGTTCTCAACTTAGGCAACTCTCATTCTGCTGTACAACTGACCAAGTTGCAAGGTTCGAACCCACTTATAATTAGGCCAGATCCATCGAAGTGGGTCCATCACACCAAACAAAAGAAAATCGGTTGGACCGGATTCTAGTTAACGATGCCAACTAGACTTGGCCGGCTCTGGTTTTCCTGGAACCAAGAATCGGAACCGAACTGGGGCCGACCTAGTTTGAGTCCTAAAGCACCTGGAACCAATAAAATCTAAAATTCTAAAAAATAAAAAACATAGAACTGGCGTTTCGTGTTCATGTTCCATTTAAAGGTGGAACTGGAACTGAACCGCGTGATCTTCGGTTCCGGGTCCTATTCTAGCCTGGCTGTTAGGACTGCTAAATGAGTCCAAGGCGTGTATTTCTCTTTGTTTTTCTTGTGGGACTCTCTGCATGCACCATGGGAGGAGACATTGAGTTGTTTGAGCTTGGCTCACACTGTTGTGGTAAGCCAAGTTGAGCCTCTCAGTTCGTATTGAGCTCGAACTGGATAATTAGAGCTTTAAAACTCCTTACACATACACACACACACACACACACACACACAGAGAGAGAGAGAGAGAGAGAGAGAGAGAGAGAGAGAGAGAGAGAGAGAGAGAGAGAGAGAGAGAGAGAGAGAGAGAGAGAGATCCATTTCATTACTGGAAATGCAAGAAAACCAGATGTTACATTAATCACTAACTGATCAACCATAGTGACCTTCATCAACAGTTGCAACCAAAGCTAAAAGCTTTTGTATACCTACGTCTTAAATCCCTGACATACTGTGCTCCAAGCATTTACCATCAGCCAAACCACATGATGAAGGCAATACTGATTCGAGCAGCTTAAATCTGATAGCATCATCGTATAAGAAAGAAATTGAATCACGGAAATAATAAAGGATACAGAAACTCCCACAAGAAATGCATTCTTCTCTGCTTCCCTAGGGAACAGACATTCTCTTCCGTCTTGGCATTTGTTGTCGTCAAGAATCGAGACTCAATTCAGATGGTATTTGCAGGAACCCGCTAATGTAAGCAACACGTGATGCTAGGCATGTTAGAAAACTCCGACCCTCGTTCGAAAAAGAGAGGATAAGACTTATTTTTCAGCGACAACAGTTTCAATCTCATCTACTCTTGCTGGCTTATTCTGAATTAAGCAATGCATCGGTGGCACCATTGGGGGAATGTAAACAAAAATTAATCGGTGAAACCTAGTCGTGAAGGTAAAGAGACCATAATCATAGATGAATCTACATTGAACTTAATTGCATCTGCTGCAGCTCGAGTGCATAAATGATAGATATTCAGAGCCTAGAATGAAATTGAACAGTAGTTATATTGCAAAGTGAATTTTGAAATATAACTTCCTTCGAAACTCAATGTCAATAAACAATTCAGGCATTACTGTGTTGGAAAGCTTTCCACTTATCGAATTTGATGACAGGACATCTATGGTACAGAGCCTCTCCACTCAACCTGAAAGAGCTTGAATAACAGGGGAGGACAGTCCTACTACGTAGATTTTTGCCAGTGAAGATTCTAATACCCAACATCGGTTCTCTGTCATTGAGGAACAATTGAATATCAAAATTACAGTTCAAAAGAAATAAAACTAAGTTTAGTTGAGGCCATTTGGAGACACCGATCAAAACCTATCTCAGTAAATTGAATATGAGAAACTAAACCAAAGCCTACTACAAGAAGGTTGTGAAACACATGCAGATTGCACATAGCTAGCCAACTATGAATGGTCATGACAGATCATAACAACAAGATGAAGCAACGGTAAAGTTCCTTAGACCAAGCATAAAATTTTCGCTCTGATCGACATAGCAACCACAGTCAACAGCCGTATACTAGTGTCCTTTGCTTGATTTCCCGCACAGTTTTGATGAGAAAATCATCAAACATTATTGTCAAAACCCGAGGAACCAAAGTGGATTTTTGTCAAACCTTTGCCTAAAGTAAAATGGGGTTTTACCAAAGAAATACAATTTGATTAATCATTCTGCACTTCAAGGGGGATTTGAAGTTCACATTTTAGGCGATTGGGTGGCATAAAATAGTGGGCATATTCTTCAAAAGTTGCTATTGAAATGGGAGAATTTTCTAACCTATTCACCATTTTTTATCATGAAATTTCCAAAGAAAGGACGGATCTTTCGAATTAAACGTAACATCCATCCATATGTATTTCAATGCCTAGCAAGGCAATAGGTCATTATTCACAACTTCTTCGCAGCATTCCATAAACAGTTTAATATAAACTGAATCTTAACCTAAAATAACAAAATAAAGGCTAAAATGCGCTAATTCTTCCATGCTATATCAACTCATACATTTCAGAATCATCTGCGACTTGAAATTGTCGTTCTATTCTTGAAAGTGTATCTTCCTTCAGAAAAAACTAGGGTACTTCTTAGAGCATCTAATACAACAACAACAACAACAACTAAGCCTTTTCCATTACTAGATGGGGTCAGCTACATGGATTCTTTGTTTCCACAGGTCTCTATCGTGTGCCATATTAGCAGTTAACTCCCAATAAGCTAGATCATTCTTTATTGTTTCTTTCCAACACTTTTGTGGTCGTCGTCTACCTCTTTTAATACTTTCCAAATTTAGTTTTTCTAACCTTCTTATAGGTTCTTCTTTTGATCTTCTTTCTATATGTCCAAACAATCTTAAACGATGTTCTCTCATTTTATCCTCTATTGGTGCCACTCCTAATTTGTTTCTAATAACCTCATTATGTATACGGTCTTTTCTTGTATGACCACTCATCCATCTCAACATCTTCATTTCTGTCACAGACATCTTTTGTACATGTTGATGATTAACTGCCCAACACTCAGATCCATAAAACATGGCAGGCCTAATTGTTGCTCTATAATATTTACCTTTTAACTTTAATGATATCTTCTTATCACAAATAATACTTGATGCTCCTCTCCATTTTAACCAACCAACATTAATTCTATGCGTAACATCTTTATCAATTCTTTATCACTCTCAAAAAGTGACCCTAGGTATTTAAAACTTTTCTTTTGGGGGATGCAATGTGTGCCAATTTTAATTTCTATATCCTTTAAAGTAACCAAATGATCAAACATACATTCCATATATTCTGTCTTTGTTCTACTAAGTCAGAGGCCTTTGCTTTCTAATGTTTCTCTCCATAGTTCCAATTTTCTATTAACTTTTTCCTTAGACTCCTCCACTAATACAATGTCATCTGCAAATAACATACACCAAGGTACTTCATCTTGAATATGTTTTGTTAACTCATCCATCACCATTATAAATAAGTATGGACTTAAAGTTGATCCTTGATGTAACCCAATATTAACTTCAAAGAAGTCTGTCGTCCCCTCATGAGTCCTCACACATGTTTTTCCACCATCGTACATGTCTCTTATAAGGTTAATATATGTTAATGGGATACCTGTTTTTTCCAAAGTTCTTCAAAGAACCTTCCTCGATACCCTATCATAAGCTTTTTCTAGATCAATAAATATTATGTGAAGGTCCTTCCTTTTTGCTCTAAAATGTTCTATAAGACATCTCAAAAGGTGAATCGCTTCAATAGTAGATCTGCCTGGCATGAATCAAATTTGGTTTTCTGTTGTATTTGATACTTGTCTTAACCTACGTTCGATAATTATTTCCCATAATTTCATAGTATGACTCATTAACTTGATATCTCGATAATTCGCACAATTTTGAATGTCTCCCTTGTTCTTATATATGGGTATAAGTGTACTTGCTCTCTATTCCTCGGGCATCTTTTGGTTTTTCCATATTTCATTAAATAATCTTGTGAGCCAAGTGATTCCTATTTCTCCTAGTATTTTCCAAACTTCTATAGGAATATTATCTGGTCCGTCCTACCGATTTACCACCCTTCATATGTTTAAGAGCCTCTTTGAATTCATTCTTTTGAATACGTCGGTAGAAATTATGGTTTATATACTTTTCTGACTTAGCTAAATCCCCTAAACTAATACTAACATCATTATTTTCATTAAAAAGATTATAAAAATAGTTTTTCCATCTATTTCTTATATCATCATTTGTCACTAGAATTTTTTCATCATCGTCTTTTATACATCTAACATAATTAAGATCTTTAGTTTTCTTATATCTAGCCCTAGCTATCCTAAAAATATCTCTTTCACCCTCTTTTGAGTTGAGTTTTTTATATAAGTCCTTCCAAATCTTAGCTTTTGCTTCACTAACGGCCTTTTTCGCTTCCTTCCTTGCTTTCTTATAAGCTTCTAAAGTTTCACTAGTTTTTTTAGCATAATGTAATTTGTAACATGCCCTCTTTGCCTTGATTTTATTTTGTACTACTTTACTCCACCACCAAGCTTCTTTTTGTGTCGGTACACCTTCCTTAGATACCTCTAACACATCTTTCGCCACTTTCTTAATATGTATAGCTATATTGTTCCACATATCACACGGTGTGCCAACATAATTCAAAACATCTCCTTGAAGGACTTTCTGTTTAAATATATCTTCTTTCTCACTTTTGAGGTTCCACCATTTAATCCGAATAGCTCGATGCACTCTTTTCTTCTTTGTCCATTTTTTTATTTGTAAATCCATAACTAAAAGTCGGTGTTGGGTGGTTAAGCTTTCTCCTGGAATTACCTTATAATCTTTACAACACGCTCTATCTTTTTTTCTACAAATAAAGTAATCAATTTGTGTTTGTGATAAGCTACTCTTATAAGTAATTAAATGTTCATCTCGTTTTTTGAAGATTGTATTGACTATAAAGAGATCAAATGCCATAGCAAAATTTAAAATCTCCCTACCTTCCTCATTTATATCCCCAAAACCAAAGTTTCCATAAATCCCTTGATATCCTAATGCCTCTTTATCGACATGTCCATTTAAATCTCCTCCTAAACAAATCATTTCCCTTTGTGGAATCTTTTGAAACACCTTATCTAACTCTTCCCAAAAAATAGTCTTTATGCTATCTTCTAGTCCTACTTGGGGTGCGTAAACACAAACTATATTCAAAACCTCTGCTCCTAACACTAATTTCAACGTCATGATTCGGTCACCATATCGTTGTATGTCTACTACACTCTCCTTTAAATCTTTATTTATGATAATACCAACTCCGTTTCGAGCCTTTTCTTTACCTGAGTACCATAATTTAAAACCTATATCCTCTATCTCCTTTGCTTTTTCTCCAACCCATTTTGTCTCTTTTAAACATAGAATATGAATCTTTCTCTGAATCATAGTATCTATCACCTCCACTAGCTTACCCGATAATGTTCCGATATTCCAAGAACCAATACGAATCTTATTATCTAAGACTAGCTTCCTTACCCCCACATCCGTCCATAATCAAAATGCAGAGACCATCTCTGAATTTTTTTTACTACATTCGAACGCCAATTTAGCGAGACTAACTTCTTTACCCACACCCGTTCATGATGTGGTAACCCTCTCTGCAATTGATTCACTATATTCGAGCGAAAATATAGTGACCCTTGCTTACTTCTTACTGCATTCGGACTTTGCAGTACGTCGCTAGGCGGGGACGCCCCAAAGCAATGATCATAATTTTTGTAATCCATGGTATAAAAATCCGATGAAGTTTTATGCTGGCTATCGGAAGCCTAACACAACCCTCTTCCTTTATCGAGGCTTGGGACCGGCAATGCAAGAGTGATCCCTTACATGGGTGGAGTTTCTTAGAGCATCTAATGCAGGTGAAAATACTAGAAACATCAAATTCATAGCCACTGGCTTTCTCTTCTCGCATTTGCTTCATCCCTCGCTTCTCATATACATTTCAATTCATAGCAGCTATACTTTAGGATATGCTACTGAAAGTAGAACCAATATCATAAACTTCTCTTCTTTTGGCAGCCAGATTCAGAGAGGAGTCCACTGAGGTGGTAGATCACAACCTTTCCTTACAATATGAAGAATCTTTTCAGTTTTTTTTCTTTCTTTTGAAACTTATACCATCAATTATTCTGTACTTACCAGAATCTTCAACCACTATTCCTCCAGTACTAGGGCTCTTGGAGGGCACAATTTTTTTGCGTTTTCTTAATTTGTTGATTAGGTAGAGAGTGACATTCTCATGGTAGAAGAAAACTCATGCTTTTGGTGCAAAAACTTTACCATGCATAAACCTATAAAAGGCCATCAACTCCCTCATAAACTTACAACCCAATAAGCTTCTCAGCAACTCAGAAGAAACATGGGGTTCTCTAAATTCCTCTTTTCTATCATAATCGTCATTGCTGTGTGCGTGCATTCTGCTGAAGGGGGCAGAATGCTGCTTCATTTTCATCATAACCTGGACAATCCTAAGCATCATGATCCACAGCAACTTTCCAAGCATAATCACCATGGCCCTCATCCTCATCACCGAAGTTTCTCCATGCATATGCACCGTCAGACATGGTGGAACCATAACCATCAGAATTAATACTGATATTTGTTAAAGTTGGTGGCCTGTGTTTCTGCTCTCAATATAACAGCTTGTAGTAAGGAGCAATGTTGGTGTCTAGAATTATATGCAAGAGGTTAGCGTTAGGGAGTACGTTGCTATTGATCAACTGTATTGGGTGTCTTTGTTTCTTATTCGCACTGTTAGCAATATACTAGTGGTAGCCTCTTGAATTTGTGTGGGTTCGTGTTATGTTTATGTGTAGCACAGAAGTAATTAGCAGAATAGAGATAAAATCTTTTATGCGCTCAAAATCAATTCAAACCTGCATGATTTCTTTCGCTCATTGCCTTTTTCTTTGTCACAAGAAGAAGGTCATGATCTTAATTGTTAATCTGGTCATCATTCATTATCCAAGGATTAAAATAACCATTACACGGCCTTATTATTGAAAAGGCAAAAGTACATGCACAAGGCGATGGCAAGGAAGAGAACAAAACCAACTTAGCAGTTCTCATCTTTCTTCCTTGGTAGTTCGGAAAATTACAGAAATGATGAGGATTGCAAGAAGCGATGGATGAGATGGGTTTCAGCAAACCTTCCTTATATATTGCATTGATTCAAATATTGAGAAGGCTAGAGAAACCGCGACTCTCGATTGGATCATGCAAGTTATTTATAAATGCGTATATCGTGACATGAAGGCCGATACTTGATCTGAATTGGTGCACGAATTATCATCAGAATATTTCTTACACAGGAGGATGAAATTGCTTTTGATAGGACATGGTTACTAGAAACAGGCACAGTGGGGAGATCGGTCCACGAAGGGACTATAGTTTGAAGCACTTTTTCATGTGAAGTACATGAACTGCAATTATACTCGATTAGAATAATTAGAATGACACATCTGTAGCATTCAGTAGTGTATTATAATGTCCTTAAAAAGCCATATCCTCGAAGATAAAAGGAAAGTGTTTTCTTACAAATCATAACATTTGAACTTACCGATAGTAACAGTAAAACTATATTTTCAAGTATAGATGCTAATCGAAATGCGTTCTGTACTGATCCTAAACAAAATTGGCAGAAATGGGTTCTACTTAAAATGGTACATTATTTTGTCATATCGTAACCGCGGTGAGCCCTTGAAATTTCATAATTTCCATGGTGTCCTGAAAAGGTTTGATATTAATACTCCGCACAGAGACCTTGATTCAGAAAGGAGAGAGAGGATAAAGAGAATGGAGACGAAGAGAGGCCGTCTGAACGGTAATGACCACCCCAAAGTACAAAAGGTTATTCCTCTCAAGCTTCCCTCTCTTTATCACCCTATAGAGAGAGCGGAGGAAGAGAGGAGAGAAAGCGATTATTCTCCCCATATTGCATATATGTCTTGTTGCTTTTGAATATGCGCGAACATGTGTTCTTGAAATATACCTCAGTCATTTAAGAAAAAGAAGGTGCAAAGTAGGCTCTCTAGAGCAGCATACAATCATAAAAATGAGAATCTCTTAAAATGAACGATAAATCATACATTTTAGAACAAGTACATCACTAGCTCAAAGGCAATCATCATCCTTGAAAGGCACCGCCACAAGATTGATTATTCCACATTTCATAATCTGTACATGAACAACTTTTGAGAAAACTCAACAAGCACAATTAAACACTATAAACCACGAAGAGTCTTCTCACTGCTCAAAATTTCTCCACTCATCACTTCATCACTCATCATTTTCCATCCTCTCTTTCACCTTATATAGAGAAGGACGGGAGAAAGAGAGGAGGAAGTGAATAGAGACGAAGAGAGGCGAGGTGGGAGGTAAACGACCACCCTAAGGTACAAAAAGTCATTTTTCTAATACTTCCCTGAATCTTTATCACCATGTAGAGAGAATATAGAGAGAGAGAAAAGAGGAAGAGAGGAGAGAGCAATTCTTTTCATTTATGTTATATTCATGTCTCGCTGCTTTTGAATATGCTCAAACATGTGCTCTTTATCATCCTCTCTTTCACCTAAATGAGTTTTATTCTTTAATTTATTGGAGGGATGTAGGAAAGAGGTGATGCTGACCTCCAACGATTCGATATCTAAGTAGAGCTTTCACCAACAAGTGGGACTTAGAACATACATTTAATTTCAATAGTTGTTGTTTTTGACTTGTTATATAATGAGAGAAACAGATAATAGATAAACATAATCTAGACTCTTTTGCTATGATATATGCTCATGATTATGTGCAGATAGTTTCAGTGGTACAGTAGAATACAATGGTTCAATCATGAGATGCTTTTTCATGTCAATTTTCTAAAACTTCTGGTGGTGGATGTCCTACTCTGAGCCCCTCCTTGTAAGGCATATACTGACTTCATATTATGCTGGTTCATGCAAGGGCACTTTTATTGTACACTTCCAAATTGCTTACTTAAAATTATGCCAAGTAATTATGAATTCAATCATACTTTTTTCACATTTCTTACTTATAGGTTATTTATTGACTTATATTTGTGCATCGTGGTGTTATATTGCATTATTGAAGGATCGGTAATGCCCTTTCGCCAAGCCAGCCATGTCTTTCAACGCCCAACAGGCTATGGCCCAAGAGTGGCTCGTGGGTAAGGCGAGGAAGGAAACTACTTTGGGCCCATAAAAATTTCAGTCTCCAAAATTTTAGGTTATTGTTTTAATTACCAATTTTGTTAGCTCCAAAGTTTTTTTCACTTTTATGATTTCGAGACTCAAATTTTCTCCATTCTCAAGTTAAATTAAGACCAAAAAGACTTTGAGGGTAAAGGCCCCAAATTTTATACTTAATTATTTTAAACACCAAATATTTCCTGCATTTTGTGACAGGTCCGAAAACAAATTCTTTGTAGGATGCAACAAAAAGTTGCGCTGTAGAGTATTTGGTTAAAAGCGTAACTGTTAGTGAACATTCTTTCAGTAAACTGAAGTGGTTACCGGCTCAAAATGGGCCACACTTTGTCATATATATTAATTAATAATTACATTCAATGGAATTCATCGTGACTAACATAACTTTTATTTTCAAATTGAACTTATGTAGGAACATATGTAGATCTATTACTGCCATGCACGTCTTCCATACTGAAGTTGGTGCGCACTAACCTGCATTGTTTCCATATCTTGACTTTGACAATATATTGCTAATATCGCAGGACCCTTACTGGCTTGCATGTCATAATTAGATGATCATTTGTTATGTCTCACACGCAACTGCCACTAGGCCATGTTCTCTACATGCATACCAATTAAAATGCACTATATATACGCGATCTCTCCTGCAAACCTTCATCGATCTTTGCTTAATTTTCCTTTCTGAAGTTTGTTCGAAGAGAGAAAGGATGACGACCGTTAAAGTGATTCTTGTTCTTTTCCTTGCCGTCGCCTTGTGCATGTATGCAGTGCAGGCTGAAGAGAGAGAATTGATTGGCGAAGATCAACATCACCACCACAAGCACCGCCCACACCCCCACCATCACCATAACAAGCATCATCATGGTCATCATCACGGCCACCATGATCATCACCACCCACATCATCACCCCCATCACCATGGCCATCCTTGATTGATCCATTGTTGCAGCTTTCAACCTTCTTTCTGCTATGCTTGGTAAGAAGAATAAGTGCCCAATGATGGTACAGTAAAGGAGCTCCACTCAAGATGATGATCATTAACGGTTTTTATATGCTTGTGCGTGGAAACATGCATAAATATATGTATTGGTATTTATGTATCTTTTCTGTTGTAAGGTTTTATAATGGTGTTGGTGGTTTCCATAATAAAGTAAAATGGGTTTACTAAGATTGTGTAATCAATGTGTCTGCAACAAGAGTGCTCTTGTTCTTCATTATGATTGTTACTGCAAATATGGTTGCATCCATTTCTTAACCTTCGAATTCCACTTCCAAGAAATGAACTCTCATGATTCTCACTTCATTCCCCATCAGAGAGTCTAATCTCTCCAAATTGACAACATCACAATTTAAAAAGGTGTACAGTGGATAATGAATGTGTGAAACGGATTGGTTTACATGTCTAAACAACACAAAGAGTCTGAAGAGAGCGAGGGAGGGTGGATAAAGGCAGTTGACGGGTAGGAAAGAGCGGCACACACTCTAGAAACTCTGTGGGAATGAAGCTGGCGGCAAATCGTCGCAGTCTCTCATGAATCAATGCAGATAAAGCACCTACATTCCTATATATTGAATCAGTAACTTGCTTGATATAAGTTGCTTTGGGACTTCAAAGACGATGTGAACTATCACCGATGGGTTGCTACGTCCAAAGTCACAGTGTTTATTGACCACCCACGAGCTCAAGATTCCTCTTGTTGTTAATGTTGAAGACTCTCAAGATTTTATATTTTATGTTATCGGTATCAGGTCTCGGATACTTATCATGGAATCAATCCCTAATTGCTATACTTTTACACTTTGGGGAATTCTAAAGAGGTGGAAAATCTAAACGATGAAATTTTGAGTATGTATTCAAACCATATATCATTGTTAATTTGTTAAAGTGAAATTCAAATATGAAACACCGCTCATGTAAGGGATCACCCTTGCATGACCGGTCCCAAGCCGAGATAAAGGAAGAGGGTTATGTTAGGCTTTCGACAGCCACTGTAAAACTCTGTCAGATTTTTATACCATTGATTATACAAATTATAAGCATTGCATGAAAAAACTATTTTTATAAGCTTTTTAATGAAAATAAAGATGTTAGTATTAACTTAGGAGAGTTAGCCAAATCAAAAAAGTATATAAACCGTAATTTCTACCGACGTATTTAAAGGAATGAAGTCAAAGAGGTTCCATATAAAGGGTGGTAAATCGGTAGGACCAGACAATATTCGTATAGAAGTTTGGAAAATCCTATGAGAAACCGGAATCACTTAGCTCACAAGACTATTTAATGAAATATGAAGAAATTAAAGGATGCCCCAGGAATGGAGAGCGAGTATCACTTATACCCATATACAAGAACAAAGAAGACATTCAGAATTGTGCGAATTATTGGGGTATCAAGTTAATGAGTCATACTATGAAATTATAGGAAAGAATTATCGAATATAGGTTAAGACAAGTATCGAGTATAACAGAGAACCAATTTAGATTCATGTCAGACAAATCTATTGTTGAAGTGATTCACCTTTTGATACATCTTGTAGAATATTTTAGAGCAAAAAAAAAGGACCTTCACATGATATTTATTGATCTACAAAAAAAACTTACGATAGGGTATCAAGGGATTTTCTTTAGAGAATCTTGGAAAAAAGAGGTATTCCATTGACATACATAAACCTTATAAGAGACATGTACGATGGTGCAAAAACATGTATGAGTACTCATGAAGGAATAATGACAGACTTCTTTGAAGTTAATATTGGGTTACATTAAGGATCAACTTTAAGTTCATATTTATTTATAATGGTGATTGATGAGTTAACAAAATATATTTAAGATGAAGTACCTTGGTGTATGTTATTTACGGATGGCATTGTGTTAGTGGAGGAGTCTAAGGAAAAAGTTAATAGAAAATTGGAACTATGGAGAGAAGCATTAGAAAGTAAATGCTTCCGACTTAGTAGAACAACGATAAAATATATGGAATGTAAGTTTGATCATTTGGTTACTTCAGAGTATATAGAAATTAAAATTGGCATACATTGCATCCCCCAAAAGGAAAGTTTTAAATACTTAGGCTTAATTTTTCATAGTGATGGAAGAATTGATGGAGATATTATGCATATAATTAATTGTAGTTGGTTAAAATGGAGCAGAGCATAAGGTATTCTTTGTGATAAGAAGATACCATTAAAGTTAAAAGGTAAATATTATAGAGTAGTCATTAGACCTACCATATTTTATGGTTTTTAGTGTTAGACAGTTAATCAACATGTACAAAAGATGTTTGTGATAGAAATGAAGATGTTGAGATGGATGATTGGTCATACAAGAAAAGACCATATACATAATGAGGTTATTAGAAACAAATTAGGAGTGTCATCAATAGAGGATAAAATGAGAGAATATTGTTTAAGATGGTTTGGACATATAGAAAGAAGATCAAAAGAAGAACCTATAAGAAGTTATGAAAAACTAGATTTTGAAAATATTAAAAGAGCTAGAGGACGACCACAAAAGTGTTGGAAAGAAACAATAAAGAATGATCTAGCTTATTGTAAGTTAACGGCTACATAGCATATGATAGGGCTATGTGTATACAAAGAATACACGTAGCTGACCCATCTAATATGAAAAAAGGTTTAGTTGTTGTTGTTGTTAATTCAAATATGAACTATTGGGCTAGAAATTAACAAGAATCCACTTTTCCATACAAATAATATGGAAGATGTAGAGGCAAACTTCATATAAGATGCTTAGTTGGGAAACTTGTTTTGTTCCACACGGATGTTAGTTAAATATTTTGTTTGTTCCACAACCGGAAAAGAACATCAAAACTATCGAAATTTACTATTAACTAATATTGACTATTGTGTTTTCATTTGTAGAAACAAAACAAATCAAAAGGTAAGGTGATTTGATGATGGCGGTGGCTAGAAATCTTTGCTTGGGCTGAAGTCAAAAGATTATTGGGGTTTCTTCAGATGTTTCATCTTGAAAAAAAATTAATACGCTTTGGTTGGGTGTCATTTCCCGCTTGAGTGGAATGTTTACAGTGACAAGGTTGTTCTTTCTCCCATTTCCAATATTTAGTATGTCAACATGGATAACTTTATGGCAGTTCCGATTTAAAATCGCTCTTGGGATGGATTGCTTTTTATGAATTTAGAGAAACATCTAGCTTTGGTCGTACAGGTTATTTTGTCCTTTCGACCTTTATATGTTCATAGATACCTTCAATGATATAGTAACCTTATTTGTGAAAAATGTTGTTTTAGGTTGTTGTGAGCTTGTGGGTTGTTGCTGTAATTGGAATAATTTATATACATTCCTTTGTGTAAACATGTTAGAAGAATATTCTTTGAAGATTATTTCAAAATTCATGTTTTTTTCTGCTAAGTTACTCTCATATTGAAGACAGGTGATTTGGAAGGAAACATCCACTCCCATAGTGAGAGTTCTTTTGATATAGCAGTTTAGGCTATTATTTAGAATCAAGCATTTCCTTTATTGCCAGTTTTGCCTAGTTGACATGATTTTAAAAGTTGTTTTATTGGTTGCCTTTTATGTTAAATCATTAGCTTAGGCTAATATTGTTCCATCAACAATTCAGATGATTCGATCTTTGTTAGTTTTGTGTCCTAAAAACCAAATGTGACTAGCACTAATTTATGTTTTTTATGTATTGATTAAATGATGACTATAACTTGTGATTGTATAAGTTGTGTAGATGAATATATTGTTTGTCAAGTTGGACTATATTCCTACTATTATAAGTGTATACATGATAGTGGCTATCATAAGGGAGTAAATGTTTTTATTTATTATACCATCACAAATGCTATACCTAGAAATGGTGGGAGAATTTATTGTTCAAAATGTAATAATCAAGGTTTTGAAAGACAAAAACAGGTGAAATTATACCTTATTCGTTATAGTTATAGACATCTTTCATGGTGACCGATAAAGACCCAATATTTTGCTTAGAAATGATATCGAGGATATAACAAACATACAAGATACCCTCGTTTCACTTGAAACATATAGAAATGTAAATGTATAAGATAGAAAATCGGCTAAGATTAAAGAAATACTTAAAAATATAATGAAGTCATTATCGTCAAGATCTAAAAAGTATGCTAGATGAACCTTTGTGAAAATGCTTGCCATCAAATGGAGAAAGATAGGTAGTTTTAATTATTGGTGATGAGGTTGTGGGCACTAATGTGAATAAGTCGTTGCATTCTCTTCGATGGGATGTTATGCAAAATTGATAACTTCTTATACTTTATGAAACATATAAACTATATACTTCAGTCTTTTGGGTAATATATTATCAAAATATTTCCAGGAGGCTTAAATTGATTTTGATAGGACATAATTATTAGAAACAGGCACATTGGGAAGATCAGTCCATATCAAGCACTTTTTATGTGAAATACATGTTGTTCGTTTGCAATTATTCTCATAGATTAGAATCATTAGAATTACATATCTATGGCATTGAGTAATGTATTACATAATGTCCTTAAAACTCATAACCTCAAAAAGATAAGAAAAGCATTTTCTTACAAATCATAAGATTTAATAGTAGCAGTAAAATCATATTTCAAGTATAAATGTTGACTTAAAGGTGTTCTATATTGATTTCAAATCATAAGATTTAAAGCTGTATATTTTCTCATATGGCAACCCTGCAAAGCTATGTTACATGGTTGCGGTCACAAGGATGCGGACACGGGTGTGGGTGCGGGTGTGTGATACAGGAAATTTCAAAAATTTTGGGTGTGGTGATATGACTAAGGTATATAATATAATATAATATATATATATAATATTCAAACTAGAACAAGTGAGACATCAATTAACATAAGTATACAACTTTATGTTAAAGAAAAATATGTAAATGGTAAACAACTACTAATTTCATCATAATATAAAAATCAATCAAAAAAATCTTAATGTTTGATAAATGAAATGAAACTGTACCTGATAAATCATTGATCTTCACTATCAATGACATTATCAACTGAGGGGACTATCGAATCATCGAGTTTCATATTAAGGGTATGCAAATCTTGGTTGTCATCTAAATGATATTCCTCCGGATTTGTATCTCAATATTTTAATGCACCTTCACTGCAATATATTCAAATAAATAACAATAAAAGATTAAATATAATCATCATGATTAATAGAAAAGAAAATAATTTTGAAAGATTAGTAATTAGTTATCTTTACTCAGCATTAGATCGTGAAACCAATCTTAGATTTCAATATACATAAAAAGTCTTCAGCATGACTACTTAAGAGATTGTTTCTTTTAATATTGTTAATTTGAGAATATGTACTCCAATTTCTTTTACAAGAAGATGAAGTAGCATGTTGAGATAATAATTTTGATGCAAGCTTTTAAAGAAGAGGCATCTTAAATTCATAACATGCCCCCCCAATCTAGTGAATCTTGATAACCCCTTGCTTCTAGTGCTTCTAATAAATCAAGTCTAGCACAAGAAAACTTTCCATATTCAAAATTTGCTTACCTAAGTAGGTATGAGTCACGATAAATCCTTCCCAAATATATTTAACTATTCTTTGTTATTTCAGGATCTTGATTAAGAGAAGACGAGAATACACAGAAATCGGAGGAATGTAAGGTGGGTGACTGGCTTGCGTGGGAGGCAGGTGAGAGCGTGGGTCCGTGGGAGGTTGCCGAAGAAGTGGCGTGGGAGGCTGCTGAAGGAGGTTGTCGGTCGACAAATAGTTGGGACACGTAGAGTCACAAGAACAAAACGACCGCTGGACTTGAATGTGAAGAGGCACAGGCTCCTGGCTGGAGTGGGAGGCCGAACGTTGGTCTGTCGCCCGTGGGATACCATCAAAGAAGTGGCATAGGAGGCTGTCGAAGGAGGTCGCCGATCAATGAGGAGCTGAAACACGCATAACCACAGGAACAACCACCGGAACGCATGGGCTCCTTTATAGGAGACGACCTAAGAAAGTTGGACACATATAGACTTTGACACATTGACCACACGCTGAATCATCTTCGACACGTTAACCTTGTCGGTGTCTTGTCGGGGCCGACACTCCACCTCCTAGTGTTTGCCTGACAGCCGAAGAGTTCTTTGAACTTTCACAATCTCTGTGGTGTCTAAACAGGTTGATTCAGAAACCGTGTACAGAGTTTCGTTGTAACTATGCACATGTACTGAACACAGGAAAAATAATAATAATAATAATAACTTACTGCCATGCACAACCTGCATTGTTTATGTTTCCGTATGACTTTCACTCGCATGACCCTTAGTGGCCTGCATGTCATAATTAGAAGAGCATTTGTTATGTCTCACACGCAACTGTCACTAGGCCATGTTCTCTACATGCATACCAATTAAAATGCACTATATATACGGGATCTCTCGTGCAAACCTTCATCGATCTTTTTTTAATTTTCCTTTCTGAAGTTTGTTTGAAGAGAGAAAGGATGAGTGCCGTTAAGGTGATTCTTGTTCTTTTCCTTGCCGTCGCCTTGTGCATGTATGCAGTGCAGGCTGAAGAGAGAGAATTGATTGGCGAAGATCAACATCACCACCACAAGCACCGCCCTCATCCCCACCATCACCATAACAAGCATCATCATGGTCATCATCACGGCCACCATGATCATCACCACCCCCATCATCACCCCCATCACCATGGCCATCCTTGATTGATCCATTGTTGCAGCTTTCAACCTTCTTTCTGCTATGCTTGGTAAGAAGAATAAGTGCCCAATGATGGTACAGTAAAGGAGCTCCACTCAAGATGACGATCATTAATGGTTTTTATATGCTTGTGTGTGGAAACATGCATAAATATATGTATTGGTATTTATGTATCTTTTCTGTTGTAAGGTTTTATGGTGCTGTTGGTGGTTTCCATAATAAAGTAAGATTGGATTAATAAGATTAAGCGCCCAATGAATTTATATTTTATGTTATCAGTATCAGGTCTCCGATTCTTATCATTTAACCAATCCCTAATTGCTATACTTTTACACTTGGGGGAATTCTAAAGAGGTGGGAAATCTAAACTGAGAAATTTCGAGTCAGCATTCAAACATATATCATTGTTAATATGTTGAAGTGAAATTCAAATATGAAGATATTGAGCTCGATGGTAACAAGAATCCACTTCTCCACACACATAATATGGATGAAGATAGAGACCAACTTCATCTAAGTTTGCAAACATGAACACTTATCGCTTAGAAAAGGACGTACCGTTTGAAGGTGTAACAATCGAGAAATAATTTCCTTCTATATATTTTTGCTAATTCTCACAAATTTAGGTGTTTGTTTCAGCCTAAAAGGACCGGAAAGGGCTTGTTTTTACTGGAAAAATTACTTCCCTTTGTTGGTGTCACATATTATGGTGAAAAGGTGGTAGCTCCAGGAGTGTTCATGGAACCGCCAGAACCGAACTCAACAAGTTCATTTGGGTTCAAGATGTCTTGGCGGTTTGGTTCGGTTGGGTTCTAGTTGGAAAGAATTTTCGTGGTTCGGTTCACGGTTCAAGTATTGGAACCGAACCAAACTCAACCAAATATATTCATATTTTATATTTATATAAATTATAAAACTTATATATAATCTTTATAATATTACAAGTTGTGTGTGAGTTTTATAACCTTATATACATATAAAATGTTAATATATTTACAAAATAAAGTTTATATACTTATATGGATTTAAATCCTGATAAATTTATAAGTATATATTATGAGTTTATAACCTCGTATACATATAAAATGTGGACAATAGATCCAAATAATTTCATGGCATAATACATTGTATTTAGCAAAATCCTTACATGATGGTTCAGAACCAAACCAAACCAAAACCGGCAGTTCGGTTTGATTTGGTTTTGACCATAACATGGTTTGATTTGGTTTTGATCATAACATGGTTTGATTCGGTTATCTAAAAGTTGAGAACGGAAACTAACGGTTTGGTTTGAGCTTTAGGCCAGAACCGAACCAAACCGAACGGCGAACACCCCTAGGTAGCCCATACTCTTAAAACGCTAAATTCCAGTTTTCCTTTAAAAACAGCGTTTACCTCCACCACAAGGAAGACATTTTCTCCTATAGCTTAAATAATTTCAAGAAGAGTTGCTTTTCATTTCTAAGTTTGAAATAAACGTTGCCCTAATTTATATGAAGATGCTTAGCTGGGAAACTTTGTTCTGGTGCATCTTCTCTTCGTGTCAGGATAATCCCGTATATTATTCTGTGGAACCCTCAGCTTGGTTTTCTGGATATATGAAGATATTCAAAGCTTCGGAAGTATACAATAACCTAGATATTCCCTGGCTGGACCAAGTTGGCTGGACTCTATTAATAGCCATGATATAAACCATGCATGGTTAGATCTGAAGCATTGAGTAGGTTCACTCTTTCTATGTTTGAAGCTTATGACTTGGTCTTTAATAAAGTCTGTATTAAGCTCTTTCTACTGGAATAATATATAATTCGCCTTTTAACTTTGTGAAATTCTCTATTTTAAAAAGTACCTGAAAAGATGCACCCAGAGTGTTCGTTGCGGGTGGGGAGTTCGACTCCGAGTGGGTGCATCTGTGTGAGGCTAATAAGAAAAAAGTACTTGAAAAAATGAAAATCAAGTCCAAGTAGCCCTATATTTTCAAATTGATGCTAAAACCAGGTTTAATATTTAATTTCCTAACAAATAATTAAACTGATAATGCCCCAATTCGGTTTCATATGAGTAACTTAAAGCTTGATTTGGGCTCTAGCCAAGCTAATTGGGGACCCTGTTAGGGTCCCCCTACACACGGGACACTTCGGATCTGGATTCCATATAAGATTTTCTTGGCCCGCTCCATTATATTAGTTGAATATTGTGGAATCTAAATGGGTCGATTCAGTTGCTACCAGACCCTAACCCTAATGGGTTCGGCACGGGTCGATGTGTCAAACCAGACCCTAACCTAACTTAAAGCTTGATTTGGGCTCTAACAAAGCTAATTGGGGGCCCTGTTAGGGTCCCCTACACATGGGACACTTCAGATCTGGATTCCGTATAAGATTTTCTTGGCCCGCTCCATTATATTAGTTGAATATTGTGGAATCTAAATGGATCGATTGAGTTGCTACCAGACCCTAACTCTAACGGGTTCGGCACGGGTGGATGTGTCAAAGCAAACCCTAACCTAACTTAAAGCTTGATTTGGGCCCTAACAAAGCAAACTGGGAGCCGGGACACTTCGGATCTGGATTCGGTATAAGATTTTCTTGACCCGATTCAGTACATTAGTCGAATAATGTGGAATCTAAATGGGTCGATTCAGTTGCTACTAGACCCTAACCCTAACGGGTTCGGAACGGATCGAATTTGTGCCGAACCAGACCCATAGATATCCATCCCCTTAGGGTTTATAGCAAGCTGAGGGTTTTTCCTTCCTTCCTCCTTCCGCGTTTGTCTTCTCATCTCTGAGAGAGAGAGAAAGATGGGGTTTGTGTGGTTCGTTGGTTGGGAGGGGAGTTGCGTTCCGATTAGTTGGCGAGTCGCTTCTTCTCTCCGTTCTCCCCAAATCCTCTTATTTGTTCTTTCTTCCGCCTTACTCAATGGTCAGTCGATTCGATAGTGAGTCGGTGTTTACCGGTGACTTTGATGTGATTTGTTCTTGTGTATCGAAATCGTGGATTGACAGAGTGATGAACATCTTGGTGGCACAGCATCCTCTTGATGGGTGCGATGAGTGTCTTGTATTCCACACACGAGATTTCTGACTGTCAATGAACTCTGCATCCGCTTCATGTGTTGAAACGGGTTCTCTTTGTTTTGTATCTGGTGGTGGGCTGGGGCGATCTGGTTGAGTCTGGTGTCCGTCCTAAAGGACCACCGGCGTCAATTTGAGACGAAGACGTCGCAAATGACACGAAAGGACTTATTTCAAAATGGATGACGAATACTATTCAGATTGATAATCTCATCTTCGAAATTTAGCTCTTTCGGTAGCACAAGAAACCGTACAGAAAATATTTCTTGGTCCAGCATGAGGCGAAGTTTAGTTGGGTCAAATTCAGGTGGGGCGATCTACTTAATCTTCAAGAAATTCATTTGGTCCCCCTGTATATATTTTTAAATTTTTCTTGGGGTCGGCTACATCGATTCTTGATCGCCATGAAGACTGAAGCTCTGATATCGGTTTCTTGAATCAAATAATTTTTCAGAAGATTTAGTGAGTGGGCAGAATGGTTTCCTTATCTAATCGAAACAGAAAATATTTTAAAAATTATGAAAAATGAATGTCATTTTTGTTTTGCAGCAATTCTATTTGATTAAATTGATTTCAACAATACAACTTGTGGGGATGATCAAGTTCTACACTTTTGTTATGTACACGCTTCTCCTTAGTGGGCTTGACGCAAAGGACATCTGAAGGAGGTTCCGAGTTCGATTGGCAGGTTTGCATCTTAGAGGAGTCTAACTATCTGGGCAATTAAATAAAAAATGGGTCACCTTTGTTGTACTTCCAGCCATGAGCTGGACCTTCCTTGCATCAAGAAAAGATCGTGTTTGGATCCCACTTTTTGATGCATCATACGAAATTTCAATCCAATTAGATCTACCTCCGGGAAAAATCATATCTACAACCTATAAAATATTTGTAAATTAGTACATAGACCATTAGCAAGGCTCTCTAGCACTCTCAGAAGGTGCATGTGTGTGAAGGTTCGACTTCCTCTTGTAAAAAAAAAATTATATATAAACTAAGGTGCCATGTGACGCCTTGAATTAGCTTGAATTCAAATGTTTTCCATGGTATTCACGATGAAACAGCACCGTAGTCAAGACGTTAATGAATAAGCATGCCTGCTGAAGGGGGTGCTAAATTAGGGGTGAGCATTTGATTGAAGCCGAATAATCGTACTGAACTGAACCCAAATTTATGATTTGGTTCTGGTCGGTTTCAGTTTAGAATTTCATGGAAATTGGGTTTAGTGGTTCCGTTGGATTCGGGTTTCAGCTGGATTCATAAATAGGTGTCCTGTTTATTGAACCGAATGAATTGAATGGACTGAAATAAGTTGGTTCAATTACCTATACAATTTGGTTAATTTTTGGTTTTCAAATTTAGAAATAGTTTACTTTTTGATTAATTCGGTTTGGTTATTGAACCAAACTGATCGATGTCATGTGCTAAATCATATAATTAATTGAAAGCTTGATTTGGGCCCTATCCAAGCTAATTGGAGGCCCTTGTCAAGGTGCCCTTATTCAAGGAAAAGACACACCAAGACACTTTGGATCTGGATTCTGTATCACCTTTTCTTGACCTGCTCCACATATTAGTTGAATCTTGTGGAATCTAAACGGATCGACTCAGTGCACCAAGAGAGTTAGATCAACGGCTGGGCACTCTAACACATGTCATTGCTGCTGGTGTAGAGTTCGACTCCCGGAAGGTGCATGTGTGGACATGGGCATTAGGGTTTGGCCTTCTCTTGTAAAAAGGAAAAAAAATGGATCGACTTTGTTGCTACCAAACCCTAACCCCAAATGGGTTTCGATATGGTCGAATTCGTGTCGAACCCGACACATAGACATCTCTCTCCGCTTAGGGTATATAGCGATAATCTATGCCGCCTGAACTAAATCATTGTAAGGGTTTCTTCCTTCCTCACTCCTGCAGCGTTTGTGGCTTCTGCACGCTCTGTGTCTGTGTGTGTGAGAGAGAGATGGGGTTTGTGTGGTTCATTGGTTGGGGGAGTCAGATTAGTTGGTGAGTTTCTTCTTCTCTCCGTCTTCCCCAAATCCTCTTCTTTGTTCTTTCTACCGCCCTACTCAATGGTGGGTCGATTCGATGGTTAGTCGGTGTTACCGCTGACTTCGATCTGCTTTTATCTCGTGTCTTCGAGTCGTGGATTGACAGAGTGATGAAGATCTTGGTAGCACAGCATCTTGTTGATGGGTGCGATGAGTGTCTCGTATTCCACACACGAGATTTCTGACTGTCAATGAAATAAAAAGTGGGTCATCTTTGTTGGACCTTCTCTGCATCAAGATAAGATCGTATATTTTGCACATCAAGATAAAAATCCTTGAGAATTCATAAGCATGCCAGCTGCTGAAGGTGGTGAATAGTGGAGTAGCTAAATCATATATATATGAAAAATCCTGTCTACTCACAAACTCATTGATTTTAGTGGCACGAATGTAATAACAATATCTTTTGGATTTTTAAAATCTTTTAAAAAATTATATTAAACTTGTATCGTTCAAAAGTAATTGATGAGCATTTTAGAGGTTGGTAGGATCCAGTTTTCATGTATATTTATACATCTTAGTTGTGAGTCTCCTATCTAACTTGGAGTCATTTCAAGGTACACTCATACATACCTTCATCAAGCTGTGGCTGATCTAGAAATTCTTTGAGGATGAGGTAAATCACCCATCCTAATGGTTTAGGATAGGCGAAGAATTGATTCAACTATTCTGTATTATAGTTTTTCTATTATCTTTTTCGATCACAACCTTTTTTCCTTTGAAGTAAGATGCTTCTATATATAGTATGGAGAGAAAAGATATTTTCTAAATAAAAAGAAAATCTTGATAATTGCTTGCTAAGTAGACCAATTCCTGTACTATAATGTTTGATCTTCTTTTTTCTTTTATCCTCGATGCTTATTGTCTTATCTTTTGTCTTATTCTTTTTTATCGATACCTATGTTTGGGTCTAATTACTCCTCTACTGCTTGTTATGAAATGAGTGTTCAACGATATAATGGTGCTAGAGGTAGCGGCGGATCTAGAAACTCTTTTGGGGTGGAATGCAGTCCATTGAATGGTTTTGGGTGGACGAATTATGTATTATAAGCCCATGAATCCCATCATGGTCTATAGACTTTAAGTTTATTTTCACAATTTGGGGTAGGGTAAATGCCCCACCTTGGCTCAATGTCGATCCGCCATTAGCTAGAGGACCTTTTAATAACTGGAAAATGATGCCTCAAATAACTGTATGATCAATGACAATGAGTTGCTTATAAAGGTTTGGCCTTTGCCCTTTTAGTTTTCTGCTCGTCCTGTTTTAAGAAATAAATTGAGGCTTAATGTGGTTATTTGGGCTTGGTTCGAGTTTTAATCTTCTTGTAGATAATTAATTACCAAACTCAAGTCCCTAAATTTTGAAGTTCAACAAGTTCAATCCTTGATAAACCTGATCACAGCCATTCTTTCTTGAGATTTTTGGTAAATGTTAGCCAATGCTCACAACATGCATATAATCTAGTATATGGCATAATAATCGCTACAATTAATCTTCATCTCAAAAAGCGTAAGAGTATAGCAATCGGAGCGTTAGCTCATCTGGCAGGGCTCTCTAACTCTCATGTCATTGGTGGTGAGTTCAATTCCCGTTGCATGCATGAGTGTTTGTGCCTTGGGCTTCACCTCCCATTTTTTCCTTGTGTTAATAGGTGTTGAATATATATATATAACCTATTTATAGACGGGTTGGAATCACCGGTTTCGGTTCGAACTGACAGGCCGGAGGCCATGTCTGGTTGTGCTCTTGTGGAGACCATATTACCTCTCACCGTGTTGATGATAGCAATGTTTCTATAGAGATCAATAAGCTACTTTACTAGACTAATGCGCATGGAGCCTTACTTATAAATGCACGTACTGCATAAATGTATGGGAAGCGACGTTCAAGTTTCGACACGAGAAGAAAATGCCAAAACTTTCTGGCTTCTTAACATTAAAAAAAAACATCTCCTATATTCACATGTGTTGTCATAGCTCATTAGGCCAGAGCATCTATATAATCTGTAAATGATGTCTCTTGAGTCCATTCTCAATAAGAACATTTTAATGTTATTTTTTATCATTTACGAATTTTGCTTTTAAAAGTGTTCTTTCTTAAAAAGTATATATAGAGAGAGGAAGTAGTTCATATTCGATATTCTTATTTTGCATGATTTCACCGTTTTAACCATAAAATCATATCTTTTACTATTTTCACTGTTTGAAACCATATTGTATTCGTCAAAATCATTGTTATCACCACTAAAATCACTTAAAAAACTAAAACAAAACCACAAAACAATCTATATATAAATATTTATGTTATTTTGATAGTGGGGATAGTGGTTTTGACCGATAAAAGACAGTTTCGAACAACTAAGTGATCGAAGAGATAGAATCATGCATAACAAGCGATAATAGTACGTTCAAGTATTAAATATAAACTACTTCCTCTCTCTCTCTCTCTCTCTCTCTCTCTCTCTCTCTCTATATATATATATATATATATATATATATATATATATATATATATATATATATATATATATATATATATTGGTGTTTCTTCATCACTTGATTTTTGGAGATTTGCCGTTTCTGTTTCCGTGGAACATAGCGCACATATGTTTATGAAGATGTGGAGGGCACAGGCATGGAATCTTTTATGAAGATCAGAATGGACTAGCATTACTTTTACATTCTTTAACATTTTATTTATATTTACATTAATGTAAACCTTTGAATAAAAAATTAATCAAAAAATAATGTCAACATATTCCTTTAGGACCATAATATTACTGATAATACATTCTTGAAACTTGATGCTAAAAGATATCGAAAATCTAAATGTAGTAAGCGTATCGGGACCTATATTGCGGTTAAACTCATAATGGAGGTAGATGCTTCTTGTTATTGACAGTGATTCTTAAAAGAATCGCTAAGATCATCGAATGGTTGCAGAAAATTTGACAGTAACAATAAAAAATTAACCTTCTAAACACAAATTAAGCTCATACAGTCAGAGTTGGCAAATACGCAGCATGCAGAAATGGGAAATGAAAACTGATGATATGGCAGTTTATGAACTCATTCCGTCATTGATGTAAGTCGGTGTTTCTATCGGTGGTAACGAAGTTGCATGGAAGTTATTCATGAGAAGCAGGATTGTTCATCCAGTATGGATCAAGTTGGTGGAACGATAAGCTATGTTTCAATTCAAAGTAAACAGTTGTATTTGATTCAAGCTAAGATTGTAGAAAGATGAAAGTTCTCAAGCTCTTACAGAAGTTTTGCAGGAAGCATAAAGGACAGGAAAATCAATTCCCAACCGGGAAATACAATGCCCATCAAACAGGTTATTTACGTATTTGGTGTATAAAGATACGGAGAGATCAACTATTAAGCAAAACTAAAATTTCAGGGACGAACATTCACCAAAGTAAATTCCCACGAATGATGTGATATGAGAGAGAGTAAATTCGAAATATCCTCACAAAAGGAGATGCGTATAGCTATAGAAAGATCAAACATTGGCCAAACTAAGTTTCTGAGGGACAAGCATTCACGAAAGCCACGCAATCATATGATTAGAGAGAGAGAGAGGCGATTGCAAATAGCAAGTCATATGTATTTTATAAATCGAGGGAAGAAGAAGGGAAACCGAATCGGATAACAAGGAACAACCAAGAGAAAACTGTCGCTTGCTGCAATTGCGAAGTGGCAAAATCAAGAATCAAGGAGCCGGCATTCTATCGACACAAAATGCCGTCTCACACACGCGCGCGCGCGCACACACGCACAGATACATTGAAATTAAGGAGACCAAGGAAAAAACCCAAGTCGTCAAGCATCACACCGTGTCTTCAACGGCTTAGTCCGAGCGTAGATAGACGCAATCGTCGCGTACCTTCGTTTCCGGCGAGGGAGTGCCGCCGGCGAACCACTATCAGAGGATTCGTCTCCCTTGGTTGTGATCTCGCCGTCTGGCGTGGTGGTGACACGATCCCGACCACTGAGGCTGCCGGTCTCGTTGCCAATGGAGTCCGTTTCGCGTCTGAGTTGCACGAGTTGCTGAGCCGCTGCGAGTTCTTGGTCGGATAGGACACTTTCTCCACGACGAGAAAGAGAAGGGTGAAGAAGAAGAGCAATTGTTGATGATGGGTGGTGGGGAGGTTCGAAGTGGAAGATGGCAGTTGGGGGAATTTGAAGCACCCTAATCTTGTTTGTTCGATCCGTTGCCATCGAATCACCGAAAGCCATGATCACGGGAAAGAACAACCAAAGCAGGGCAAATAGACAGAAGAATTAAGCAGATATCTCTGAGAGAGAGAATAACGCAGATCATAAGGATAGAATATATATATATATATATATATATATATATATATATATATATATATATATATATATATATATATATATATATATATATATATATATATATATATATATATATATATATATATATATGAGAGAGAGAGCAGCAATTCAATCTTAATAAATGCATTTCTTACTTGGACGTTCTGTACAGTAGTTGGTGGATTTGTTGGAAGACCCTCGCTTTTCTTTTGTCTCTTTCTTGTTTAAAGAAGAAAAGCTAAAAACTTCATACTAAAAATAATTATACACTATTTGTGAACTAAAATCCGATTTTGTGGAAGACAAATGGATAAGTGATGTGTTTGAGGATGAATGAGGACTGTACGAACCACCTTCTTTAAAAGCGACAAGTAAAGTTGTTTAAAATGGCATCGACTTTACAGCATATCTCATATTAATAGTTATAATTCCCATATATGTATAGAGAGAGAGAGAGAGAGAGAGACCCGGGGGTGGGGGGGGTCCTTTAGGGTGTCTTCGTGCTCCTTGAGGAGTTTTACTCTGTTGTGAGGTTATTAGTAGGTAGTTACCACCTAAGGAGCCAAGGAGATAGTATCGTCTATGGCTGAAATGCTTTAGTTGAATATGAATGAAATGCTCTTCAGAGGACATCGTCTCCAAAACACGGAACTCAGTCGTCTCATGATCAAACTAGCAGATGAGTTGAAGAATCATCAACTTCCAATTTCTCCTCTATATTGACAACAAAGAGGCTTTTAAAATCGTGTATTACATTTTGAATACCCTACTCCATCCCGAAGTAAAGAAATTAGAGAGAGAGAAAGTTTTTGGTGATTGCTTGGAAGCAGCGGGGAAATGAATGGGAGAGGAGAAAGTTGTGGACTGTGTTTTGCTGTTGGTACTCGTCGACGAAACTGTCCCCTAACTTTTGAAGAAACGACCACCTCGTTGATTCCCTGGGTGATAGGAGACGCCTGGCTCGTACGTAAGATGAATTGAGACGTCATATGGAGTTCCACCGCGGTCGCACATAAGATGCTGACAAAGTCATATCAACGGTCTGATCTGTCTGTTGTTTTGATCGGAATCGAACCGGCCGGAAACCGGTTGAGCCGGAACTAGTGAAATCAGACTCGAAACCGGAGACAACAAGTTCGTTTTGGTTCTACTTTTCAATTGATCACAACCAGCGGTTTCAAACTGTCGGTTTCACATTTTTTAAGTTTTTTATTTAAACTATATTTTTTATTGATGTCAAGCCGTCCAAGATTCAAACCGAGACCGAGGGTTTCAAAACCGTAACTCTAATCAGCCTCAAGCTTGTTCGGTTATGATTTTAGATTCCGATTTATCCAAAACTGGTCATGTCTGGTTTCATATATGGACATCAAAACCATTCAGTCGGTGCCGACAAACATAACAAATTCGCAGCCGTATTTGGATTCACAGCCGTATTCTCCATGTTACCTGAATCAAAATCCAAAACCAATTTAGTGCAACACAATTTGGATTCAGTATTTTGAGGTTTTGGGTCAAATGGAATATTTGGGTAGCTTTGGAAAATCTGGGTTGTGGAATATTTAGGTAGTTTTAAAACTTGGAAAGTGTCTGAAAATAAATAATTATCCTTCTTTTTGAGATAATTGTTATGAAACATGAAACAGACCATATAATGTAATTGGGACCCAATCAACGTAGTTGAATGCACTTACAGAGATCCACACCTGCATCAATTCTCTTTAGGATTCAAAATTGTCACAACTTGGTTTTGAAGATGACATTTTCTTCATCACATCTCAATATTGATATGAAATTCAAGAATGAGTTAGTAAAGTCTAAGGCGAAGATGATGATATTAGTGCACCGAGAGCATTGGCTCAACCAGTGGCAGATCTACCTAAAAGATTGGGAGCTGAAATTTTGTGATTTCAATGTAAAAGATATATTTTACAGTTGAATACAAGCTTGAGATACATGCTTTGGCCTCCCCTAACACAATGAAATAAATAACACTATTTTCTAGATTCGTCACTGGGCTCAACGGTAAGACGCTTTAGGATCGTTGCTGCTTCGATTCTCAGAGGGTGCATGTGTGGGTATGGGTGTGTTAGGCTTTGGCCTCCTCTTGTAACCCAAAAAAAACCGATGATCTTAGTCAATGCTTACTTCATTGACAAGGTAGGCTAATTACTCAACACGAAGAAGAAAAAACTCACGCTGAAAGATGGTAGAAGACCGAAAGTGGAAAAAGAAACGGAGAGAAATGCTTTTTGTGATGTATAATTGCAAGGTTCGTATTCTTTACAAGGTTGAAAAGGAAAGATGAATGTTAAACAAGGATAGTTTTCCCATATCATTTAATTTTGTCATCCATGAAGTTTCCTCCAAACCTAGCTCCCCTTACTGCAAATGCTTCGGCCTCGCTCAGCTCCTGATGCATGGATTTCAAAACATACAAGTGCAAACACGCGTGCACACACACACACACACACACACACACACACACACACACATATATATATATATATATATATATATATATATATATATATATATATATATATATATATATATATATATATATATTCGTATACTCTTTTTATTATCCACGCACCTTTTTTTTTTAATATCAAATTTACTCTTCAACATTTTTTTTCTTCTCCCTACCCAATTCCAAGAAGATTCTCTCTCACCCGATCACTTTACTCCACTGACACTTCATTCGTTTGTAGAATTGGTATCTACTTCTCAGAGATACTCATAGGAATCTCATTGAAGAAAAGAAATAAAAAAGAGAAGAATTGAGAACAAGAAAAATAAAATGAATAAGAAGAAAAAGAACAACAAAAAAAAGTAATGAGAATCATGAATAAAAAAGAAAAAGATCAAGAAACATACGAAAAAAAGAACAAAAAAATTTAAAAAGGTGTTAAGTTTCTTACTCGACGTACTTGTGCCACATCTCCCTCATTGAAAAAATGTGCATGTACCGCATCTCGAGGCAAAAACTTAAGGTCATTTTTTTGTTTTGATTTCATTCAAAAATGAAATAAATACATCAAATAAATGACAAAAAATATATCAAATCAATGAATTACCCCACCAAATCATTGAAATCCTCTTTGAATTGATTCTCTTCTATCTTTTTTTTTGGTCAGGTTGTGGGTAACTGGAGAAATAGTGTGAGACGGCCAACCGTAAGAGGAGAACCTACAAAGAGGGAGAGAGAGAGAGAGAGATTAGGATGGTGAGAGGTATAGGATAAGTTTTAGATTTTAGGAAGAACAAAATTGAAATCATGGTAAAAAAAGCGTGGATAGAAAAAAAGGGTATAAGTGATAGGTGACTAAATGTTGTTCCTCATTAGCATTACCTACTAATGTTTAACTATTGTTTTTAGTGGCTTAAGTGTAATAAGCTTTTGGTCGCATAAGTGTAATAAAGTTATTCCCTATCATTTTTCAAATACCTTTTAAAATGTTTAAAATTAATCGCATACCACCGAAAAGCAATTGTCAAGCTTGAATGGGCAATTATCGGGCATAAGTGGGCAATTGTCGAGCATGAGTGCATGAGTGCATGAGTGACTAGAGCATGAATGAACAATAGGTTGCTCACTTATGCCCAATTATTGCTCTTGGTTGCATAAGTGTAATAAGCTATTCATGGCATAAATGTAATAAGGTCATCATCTATTTTTCAAATGCTTCTACAACCTCTAAAACCACACTCATAGAATGGAAAAGCAACTGTAATACATGCAAGAACAGTATGAGTGGTGGGAAGAATATGGTTTTACTATATATATATATATATATATATATATATATATATATATATATATATATATATATATATATATATATATATATATATATATATATATATATATATATATATATATATATATATATAGATATAGATATAGATATAGATATAGATGTATATAGAAAAAGAGGGAGAGTATAGTCCACACATATTAATTCATACACATTAATTCATGTTTAAACATGCTTTTAAATCTAAATCGTGTGATTGATAATTGAAATTTAAATCTCAAAAGCAAAAAGTTATGTTGATACTTTTTGTAAGTGTAATAAATGCACTCGGTATAAATTGTTTACTTAAAAGATCTCAACCATTGATATTTTTGATACTGTGTAAGCATATCGACGTCATGGATGTACTAGTTTGTATACATATGTGTGTAAAAATGAGCAAATCAGTCCAGAGAACCGCACACGGCTCTAGTGGGTCTGGTACATAGTGTGGGTCGCATGCCGTAGGCCCATGCTCATGCTTGGGAAGAGAGAGGGATAGGTCGTTACCTTCAGCTTAAAAGTTGGGCCGCCCTACATGGTCATGTGTGCGTGTGTTACTAGCAACATGTATATTATATGATACTATATTCAAATAAATTTCAACCATTTTATTAAAAGATTGAAAGTTGAAATTTGAATTAAAAATTAAAAAAATGCTTTTGAATAAAATATACTTGGAAAGAGTATAAGCATATTTTTCTTTTTTAATACAAATATTGACTATTCGTCTTTCAAATAAAACTGTTGATATTTGTTTATATATATATATATATATATATATATATATATATATATATATATATAAAAGAGAGAGGTCTGTGTGATTCAGTCGTGAAGGAAATAAGAACTGGTCTTCTTCTCCCTTCCGTTTCCCCCATAATCTGTTCTTGCTTTCGTTTCCTTCTTCCTTCGCACTCAATCACTGATTGGTTAGATGGCGATTTGGTACGAGTTGTGGACTGATTTAAGCGATGAAAGATCTTATTTTGTAGCAACAGCGATCCTTTTGTACGAATTTCCGACTGTCAATGGATCGGCCTCCGAATTCGGTTCATGTATTAAAATCATTTCAATCTTATTATCCATTGGTGCGATGAACAGTTGACAAGCTCACCAACAGCTCATCTTCTTCTGTGGGCTTCTTCAGCTGAGCTGAGCCGAGCACACGTTGTTTGTTCAGCTCAGTTGGTTAACCATCCTTAGTCATTAGTATTACAGATCAAATTAATGGGTTTTCGAAAGAACTCGGCCATTTGTGAATATATTCGTAGGGAATACTTTCATCCAATACTAAATCAAATTTTGAAAGGTAACACCATCCAGAGTGTTAGCTCAACAGCAGGATGCTCTAGCGCCATTGTTGTTGGTAGAGAGTTCGACTCCGTACATGGGTGTTAGGCTTCGGCCTCCTCTTGTGACATATTAGAGAGAGATTGATATATGAGTGCTAGTAAATCTAAATAAATCTCAAACCATTTATCTTTCATAATAGATGGCTTAAATTTGAATTTAAAAAGTAGAAATTATATATATACTTTTTGCAAGTGTATTGTATTCATATGGCTATTTCTTACTTTATAATTATAAATTTCAAATATTCATCATAAAAATGAACGGTTGAGATTTGTTTGAATTTCCTAAGACCTAAGTGTGTTGGCACACATCTCTCTATATGTATATACACACATGTGTGTGTGTGTGACGAATCCTTCAGCAAAGTTGGATACCACATATGAAAAGGTATGTATATAAACAGTCCTATCTAGCGTATAAATCAAAAAGACCTTTTAATAATTAGAAAATGACACCATTAGCAACTGTATAACCAATCACATTTAGTTGCCTGGAAATAAATTTCCCTTGGCCTTTTGTGTTTTGTTTGCTAATGCTAGTTTTTGTGGAATAAATTAAAAGACTTTAATTAAGATGGCTTCTTTTGGCTTCCCCAATCTGCTTAGGATTCATGGTGAAGATAAATCAAATCCTTAACTTCGGGTTAATTGTTTTAAGCTCAAGGATATTTTTTAGGTTTTCCCTGAGAATTTTTCGAATATATTTTAGCGTCAAACTGAGACATGAGGAGACGGCAATATTGACCCGACCAAACCTGACCCAAACGGAGCAGGGAATGCCCAAACTGATTGGGTCGGATATTGGGATAAGATGCTTCTATTCATACCCGACCTGTAATCTCTCTCCCTCCATATATATATACATATATATGTATATATACATATATATATCTACATATATACATATGTACATATATATATCTACATATATACATATATATGTACATATGTATATATGTATATATATATATATATATATATATATATATATATATATATATATATATATATATATATATATATATATATATATGTATATGAAGATACATCAAATCCTTAACTTTGGGTTAGTTGTTCTAGGTTTAATTGCTCACAGACATTTTCTAGGTTCTGCTTGGGAAAATTTTTGGAATTTATATTACCTTCATACGGACTAGGTTAAACTGAGACAACACGGGGGGATGGCAATATTTGTTCCGACCCGTTCAACCCCGACCAGACCTGACTCAAAGAAGGCAGGGAATATCCGAACCTGAAACTGATGGGGTTGGGTATGGATAAGTTGTCTTGAGCCATACCCGGCCTCTCTCTCTCTCTCTCTCTCTCTCTCTCTCTCTCTCTCTCTCTCTCTATATATATATATATATATATATATATATATATATATATATCTCTCTCTCTCTCTCTCTCTCTCTATATATATATATATATATATATATATATATATATATGTGTGTGTGTGTGTGTGTGTGTGTGTGTGTGTGTGTGTCTTATTCCGGCTTGTCGGAAAACTGGAACTGGGCAAGGGTAGGTTTCACTTCTAGTTTTGAAACCGCTCAAAACCGATTTAAAAAACACCTTTTTTCTTAAATAAAGGGATAAAGGGGCATTGTGCCATCTAGGAGTTCAATTCCCCACCTGCCAGCACTTAACTTATGAAATTATCTGTTAAAATTATATATTATTTATTAAAGCACAATTTGGAGCCATCGGTTTAAGTTCTAGGCCGGTTTCCAAAATTCTTGAATCGTAATCGAATCAAGAAGTCTCTAGGACCAGTTCGGTTATGGTTTGAACCATCAAGTTGGTTCCAAACCGGTAATGTATGTACATATAGAGAGAGATATAAAAAAAAAAGAGTTGTTAAACAGTTTCCTATGTTAGGCATTGTTTGATCATTACTACCGTTTGTACGATTAATTAATGGTATTTACCAAAGCATCAATCATGAGTCACATTATGGCCTTGAAACTCGTATTGATGTTGATGGGCAACTTCATCTGTATGGTTTGTGTGATTGCATGCACAACACAAAAATCATCTACTAGAGTCTCACATGAGAAGATGTCTAGCATCTCCTATTTTCTTTATATATATAATACACACAAAATTTATATATATTTATACATATGTTTGTATATATACATCTTCATATATAAATACAAATAAACATTGCCTCAAGCTTTATATTTGGGAGGGTTTATATAAAAAAATTCAACTCAAAAGAAGGTGAAAGAGATATTTTTAGGATAGCTATTGCTAGAAATATGAAAACTAAGGATCATGCATCAAAGACAAGGATGAGAAAATTCTAGTGACAAATGATTATATAAAAAAAATAGATATAAAAACTATTTTTATAAGCTTTTTAATAAAAATAAATATGTTAGTATTAACTTAAGAGAGATAGCCAAATCAGAAAAATATATAAACCACAATTTCTACCGACTTATTCAAAAGAATGAAGTCAAAGAGACTCTTAAATATACGAAGGGTCGTAAATCGGTAGAATCAGACAATATTCCTATAGAAGTTTGGAAAATCCTAGGAGAAACATAAATCACTTTGCTCATAAGACTATTTAATAAAATATGAAGAAACCAAAAGATGCCCAAAGAAAGATGTATCACATTGACATACATAAACCTTATAAGAGACATGAAAACGATAGTACAAAAATATGTGTGAGTACTTATGAATGAATGACAAACTTCTTTGAATTTAATATTGGGTTACATTAAGGATCAACTTTAAGTCCATACTTATTTATAATGGTGATTGATGAGTTAACAAAACATATTCAAGATAAAGTACCTTGGTGTATGTTATTTGGAGATGACATTGTGTTAGTGGAGGAGTTTAAGAAAAAGGTTAATAGAAAATTGGAACTACGGAGAAAAAGCTTTTGACTTAGTAGAACAAAGATAGGATATATGAAATATAAGTTTGATCATTTTGTTACTTTAGAGGATATAGAAATTAAAACTGATACACATTGCATCCCCAAAAGGAAAATTTAAATACCTAAAGGTCAACTTTTTAGAGTGATGGAAGAATTGACGGAGATGTTAAGCATAGAATTAATGTCGGTAGGTTAAAATAGAGAGGAGCATCAGGTATTCTTTGTAATAAGAAGATATCATTAAAGTTAAAAGGTAAATATTATAGAGCAGCAATTAGACCTGCTATGTTTTATGATTCTGAGTATTAGGTAGCTAATAATCAACATTTACAAAAGATGTCTGTGACATAAATAAAGATGTTGAGATGGATGAGTGGTCATATAAGAAAAGACCGTATACATAATGAGGTTATTAGAAACAAATTAAAAGTAATACCAATAGAGGATAAAATGAGAGAATATCTGTCACACACGCTCGGGTTGCGACCACGACCCGGCCCGAGCCGATACCACGTGGTCGCTTCTCGCGCGGGCGTGATGGTGAGTAGTAACCAAATACAATACTAATTTAATTCAAACTCCATGAAATATCTAACTGAAATAAATATTCATATCGAAGTTCTAAACAACATATCCAAAATGGTGCATGGCCCACCTAACAATAACCCCGAATAACAAGACTTTATAATTCGTTTAACACTTTTCACACCATCTAAAATAAAATACAGCTCTATCCAACTCCTATTTTGCTCTGTGTGCCTTCGAAGTGCTAGCTTCAAGATAAGCTGTAAAACAATGAGGTGAGTTCATATACATAGCTCAGTAGAAAGGTTAAACATCTTTAAACAGAAATAATACTAAAAGCATGCATAGTTTCACAATCATTTCATAGCAAAACACAGTTACATTTAAATCATGATCTCAAATTCGTACGCACACACTCACATTATTAGTTACGAGAATTACAACCCATACTATGTCTCTCCCAAAGGCCACGAGAGTCGTCCGGCCCTCCCTAAGGTGACCTCGGTAACCCCATCTACGACGGTAACCACGCCGACTCTCACGACAGAATACCCGAAAAAACACCATGTATTCGCCCCAAGGCGGATTACCTGAGGGACCTGCAAGTCTCTAGAGACCCCACACAAACCACACAAGTACGGCTCGTATATTCACACATCATTACATTTCTAAAACCAATTACAGTTCATCACATTCACAAATCATATCCAAATCCACAATTATCCAAAATCAAACTCATATCCATACAACATTTAAACAACATTTAAATACCATGTTCATACAACACATACATATCAAAACATGCTCTTTATCAAACAATATCATAAACATGTTCTATTTGAAAAGCATATCAAATAACCCATAAATGCAAATAACATTTCACAAACATCAATAAAACATTTATCAATCATTCACATTTAAATCTATCTAAAACAGTAAAATCACTTCTAGCATGGTTCTGTAAAAGAATGCATAACCCCTACCTCAAAGAGCGCTAAGATCCAATCTCCAAGCTGTTGGGCCACTCTTATCACCATCAAATCCTCTAATTTTAATCTCTAAACAGTTATAAATAATTAAAATATTAGAATTTATAGAACTATGAGTCTGACGCAATAAACCATATCCAAATCGGATCCCAAATGACCCTAAAATCACCTAAACCCATATTTGGATCCGTTTAAGCTATCCGAGATCCAAATTGATAACTAGATTCACATCTGATCCAAATGAGTGACACAATAGGTAGCTTGTGTCACTGTGTCAATACAAAACCTTTAACTATGGACACATGTTTTATTTCTGACCTTGAAACCCATTTCAAGACACGACCCAAACTTAACTCATTTCCGACATAGAACCCGACACGAAACCTATTTTGACACATAACTAGTTCTCAACACGCGACACGAGAACACGGCACGAACCAGTGTTGGCTCATAACATTTTAAACACGACACGCCGTGTTCGTCACGGACAAGACATGGACATGAGGAAACACCCAAAAGAGCCGATTCCCATGGTTTTCTGGTGTCGATTTCACCGATTTTCGGTGATGATTAAGGCCAACGATGGTCCTCAACCGATTGCCTGCCCTTTTTCTTCCAACCCAATCCATCAATGTCACCGACGGTGTCGTTTTCGCTAGAAAATTCATGAAAAACAGTAACTTAGATTTAAGAAAATTTTCATAAATCTACGCTTGTTTTGAGCATATTTTCTCGTAATGAGACTTGTTTTTGAAAGTTTAGCATAAAACAAATAAAATCCCTATGATCTAACTCCGTTTTAGTAATTAAAAATGAGAAATTTTGATAAAAACAAAAATGGGGCTTTTTTTACCGGATTTCGGTGACTCTTCTCGTTTTTCGATCGATCATCGCATTTTCCGACTGATCCAAGGCTGCCCCAATATCTCTTGAAAATTTTCACTATCAAGAGCCCTTTTAAAGGCCCTTCATATTCCCGTTACTACACACTCTCGGGCATTACTGCACAGTCTGTGCAATAACGGATGTTACGTTACATTCTACCCCCCTTAAAAAAAAAATTGTCCTCAGAATTTAGAAAGTACCTTAAGATATATGGATACTTTTCTCGCATTTCATCCTCAAGCTCACAAGTAGCTTCGCTCGGCAAATGATGACTCTAGTGTACTTTTATTATCCTCAAAACTCGATGACGTAAGACTTGTTCCTTTTTATCTAAAATGGCTATGAGTACCTCTTTATAAGACAAATCCTCATATATATGTAGCGACTCGACCTCAATGATAAGTGAGGGATCAGGAAAATACTTTCACAACATGGATATGTGAAATATATTATGCACTCCAATAAATTACGATGGCAAATCCAATTGGTAGGCAACATCTTCAACTCGTTTCACGATTTGGTAAGGTCCAATATACCTAAGACTCAAATTTACCCTTCTGTCCGAAGCGAGTCACTGCTCGAGCTAGAGAGACTTTTAGGAATACATAATCGCCAACCATAAACTCTAGATCACGACGTCTCTTATCTGCATAGCTCTTCCATCGGTCTTGAGTTGCTTTAATGTATAGACGAACCAAGTTTATCTTATCTGACGATTGTCGAAGTATTTTTGGACTTGTTGTAGGTGGTAATCTAAGGATATCCCAACAAAGTGGAGTCCTACACTTTTCCCCATAAAGCATTTCATAGGGTGGCATCCTAATGCTCGCTTGAAAACTATTATTATATGCAAACTCAATCAAATGTAATTGATTATCTCATTGGTCCTTACTGTCCAACACACATACTCGAAGCATATCCTTTAGAGTTTGAATTATACGTTCAGCTTGCCCATTAGTTTGTCAAACCGTAAGGAACCATCATCCTCGTGTATCTCATATCAAGGCCAACTCCCGTTATGAATCTCATCTGTAATCCTCCTCAACTCAGGATCGTCTCTCTATGCACCAAGTATTTTGAGCCAAAGTTCAAGAGTTAGCTCGAACGAGAGTAGAACAATAAGCTACCGGCTCTTTTCCTTTCCTGCTAGCTCAGGAGTTAGCTCGAACGAGAGTAGAACATTAGCTTTCCTAGAGTAATAAATAATCTCACAGTCATAATCCTTAAAGAACTCAAGTCATCGTATTTATCGCATATTAAGGTGAGGCTGTGTAAAGATATACTTTAAGCTCTTATGATCAGTGAATATCTGGAACTTAATGACATATAGATAATGTTTCCAAATTTTAAGTGCAAACACGACTGCTACAAGTTATAAGTTACGTATCGGATAATTTACCCAACTCTTTAAAACTCTCTTCACATGCATCATCCCATACGAAAGCTTGATTCTTTCTTATAAGGTGAGTGAGAGGTCCCGCTATCTTAAAGAATCGATTCGATAAATCTTTGATAATAGCCACTAACCTATAAAGCTATGGATTTCTATTACTTGTCTTTGGTCTTTCCTACGGAAAATTGCCTCCACTTTCGATGGATCCACTACAATCCCTTCCTTTGAGATCACATGACCCAGAACTCGAACCTCCTCCAACCGTAACTTGCATTTAGATAGCTTAGCATATAACTTCTTCTCCTTCGAATCAAGAACCATACTAAGGTGTTTGGCATGTTCCTCTTCTTCGTGAATAGACCAAAATGTCATCAATAAATTCTCGTTCCGAAGGTAATCCCGGCAGATCTTCACGAAAAATATCAGGAAATTCATTAACTATATTGATATCATTTAATAATTTCTCTTTAGCAAAAGAGTGCATAATAAATGCTAAGTATCCTTCGCATCTGTTTCGTATATAATTATATGCTTGAAGAGCATATATAATAGATATTGGGTTCTCTTCTCACTGACCTTGAAAAACGAAAGTAGTCTTTCAAGGGATATATAAAGTGATCTCTCGCCTTTTTACAATCAATAATATCACGATTCTTAGATAACCAATTCATGCCCAAAACTACATCATAGTTCGAAATTCACAACAAAATCAAGTCAACTCTTAAATCATGATCACCAACCATCACATAATAATTTTGCAAAATCCGATGTCATACAATAATATCACTATTTAGAGAAACATATAGAAAATCCTTCCAATGGTTTCAACTCCAAATTTGTATGACTAATATAAGTGGGTGATAAAACAATGTATCGCAGTATCTTTACCATCTTATAAAAGTATAATATGTGGTGACACCACATGTCCTTCAAGTGTCACTTATGTCGTCTCAATTAAATCAACTAATCCACATGATAGTATTTCCTCATTATCATCACCCATAACGCTCATATTTAAATTAAAATCCAATCCTCGTGAGTCATACACATAATATGATATTATATCTCAACAATTAACTCGCTATTAAATATACTTTAATAACCTTAGGCTCTGATACCAAGTTGTCACACCCATTCGGGTCGCGACCACGACCCGGCCCGAGCCGATGCCACGTGGTCGTTTTCACGCGGCCGTGATGGTGAGCAGTAACAAAATACAATACTAATTTAATTCAAACTCTATGAAATATCTAACTGAAATAAAGATTCATATCGAAATTCTAAACAACACGTCCAAAATGGTGTGGGGCCCACCTAACAATAACCCCGAATAAAAAGACTTTATAATTTGTTTAACACTTTTCATACCATCTAAAATAAAATACAGCTCTATCCAACTCTTACTTTGCTCCATGTGTCTTCGAAGTGCTAGCTGCAAGATAGGCTATAAAACAATGAGGTGAGCTCCTATACATAGCTCAGTAGGGAGGTTAAACATCTTTAAACAGAAATAATACTAAAAGCATGTATAGTTTCATAATCATTTCATAGCAAAACACAGTTACATTTTAATCATGATCTCAAATTCATACGCACACACTCACACATCATTAGTTACGATAATTACAGCCCATACTGTGTCTCTCCCAAAGGCCACAGGAGTCGTCCGGCCCTCCCTTACGTGACCTCGGTAACCCCATCCACGATGGTAACCACGTCGACTCTCACGGTAGAGTGCCCGAGAACACACCCTATATTCACCCCAAGCGGGATCGTTCGAGGGACCTGCAAGTCTATAGAGACCCCACACAAACCACATAAGTACGGCTCGTATATTCACACATCATTATATTTCTAAAACCAATTACAATTTATCACATTCACAAATCATATCTAGATCCACAATTATCCAAAATCAAACTCATATTCATACAACATTTAAACAACATTTAAATATCATGTTCATATAATACATGCATATCAAAACATGCTCTTTATCAAACAATATCATAAAATGTTCTATTTGAAAAGCATATCAAATAACCCATAAATGTAAATAATATTTAATAAACATTAATAAAATATTTATCAATCATGCATATTTAAATCTATCTAAAACAGTAAAATCACTTCTAGTATGGTTCTGTAAAAGAATGCATAACCCCTACCTTAAGGAACGCTAAGATCCAATCCCCAAGTTGATGGTCACTCTTATCACCACCAAATCCTTCAATTTTAATCTCTAAACAATTAGAAATAATTAAAATATTAGAATTTATTGAACTACGAGTTTGACGCAACAAACGTATTCGAATCGGATCCCAAACGCCCTAAAATCACCTAAACCCATATTTGGATCTGTTTAAGCTATCCGAGATCCAAATTGATAACTAGATTCACATCTGATCCAAATAAGTGACACAATAGGTAGCTTGTGTCACTGTGTCAATACAAAACCTTTAACTACAGACACAGGTCTTATTTCTAACCTAAAAACCCATTTCAAGACACGACCCAAACTTAACCCGTTTTCGACACAGAACCAAACACGGAACCTATTTTGATACATAATTGGTTCTCAACCTGTGACACTAGGACACGGCACGAACCAGTGTTGGTTCATAACATTTTAAACACGACACGTCGTGTCCGTCACGAACACGAGGGAGACGCCCAAAAGAGCCGATTCCCATGGTTTTCTGGCGTCGATTTCGCCGATTTTCGACGACAATTAAGGCCGATGATGGTCCTCAACTAATCGCCTGCCCTTTTTCTTCAAACCCAATCCATCAATGTCGCCGACAGTGTCGTTTTCGCTAGAAAATTCATGAAAAACAGTAACTCGGATTTGAGAAAATTTTCATGAATCTACGCTTGTTTTGAGTCGATTTTCACGTAATGAGGCTTGTTTTTAAAAGTTTAGCATGAAACAAACAAAAACCCTATGATCTAACTCCGTTTTAGCAAATAAAAATGAGAAATTTTAACAAAAACAAAAATGAGGCTTTTCTTATCGGATTCCAGCGACTCTTCACGTTTTTCAATCGATCCTCGTATTTTCCGACTGGTCCGAGGCTGCCCCAATATCTCCTGAAAATTTTCACTATCAAAGGCCCTTTTAAAGACCCTTCATATTCCCGTTACTGCAAAGTTTGTACAATAATGGATGTTACGTTACAATATCATTTAAGATGGTTTGAACATATAGAAAGAAGATCAAAAGAAGAACCTTTAAGAAGATATGAAAAACTGGATTGTGGAAGTATTAAAAGTGGTAGAGGACGACCACAAAAGTGTTGGAAAGAAACAATAAAGAATGTTCTAGCTTATTGTGAGTTAACTGGTAATATGACAAATGATAGAGCTATGTAAAAACAAAGAATCCATGTAGTCGACCCCGTCTAGTATGGGAAAAGGCTTAGTTATTATTGTTGTATTGCCTCAAGCTTATGATTATACATGCATACTCACATCACCCGATTTTTTCCCATACGTGAACCATTGACTCAAGCCTATGTTATTATATTATGGAACAATCGGATTTTTTTTCTTTTATGCGATGTAAACCTTCGTGATGTCGCGTAGCTTCGTAATGCACAAAACTTCACACGCTTAATTATGAAGAATTATTAAGGTATAAACCACAAGGATAACCTACAGTTAAAAGTATAGCCCACATTTAAAGTGGTGGGCTACAAGAACCGTTAATGGTTAAAAGGCAGGCAACTATTTGAGCGTTCACCTTATACATATTATAAATGCCCACAGCTATAATCGTGGGGTATAATTTATGCCAAGGGCAAAACCTTGGGCGATTCAACTCAACCTAAAAAGAATTTCTAAAATTAGCATTATGATCTATCCTGAATTAAAATAATATAAAAGGTGGACAGGCGTAGTTATGTAAGCTCAAGAGGAACACCAATTAATCAAAATGAATGGATTTATCCATAGATCCAACATAGTTCCGACTTAGTTTATATAAACCAGGTTTTGTGACCCAAAGAATCTCAAGTACTTGTCTGTTAACTTTTAAATCCTTGTAAGCCGATATATTTGTCTAATATATTATTGTAAATAGAGTATTTTATATCATCCACTCTCTCTATATATAGAGAGAGGGCAGTCCATAGACACACTCATATGTGCTCCAATTTACATGAGGATCTCAAATCAGTAGTTGAGATTTAAATTTTAAAAGTAAAAATATAGATATAATAAATGTACTTAGAAAAACTATTATCATATCTTTTTACTCTTAAAATTTAAATCTCAACCATTCATTTGAAAGATTGAGATCTTTAAGTATTTTTAAGTATTAATCATGTGTGCACGTATGAATATATGTGTAGAGAGAGAAAAGTGTATGCTCATCAAGGCTTAAATCCACTCAAAGATTTTCATCATTATCCTTCGCCCAACCGACCGAACTAAGTGGATTGAACATAAATGGGTGTATATGTTGACGAGTGTGGCAAGTAGGTGCACTTGGAATGATCAATGACGTCAACCCAAATTGAGTGATTTTGACCTAAATCAAAACTCTTTGCGAAACTCGATGTTCGTGGAACTGAAATAGCCTAAACCGTGTTGTTTGAGTCGTCAAACCACATATATATATATATATATATATATATATATATATATATATATATATATATATATATATATATATATATATATATATATATATATATATATATATGTTTGCACTAGCGTAACTCGTAGGTGAAACCTCATCAAGTGCTTGACAAATCCATGCTTCGATTCCGATTGAATCAACCGACTGAGAGATTTTGTATTTTTGTCTTGCTAGGTTTTGACGCAACACGAGCCATGAGTTTTAGCTGGTCGAGAAGCAATGGAGCACCATCTCCCTATTTTCCACTAACAAAACCATACTGCAAGTTTGTGAGGTCGAATCAAGCGAAACTGCTAAATTAATTAAACAAGGTGTTTAGGATGCTGGAGAGTGCCAGCAAATCTACGATCTTCTCTCACATCTTCATGGATGTCATTTGCTGGCGCATCCAAACGAAGAAGATATGATATATATATATATATATATATATATATATATATATATATATATATAGAGAGAGAGAGAGAGAGAGAGAAAAGTACGTATGTAATATCATGAATTATCTGAACTTTGATGCTAAAAGACATCGAAAATCTCTATGTGGTAAGGGTGTCGGTGCTTCCACGTGTCGTGGAGTGTTCCCCAGAACGGGGACCTTTTATAGCTTGTGCCTGTGGCATCAAAATATCCATAATTCCTTGTCGCAATCAAACTCTTGCGTACCTATTCTTCTTGCCAGTGATTCTTAAGAGAATAGTTGGAGATCATCGGATTGTTGCGGAAGACTTGGACAGTAACAGACATAATTAACATCTTAAACGACCTCGTTAAGATCGAATATTCAGTATTGGCAAGTACACAGCAGGCAAGGAAATGATCCGGTGAGTTGCAGGAGCAATCTGTACTTCGAAAGATGGGAAAGAAGTTGAAGTTCCATGGAAGGAAATCCTTCACGAACGCTACTATTCATTCGCTACGGATCAAGTTGGTGGGAGGATAAACTATGTTTCAGCTCAAAACAAATAATCAATGCATGTGATTCAAGCTGAAATAGTCGAAAGATATGAATTTTTCCAGGCTATTGCAGAAATTTTGAAAGGGAAGGACAGGAAAATCAATTTCTTAAAGGGGATGTCGACGCCAACCAAACGGGGTTATAAACTATGTGCTCTACAATTTTAGGCTCCACCAGAAGCGAAATCGCTACTCTTCATGAGAGAGAGAGAGAGAGAGAGAGAGAGAGAGAGAAGATCGCAATATATCATCATCGTATGATATGCACATAAGTTACGGAAAGATGAAACCAAACCAGATTTTTGAGTGACGAGCATTCACCAAAGTAAATCCCCACCTATGATATGATCAGAGAGAGAGAGAGAGAGAGGCAAACGTAAATAGCGAATACCAATATTTACTTTATCTATCGTCACTCTATACAGTAAAAAAGAAGAAGGAAAACCAAGAACCGAATAACAAAGAAGAGCCAAGAAAAAAGTTCTGGCTTTGCAGTAATCCGAAGGGGCGGAATATTCAAGGGGGCGTTAAATTAAGGACGCAAAATGCCTTCCTCTCTTATCCACCTTTGAAATTAAAGAGGATCAAAGAAAAACCCAAGTCATCAAGCACCACCCCGTGCCTTCAACGGCTTGGTCCGAGCGTAGATGGAAGCAATCGTCGCATACCTTCGTTTCCGGCGAGGAAGTGCCGTCGGCGAACCAATATCCGAGGATTCGTCCCCCTGGCTCGACATCTTGCTGCTCGGCGGGCTCTTGGCAGGATCGACATCACGGAGGGTGCAGACGCCGTTGCCATCGCCGTCAGCTTCGCGTCTGAGTTGCACGAGTTGCTGTGCCGCTGCGAGTTCTAGGTCCGATAGCACGCTGCATCCTCGTCTTTCGTCTTCTTCTTCTTCTCCGTGGCGAGAAAGAGAATAATTAGGAAGAAGGAGAAGAGAGATTGTTGGTGGTGGGTGAGAAGGTTCAGAAACGAAGATGGTAGTTGGGGAAATTTGAAGGAGCCGCGTTCTCATCTCTTTTGTTCGATCGGTAGCCATGAAAGGAGAAGCAAAGAGAGGGTTCGTATTTGAGAAATAAAAGGAGAGAGAGAGAGACGATATAAAAATTGTGGAATGAATAGAAATTGCACAAAGAATACACGCAGGCTAGAGAGAGAGATTAATGCGTGGGGAATGCGTTTTTCGTTCTGACTTTGTAGGGAAGAAAGAGAGAGGAGAGAGATCAACAAAAGGATTTCGTATTTTAGACGTTGTAATGACAGTGGGTGGATTTGCTTTACGAGCTTCTTTTGTCCTTTCTTTCTTCTCCCATTAGTAAAACAAACTCTTATCATTAAGAAATTCTTTTTATGGCGATTCTTTAGGCACCAAAACAGAGAACAAGAAGATGGGAGTGAGAATGAGTGCAAATTGTAAAATATCAGTTTTAACTGGTCCAAATAAAGACGTAAAATATATGGTGTTTACTCTTATCTTTCACCATTTCTCATATTAACAGTTATATATATATATATATATATATGAAAAACTGAGTTCTATCCTTTTTTTTACATATATGAATGTAACTTGAAATATTTTTAAAAAAAAATAAAAATATAAAAAATATTCATGCTAATTAAAAAATGGATACATGTCAAAGATGAACAGATCCAAACACCCTCCATAAATATAGAAAGAGAATGATTAGATTTTATTCTCCTATATATATATATATATCATGTCTAATTATTGTTTTTAGAGAGCATAATAATAATACCTTTTTATGCACGTAGCGAGAATGTCTACTTATTGTTTTTAAAAAATGCTACTTATTCGCTCATATCCTCAAACTTTTCTTAAAACAGCCACGGCGCTGATCCCTACGATAAGCGAGATGGCTTTGATTATGCACGTCATACGTGCCATCTTAACCGTTCATGGAACTAACAAAAGCTAGCATGATGGACGGTTTGATGAATGGATGTCAACGGCATGTGCTCAATTTGGATCGGATACTCCAATAACCGGAAACCGTTTAGTAGGGTTTGGTGATCATAACATGGCTTAATTAGCGACTAGATTTTGATTCAGTAGTCGATGTCTGCATCCTAGCCCGGACCAAAATCCAAATCTAATTTTCATATTTGGATTAAGAAAATACAATCTAATTATTTATTATTTACTGGTCAAGGATCGTATATTTTCAACCGATAGTGGTATAGAGAATTTTGCTGGATTGAATCCAGTTCTACTAAGATCCAAGCCATCCACGTCCTGGTGGTTCCCACAAATAAAAATCGAACTTAGGGATGGTAGCAGGATAGGTCGGAGATGGTTATATCTATACCCGGTCCAAGCCCGAATCTTAATGGGGCGGGTACAAGTTTGGGTTCTCTTTTCCCGATAAGTAGGAGATTGGTACAGGGTAAAAACGTGTTGTATGTATGATATATATGTGTGTGTGAGAATATATATATGTACACATAGAGACACACACATACACATATATGTATATGTGTGTGAGTGCACGTGTACATTTGTATGTATGCATGCATGCATGCTAGACCCAAATATGAAAAAAATCAGTTTTATCAAGAGAAAATTGGATTTGATTACTTTAAACAAATCTAAGAAATGTAACAAAAATGAGCTGGCTTCTATTAGTATATAAAAGCAACAAAGGGGTTTCTTGTTATCAAGGTCTTGCCTAAGTCCAGCTTACCAAGAAACCCATTTATTGCTCTCAAAGTTGTCTTTCTAATTGTCCAAACAACCTTTATTGTCTCTTTCGTTTCTTAAAATTGCCATTTAATATCTCCCAATACTTTTCAAAAGCTTTGCTCAGACTCCGTTCCTTCTCTTTGCTCAGACTCCGTTCCCCGTGGGATCGGTGGAATGACTTGTTTTGTATGCCTATAGGGTAAGCCGCCGTCTGGTTACCCACCGCCCCGTGGGAGTAGCGGTAGGGTGCTGTGCTTTGTTCGTTCGTTTGGTTGGCTGGACGAGTGGAATGAGGGAGAGCGGCTCGATCGAACAAAAAGAGGAGTAGCCCCCTGACAAAGTCACTATCAAGGAATTCCCGAGCCGTAATATGCGACCCGATGATAACACAAAGAAGACTCCTTACCAGGGGAGCGGGATGAGTGAGACATCCGGCGAGCGCCGGTGAAGAGTAGTTGCGAGTGCTTTGGGGAAGAGATCTACGCAGCAGATAGACCTCGCAGTTGGCGCTGCTTTGCGCACCGACACAGCAGAATGAGTATCTGCTGGCTCAGATGAGTGGCTCTTGGCTCAGACGTAGCCTGACTCCCTGCGCTATCAAAGGCCTGCACACTTAACGAAGTTCAGAGAAGTTAAGGAGTGATTTGTGTCGGGATGGTGCTGACGAACTTTCATTCCTCCCACGGGGCGGTCAAGGTGGTGTTGGATAGCCGGGAGGAGCTTGCTCAAGAACCGAGAGCCGCTACTATCAAAAAAGGGTGGGTGGCCGGGAGGGAGCAACTGGGATAATCGCCTGTTGTCTCTTTCCTGACCCACTCATCGAAAGATGCCCACAATCATCTGCCTTTCTCTAAGTCCCTGCTTTGGCTGTGCCGCTACCGCCACTATAAATAAGGTCAAGGGCATCAATCCAATTCTGAGAAGAGATATAATACCGCTACTATAAGGCTTCCCTTGCAAAGACAAAGACCAGATCACCCAGCAACTATGAACATTCACTTATTTGACGTAAGGGTTCGTGCTTGACTTTAATAAGCTCATGGGGCACGTTATACAGCAACGCCCTTCGGACTCCAGAATATTGTGTAATTAAAATTTTCAAATATTGAACGGATCTTATATGTTTTAAACACAATTACTGAATCCCTCGATAGTGTTGGAAGGAAACAACACAACATGATCTTATATGTTTCAAAAATACTAATATGACTTCGTTGCTTCAGTCTATCAAAGATTAACTTAGTATTTTCTTGGTTTCCTTGTAAATAGTTGTAGACCTTATCTAGTTTTTGAACAATTAATTGATGAAGACTTTGTTATTTCTTAATTTCCATAATTTATCCTGCTTCCATAAACATAATGTTTCCTGGCTATATAAGCTTCTACTTACATCAAGAACCCTAGAACAGAACTGTTCGAATTTATTCGATTCAATTTAGTTCGTTTACGAGTATAATTCGGTTCGATTTTGGATTCCAAATATAGAGATACTCCCGCTCTCGGTTAATTTGTTTTGATTTGATTAAGGAACTGAACCAACTGATGAACACACCAATGAGCAAGATCCAAATTGGGATGTGCTTAATTTACGCTCTTCTGTGGCAATCACAACTAGACCTGTGGGTACCCAACCTGGTCGTTGTGGGTTAGGTTCGGGTTTTATTTCATGTTGCATGCGGATCAGGTTGATGGTCAACGTATCCCAACCTGTCCCCCAATACATATGGTCACAGCTACTTGTAAAATATTATAAAGATTTATTTAGCATAATTATTTATAAAGATTTTAATATAACTATTTAGTTAATACATTAACATTTATTTAATTGTTTTCTATAATAGAAAAGCTCATAGATAATGTGTCAAGTCGGGTTGAGGGCCTCATTGCGGTGCGGCTGCATGTTCTAGACCCACCAATCCACGGTTGGGTCGGGTCCGACTCAAGCCCTTAAATTTTTTCGAGTCTGGTTCGGGTTGGGTGCAAACCCGCCCGATTGCCACTCCTACGTATTCTGCTTTTAACCGGGTTGGATTCTACCACGACACCGAATGCGTCTGATCCATCTCCCTCACAAGCAGCTCCTCCCTCCATTTTTTCCCTCCGCAACCGCCCCCGGCCAACCCCCAACACACACATACACACACACAGAGACGATGGTGGTGGGAGCGAAGAAGCTGGAGAAGATGGCGGTGGAGAATGCAGCACATGAGGCATTCAACCTCTGGCCCTCTCTCGATTCCACAAGATCGTCCTTTCTTGTCCTTATTCACTTTAGTGTTACTCATTTTTCTTTCGTTGGTTGCTGCACAAACAGAAACATAAGAGAAAGGCTGAAGAAGAGAGCTTGGGTCTCCAGAAGGTAAAGAACACCTTCAAGGACGTCGCCGACTATATCTCCGTATTCGAACCCCTCCTCTTCGAAGAGGTTAAGTCCCAGATACTCCAAGGATCCAATGAGGAAGGTGAATTTATCTCTTTGTTGTCACTAACCATGTCTCTTTCCCTTCTCAAATTCGAGAACGATGCAAGAATTGGTAGATTATCTTATGATCGATCGAATTTTGTTGTCCTCCTTGGTTTTGATGGAGTAGGAGGATGGGACGTGGGTGCCGTGGTGTCTATTGAAGAGACGAACGGGTTCCACACCGTGTCTTTCGTGGTGAAGCCTGATTTCGCGAGGATTTGTCGGACAATGATCTTCTACTTCTCTCGAGAGAAAAGGCTCTTTTTTGTGTTCCTCTTTCCGTGAAGAGAGCTTTGTTTTAAATTGTTTACAGCATCACTGGAAATATTATAGCCAATTTGTTTTAAGAACTGTGTAAGAATTCTTACATGATTTCTCATGCAAATTCCGTTTGTTGGTTCTGTAGTTTGAAGAGGCGAAAACGTTGCCTAGTACTTAGCTTTGGCATTTGTGGACGGCCGTGATGGTGGAAGGAAGCTAAAACTCAGGTTGTTTCTTGGAGGGGAGATCAAGCAACTGAATATGGATGAAACTGAGCATAGTGTTAGGCTGTCAAGGATGCTTTCTGTCTTGCAGATGAAGAACCTCCCTCTTAATGTTAGAAAGGTATCCATTTCTTTGATCTTGTTAATTGTCTTTCTCGTAGTAATTTGGATGCTTTCTTGTTAAAACTTTGTTCGACTAAGTTGGACTGAAATTCTTTTGCTTCTTGATTAAATTTATGATTTTCTGGCAACAAAATTTGCTTGATTGCTTTATTTTAAACACATGGAGCATATATATTAATATCGTAAATGTGTTATCCTCTCCAGTTTTAAAATGTTCCAAGCCCAGGTTGTCTTCTTTGACATACCGTGGCACCACGGTGGGCATTTTTATTGAGAATTCATGTTTAGGTGAAATCCATACATGAAAATTCTAGTTATATGGTTATGTTACATGAATTCTTGTTCCCCTAAATTTTCCAACCTATGCATATTCCTATCATTAAGGTGAGATTTGCGTTTGTGTCTTCTATTGCTTGATTAATTCTTTGGATGTTGAAAATGGTGTAGTATCTTGTGTATGCATCAGTTTGTATTGTGTGATTGTCCTGTTTAAACATAAAGAATTAGTTATAGCATCTAATGTAATCAATGTCGGTTTTTGAAATTCATGTAAATTTATTTGAAGTTAAGCTTGACATGAGCATGTGAAGCTAATGGTTTCCATTTGAATTCATAAAACATTTCAGATCTGCAATCTATCAACTATCATGCATGAATATTCTGCTCTGCGATCCGTTGGCATGCATCCTTTCTCGGATCTGATATTATCTGTGACTGAGAAGACACAAGAGGTTAATCTCAGTGATCGAGCATGAAATGTTCCAAAATCTCTTATGGAATTTTTGGAGAATAATCATAACGAGTCACAGTTAGAAGCCATACAGGTTAGCTTTCTCAAGAAAATAGGTTTGTTTATAAATTTATAATGTGGTGGTTATCTCTTTGTAGTGTAAGATTTTAAGATTTCGCCAACTCCTTTGGTGATATTTTAGTAAGTAACATGTTTTCAGTATTTATCTTCTCCATTTTTGCATAGGCAATGTTGTAGTTATTTTCTCTTGTTGCCTATGCATTAATGGTTTTGCTTTTTCAGGCTGGTCTTTCACTTAAAACCTTCATCCTAATACAGGTAGACTCCACTATATTCTGGTTAACTGATCCTGAAGTTTGGCTTTTTTTGGAAGAGCAATGAGTTTTATTTTTGGTAAAATTTAAGACTGTCTTGGTTAAGGCTTATTTATGAAGATGAGCAATCTTTCAAATCCGTGCATCATATTTCTGTGTGCAGATTCTCTCTTTCTCTCTCTCTCTCTCTCTCTCTCTCTACATATATATATATATATATATATATATATATATATATATATATATATATGTATGTATGTATAATAATAACTCCGCCTATGTAACGAATCACCCTTGCATGGCCGGTCTCAAGCCCAGAAAAAGGAGGAGGGTTGTGTTAGGCTTCCGACAGCCAGCGTAAAACTTTGTCGGACTTAACATGAATTCTACCAAAAAAAAAACAAAGAATCCATGTAGCTGACCCCATCTAGTATGGGAAAAGGCTTAGTTGTAGTATGTATGTATATGTATATGTATATATATATATATATATATGTATGTATGTATGTATATATATATATATATGTATGTATGTGTGTGTACATGTAATAAGCAGGCACAGACATATATACTTATATGTATATAGATGCATGCACAGGGTCCAATCTCAAATGGTTCAAAGTTTTAGCGGAGAAAGATTTTCAGGGTAGTTGATAGAGTTTTGGTTCCTCAAAATGCCCTTAATGTTATATAAGTTGAGCATGTCAACTTGTTATTTTTGCCTGAGGGAGATTGAGATCTTATTTATGTTATCCGATTGGACTGCTGCAATTCCGCCCATGTAAGGGATCACCCTTGCATTGCCGGTCCTAAGCCCGGATAAAGGAGGAGGGTTGTGTTAGGCTTTCGACAGCCAGCGTAAAACTTCATCAGATTTTTATAACATGGATTACAAAAATTATGAGCATTGCTTTGGGGCGTCCCCGCCTAGCGACATGCTGCAGAGCCCGAATGCAGTAAGAAGTAAGCAAGGGCCGCTACATTTTCGCCTGATGAATCAATTGCAGAGAGGGTTCCCACATCATGGACGGGTGTAGGTAAAGAAGTTAGTCCCGCTACATTGCCGCCTGAATCTAGTGAAAATTTTTCAGATAGGGTCTCCGCATTTTGATTATGGACGGATGCGGGGGGTAAGGAAGCTAGTCCTAGATAATAAGATTCGTATTGGTTCTTGGAATATCGGAACATTATCCGGTAAGCTAATGGAGGTGGCAGATACTATGATTCGGAGAAAGATTCATATTCTATGTTTACAAGAGACAAAATGGGTTGGAGAAAAAGCAAAGGAGATAGAGGATACAGGTTTTAAATTATGGTACTCAGGTAAATAAAAGGCTCGAAACGGAGTTGGTATTATCATAAATAAAGATTTAAAGGAGAGTGTAGTAGACATACAACGATATGGTGACCGAATCATGACATTGAAATTAGTGTTAGGAGCAGAGGTTTTGAATATAGTTTGTGCTTACGTACCCCAAGTAGGACTAGAAGATAGTATAAAGACAGTTTTTTGGGAAGAGTTAGATAAGGAGTTTCAAAAGATTCCACAAAGGGAGATGATTTGTTTAGGAGGAGATTTAAATGGATATGTCGGTAAAGAGGCATTAGGATATCAAGGGATTCATGGAAACTTTGGTTTTGGGGATACAAACGAGGAAGGTAGAGAGATTTTAAATTTTGCTATGGCATTTGATCTCTTTATAGTCAATACAATTTTCAAAAAATGAGATGAACATTTAATTACTTATAAGAGTGGCTTATCACAAACACAAATTGATTACTTTATTTGTAGAAAAAAAGATAGAGCGTGTTGTAAAGATTGTAAGGTAATTCCAGGAGAAAGCTTAACCACCCAACATTGACTTTTAGTTATGGATTTACAAATAAAAAAATAGACAAAGAAGAAAAGAGTGCATTGAGCTATTCAGACTAAATGGTGGAACCTCAAAAGCGAGAAAGAAGATATATTTAAACAGAAAGTCCTTCAAGGAGATGTTTGGAATTATGTTGGCACACCCTGTGATATGTGGAACAATATGGCTATACATATTAGGAAAGTGGCGAAAGATGTGTTAGGGGTATCTAAGGGAGGTGTACCGGCACAAAAAGAAGCTTGGTGGTGGAGTGAAGTAGTGCAAAATAAAATCAAGGCAAAGAGGGCATGTTACAAATTACATTATGCCAAGAAAACTAGTGAAACTTTAGAAGCTTATAAGAAAGCAAAGAAGGAAGCGAAAAAGGCCGTTAGTGAAGCAAAAGCTAAGATTTGAGAGGATTTATATAAAAAACTCAACTCAAAAGAGGGTGAAAGAGATATTTTTAGGATAGCTAGGGCTAGAGATAAGAAAACTAAAGATCTTAATTATGTTAGATGCATAAAAGACGAGGATGAAAAAAATTTAGTGGCAAATGATGATATAAGAAATAGATGGAAAAACTATTTTTATAATCTTTTTAATGAAAATAAAGATGTTAGTATTAGTTTAGGAGATTTAGCCAAGTCATAAAAGTATATAAACCACAATTTCTACCAACGTATTCAAAAGAATGAAGTCAAAGAGGCTCTTAAACATATGAAGGGTGGTAAATCAGTAGGACCAGATAATATTCCTATAGAAGTTTGGAAAATACTAGGAGAAATAGGAATCACTTGGCTCCGAAGACTATTTAATGAAATATGGAAAAACCAAAAGATGCCCGAGGAATGGAGAGCAAGTACACTTATACCCATATATAAGAACAAGAGAGACATTCAAAATTGTGCGAATTATCAAGGTATCAAGTTAATGAGTCATACTATGAAATTATGGGAAAGAATTATCAAACGTAGGTTAAGACATCAAGTACAACAGAGAACCAATTTGGATTCATGCCAGGCAGATCTACTATTGAAGCAATTCACCTTTTGAGACGTCTTATGGAACATTTTAGAGAAAAAAAGAAAGACCTTCACATGATATTTATTGATCTAGAAAAAGCTTATGATAGGGTACTGAGGGAGGTTCTTTGGAGAACTTTGGAAAAAAGAGGTATCCCATTGACATATATTAACCTTATAAGAGACATGTATGATGGTGCAAAAACATTTGTGAGGACTCATGAAGGAACGACAGACTTCTTTGAAGTTAATATTGGGTTACATCAAGGATCAACTTTAAGTCCATACTTATTTATAATGGTGATGGATGAGTTAACAAAACATATTCAAGATGAAGTGCCTTGGTGTATGTTATTTGCAGATGACATTGTATTAGTGGAGGAGTCTAAGGAAAAAGTTAATAGAAAATTGGAACTATGGAGAGAAACATTAGAAAGCAAAGGCCTCCGACTTAGTAGAACAAAGCCAGAATATATGGAATGTAAGTTTGATCATTTGGTTACTTCAGAGGACATGGAAATTAAAATTGGCACACATTGCATTCCCCAAAAGGAAAGTTTTAAATACCTAGGGTCAATTTTTCAGAGTGATGGAAGAATTGATGGAGATGTTACACATAGAATTAATGCTGGTTGGTTAAAATGGAGAGGAGCATCAGGTATTCTTTGTGATAAGAAGATACCATTAAAGTTAAAAGGTAAATATTATAGAGCAACAATTAGGCCTGCCATGTTTTATGGTTCTGAGTGTTGGATAGTTAATCATCAACATGTACAAAAGATGTCTGTCACAGAAATGAAGATGTTGAGATGGATGAGTGGTCATACAAGAAAAGACCGTATACATAATGAGGTTATTAGAAACAAATTAGGAGTGGCACCAATAGAGGATAAAATGAGAGAACATCGTTTAAGATGGTTTGGACATATAGAAAGAAGATCAAAAGAAGAACCTGTAAGATAAATTTGGAAAGTATTAAAAGAGGTAGAAGACGACCACAAAAGTGTTGGAAAGAAACAATAAAGAATGATCTAGCTTATTGGGAGTTAACTGCTAACATGGCACACGATAGAGATCTGTGGAAACAAAGAATCCATGTAGCCGACCTCGTCTAGTATGGGAAAAGGCTTAGTTGTTGTTGTTGTTGTTGTAATTGGACTGCTGCCAGCCTATGTGGCCAGCAATTTGTTCTGTCATCAATGGAGATGGCTAAGATACAACGTTATTACTACTTCATCTGTGCTTTCATGCTTCTTGCGTATTCCATGCTTTGCTGCATTGTGTTGTATATAAGCTGAGATTGCTTTGCAAAGGAGCAAAGGATCTTGGACATATCTTAGCCTTCTTGCTGTTGGTATTACTTGAATATGAATGTAGAGTGAATCTTGATATTTTGTGATTTCTACTTTTCATTTTATCCATTTTAGGCTTATATGATAAATGACTAGAAATAATGCTTGTGTATGCTTCATGCGCTGTTATAAATTTCTACCTTAAGGGATAGACTTTGTCAATCTTTGTAGGGTCCTCCTGGGACAGGAAAAACTCAAACTATTCTTGTGTTACTTGGTGCAATTTTGCATTTAACTCCATCGAGAGTGCAGGAAATGTAAATTTCCACTAAATTTGTTTTCATTTCATTTATTTATTATTTATATTCGCAAATACTTCTTTTATTATTAAACCGATGTCTCTGGTACCCATTGTTGATGCAAACTTAGCAAGGTACTTAATCCATATTAAAGGTTTTGATCCGGTTACATGAATTTGAATTAGATTGTATTATGGATCAAGCTTCTGTATGAAATCCAGGCGTAATCTAGATATAACCAGAAACCTTATTACATAAGAACTGAGGTTTAACAGTATCTATTTTTAATAGTAATGGTTCAAATCTGTTATGCATCCATCAAGATTTAGATATAATTTGTAACCTTGGTTATAAGATTGAGGATTAGTATAAGCATGATCTTAGTAGCATCATCATCATTATCATGTTGCAGTTCAAATGCATTCTGAGCCCCTTAGATCAAAGTCATGTAGACATTGTTCCACACCCAATACCTATTTTCCCAAGTATGACCAAATTATCAATTTCAAGTCTAATATTGTTTGCAGCTTCTGAAACAAACACCCTTTTGAGTTTTGACTGTAACTTTTTATGTTTCCCTATGCAGGGGAGGCTTTGTTGGATTACAGCACAGGCCAGGACTATCTTTCACTGACAAGTAGGTTCTACTGTTCTATTTGAGTAAATGTTACCTGATGATTCTTATCGCTTTGACATTTGATTTCATACCCATCCTACTGTTGACTCTGATTCTGATATTTTCTTTTGGGTAGAGCAATCTATGATTCCATATAAGCAAAATTTTAATCTTCTTGACATCATATTTAGTATTATGGTACTAGTTTAGTAAAACATATTATCTTTTTCTTTATCCCTCTACCATCCCAAGATGTGAAATATGAAAAGATTGTTGGTAAGGACTCCTGCTTATCAGAATTAATAAATGGCAAGTGTAATTCTGAATAATGCTAATGGATAAAGGTGTTTTGTCAAACACTAATAGTTGTGGGAATCCAATGAATATGATTTGTAGTACTTTCAGCTACTTATGATGATCTTTTGAACATAATCATGGATAAGGCGTGCACATATATGTTGTAAAACCGATAATTATGTGGTATCTTCTAATTGTTTTCAAGTGACATCATTGCTATTTGCTAATATTTTTTTGTTTTCTTACCTGGGATCTATCTTGGAAGACTTTGAACAACTAAGTATTTTTTTCAGAGGGAATGTGGATAATTTTAGTTTATCCAAGTAACTTAAAAAGGCAATAATAAGATAAAGGAAATAGAAATCATTGTCATCAGTATACAAATGAAAATTTTGGAAAATATGTCTAAATAGAAATGAAGAAAAGATTCTGTTGATCAGGAGTGTTTGCTATATTTTCTTTTTAAAAGATATCGACATTTCTTAGAGTACAACTTTGAAATCCTAATACTATAAATGTATCAGACGTCATGATTGTACCACCGCTATTTTAAAGCATCTTTGATACATGTGACAATGATTCAGTGGTAAACTGTATATGAGCCGTATGCTCTTTGGATCCTTTTACCAAGAAGCAATGCATATTAGATGTTCCTCAAAGCTGCTAATGTCTCCTTCCCTTCTCATCCTCCCCTCTTTTAGATTTTTGTCATTCAATGTCATACTTTGGTTAACAACAGGTGAATCTATGTTTGTTCTCTGGCTGAAATCCTCGTTCCTTTTGCTTTACTCCTGCTTAACGTCTATAATGAAGTCTGTTTCTGAATTGGGGTATTTTCTCTCGAAAGATTCTCCATATCGGGTATGAGTGATTGCTGTCTTATCCATATGCTAGTTTTGTTCTTACCGGTAACCTTTATCTTATTCTAAGTCCAGTTGATATGCTTAAGACTTTCTGATATTGGAGCGACATTTTCTTAGAGTTACTTATGTTCTTTAAATGTGCTTTAGATTATTGCTTCTAGTTCTGGTTCTTTTGTTGGTTTCTTTGCAAAACCTGGTGTTCATCCCTTATATGCATGTTACATTCTTGTCCATGAATTTTTCTGTGTTAATTCTGCCTAAGGAACTCTATGAAGTGTTTATGAGTCTCATAGTTGCATGGACCGTTCTGTTCCATAGGCATGTTCATTGGATGAAAGCATCACCATGGATAGGTGGAACTAATCCAAGAGATGTGATCATGCCAATAGATGGAGATAATGGTTTCTATCCAACAACAGGAAATGAATTAGTATTCTCATCTGAAATACTTCAAGTGTTTTATTAAATAGGTTATCCATATGCCTTCTAATTGGCATAAATTGGAAAATGGTCTCATGTTTTCTGATTTTCTATCTTCTCTTCATTTTACCATAGAAACCTGAAGTTCTTGCTAGCAAGCGCTATCGGGCCCACTTGCTGGTCTGTGCCCCATCAAATTCTGCACTAGATGAGATTGTCTTACGCTTACTGAGCACTGGTACGTTGTTTTCTGCTTCCTTCAGTGGCCCATCTTTATCAGTTTCGGAGATGTAATTAAATCACCTATTGTGAGAAACTGAAGGTTTTGAAAGAATTATTTCACAAGTGGTGTATTTGCTTCATTATGCTGCAGTCAAAAGTTCGGAAGTTTTTATGCAATGTTTTAGTTTGTACTCGCTGTTGCAAAATGCTCATCGTTCTTAGATATTCTGGATAAATTGTCTTGCCTTTTTTTCAGGGATGGTATGACCATACTGCTTAGAATCATGTTCAGTGCATCCACTTCATGTGGACGACTATTATAAATCTGCTATTTAGACTGAGACTGTAAACATTGTGCCTGCTAGTTTGGCACCAGAAATGGCACGGTCTTCTGACCTTTGAAGTACAGTGGAACTGTAGAAGCTGCTATTATATCTTTAGCAAAATGTTATTTTTATTTGTTATATGAGAAGGGTTTTAGTGCCTTCCTGCTGCCTCTGGGGCCTCCAATCGATAGCTGATATTTCGCAGACATGTTTCCTTGTTTCCTATCCCTCTTGGATTACTTATTGATTAATGTTTGTATAGTACTAAAATATTTTTCTTGTCAATCCAGGTTGAATTCAGTCACAAATATTGGAATTTTCCCCCATCTCGATGTTCTTAAGTTGCCCAATTATTTGCAATGAAAACGTGATATTCTCAAGCAGCGCTCATTTGATCACACATTTTGAACTGTCATTAGTCTGGCAACAATGTTTGGTCTTATTGTTTATATTAAATATGTACCCATATAATTTATTTTCTAGGCAACTATGCACACTGTTTTGTGGAGATTCTTTTCTGCTTGATCTCCATTATTATTTCCCCAAGAGTTTAACTTCTTGCTTTGATTGAATGATTGTTGACAGGCATGCCACTTTGAGGCATGTTCTACATGGTGCATGCTCGACACAAGCACAATGAGCATGCGTATGAACTAGATCTTAATATATTTTAAATATCTATTAAATAGAGATTTTATGTTATAAATCTCTATTAAATAGAGATTTTATGCCATGGACCCCAGCTCAGAAGGGCAAAAGGAATTGAAGATTCCCTTCCTGAGGGACTTGCCAACTGGCTTTGATCTTATGTTAGCTAATCTAAGAATATTTGTGTATTTGATTAGCTTTTTCTGGAAGTATTTTTAGTTATATAATTCGCACGCATAACACAATTTGGTGGTCCATGCTCTATGTTCCTTTTACCGTATCTTTGTTTATTGTCCTCTATTACATTAATGCGAAGTACCAGTTTCCTCCTATTGATTGTGTCATATACTTCAACCGATTCCTAGCTGCCTTCTCAACACCAAGGCATTAACCTAAAGATCAACCACTTACCAGCTTAGTGGCTAGCTTACACCATTTAAGGTAAACATTAACAAAAGAATGCGTTTGCACAAAACCAAAATGAGAATTCCAAGGCACATGGAAATATTGAGAATTTCATTTGATAAGAGCATATATCAAACAAACAATTCAGGCTCCAAATTGATGATGATAACAATGGTTACTCCGAACTCTGAAATTATGAAAGAAAAGTGAGCGGAAACAGAAAAGAAAGCATCTTCGTGCTACAAGATTCCATCATCCGCGAAACCAAGAGCATGTCCTTCAGATTAATATAACCCATCCTTTTCAGAAAGGGTAAAAAATGAATGATACATATTTTGCGTCTGAGTTTCTAGTTTAATGATTCCTGAAAATTACACGATGCCCCTAAAAGAGCGGTAATAGAACAAAAAATGGAGCAATCAAGATTGCAATTTTTAACACATGCATAAAAAAAGAATGGATCAAGGGAGAACCAATATGATTATCTACACAGGCTTCACGGCTTCCATCTGTTGTGCCGTTTATGATGCAAATCTCCCTCTTTGCAGCTGGCCTACTCCCCACATACCCAACAGAAACCCCAGCTGATGAGACTGTTCTAGTTGTAGTCGCAATCCAGTCCACATATTTCTAGTACAGGCCCTGTTGATCTGCTCACAAATGGATTGATCCTCACCCACACAAGTGAAAAAATAGAAGCCAGAAGAATAGACCAAACCACGACAATGGTCGGAGTCCTGTTCTGCTTGCCCATCAAACCTTTCAGGAAAGGATAGAGATGAACAATGACCCAGATGGCAAAGAAGAACTTGCCAAACAGGGGTCCCCAAGAGTCGTAACCATTGTTGATTGCACTTGCTATACCGGATACAATTCCAATGATATTAATGATCAGCAGTGTCAAAGGAGGAACCAATAATGAAGTCCACTTGAACACATAAAGCTCTGAGAATTGGCCATCATCTCCGCTTTTTGATGTAACGGTGAAACTGGTGTCAACTCCTGCAAGTACCTTGAGCAGGCCTTGGAAGAGAGCAAAGAGATGGGCTGAAACACCACCAATGACCCAAAATTGTTCATTTCTCCACCAGTCATCGATTCCTACTTTGCCCCACTGCATCTCAAGCACGCCGGTTACTATGATGCATAAAAATAGCCCGATGAAGACAATGCTCGCATAATTGCTAATCTGTCATGACAAAGGACACAAGCATGAGTCTTTGAATTCCCAGTGATGAAGTATGTTTTGTAAATGTAGGACGAAGTATGTTTCGGTAAATGTACCTCAGGAATAATGAATTTCCCAGTGAGAAGACAAATTGCGGGTAGCGTACAATATGCAATGAGAGGTATCGATGTCAATGGATATACAACAGAATTAATGTAAGAAAGCCGCTCCAACCATTTCAGACCGCCTCCATAACCATACCAGATAGGACAATGCCTGCTTAAGAAGATCTCTACAGAACCAAGTGCCCACCGCAAAACTTGGTGAAGACGGTCAGAGAGGTTGATGGGAGCAGATCCCTTGAACGCTGGTCTTTTTGGCATGCAGTAAACAGAGCGCCAACCATGGCAATGCATCTTGAAGCCCGTCAGAATATCCTCTGTGACCGAGCCATATATCCAGCCAACCTGGCATGAAGATGAAACAAACCCATCATATTAGCCCTTGTGAAACTTTAGACATGGAAGATTAACTACTTCATGACATAATTTGCAACACGTGTGTACCTCTTTTCCCCATTCTGTTTTATCTTCATAGCCGCAGCTTATAACATGAATGGCTTCTTTCAAGAGTGATGCACTATCAGCAGCACAGACCGATCCACCATTTTCCTTGAGAGTAGATGCTACAAAAACTGGAGACTGCCCAAATCTTTTTTCAAGTTTTGTTTGGGCCAACAAGGACTTGTTTTCACTATTCACTCCTGAAAAGGAGATGAAGAAAGCAAACGTTGCCTAACAGTAAGATGGGGTGAACTGATAATAAACAAGAAATTTGAAAATATCCGCATCCAGATGTTATGTTTTGTAGAATATATATAATATGAAAGAAGACGATACCTTCAAGTCCCTCCCCAGTATCATCTAGTGCATGTATCTGAGAAGAGGACTCTCTTGGCTTTAGCTTTCTGTTCTTTTTCTCTTTTGTTTTCATCTTCCTATTCTTTCGCTTTGAGCATAAGCAGCTACATCAAAGAAAACTGTGTTCCTATTGGCATAACGATCATGCCTATCAATGCCGTCAAATCTTTGAGGAAACTGGACATAGCAGACCTTCTTCCCAGTTTGGGGGTCCATTAAGAAGCACATGGCCTCTCGGACAGCCTTGCTGTTATTGACATAATGATCACAATCCAAGTTCAGCATGAAAGGAGCATTTGTGAGCACAGCAGAGACCCTTATCTGGAAATTACAGCAATTATTAGAGAAGAGTCAAGTAAATGTGGTTCGTAAAGGAGAATGGAGGAGAATGCACATCATAATAATAACACAAGCTGCTCAAAAACTCTACCAGAGCATTCATGGCACCAGCTTTCTTGTGTACGTATGCTAACTAAGACCTTCAATTGTCAACAAAGAAACATGCAAGAGTAAGATTAGCGGAACCTTCCAAAACCTCATAGCAGAAACGCAAGCATAAGTATAACAACTGTTACCTGTATCATTCCTGGATGGTCCCTTACATTATTTCCAGGCCAAGGAGTTCCATCTTGCATGGTCCAACCTTCTTCTGGCATCTTTTGAGCTTTGGCTATAAGGGCATTGATCCGCACTTTTGAATTCTTCATATTCTCTCTGTAGAAAGAATAAGATGCAAAGAAATCAATTTATGGTGTTAAAGCACGGTAAGGAAACCAAGCCACCAGAAGAAAGTCATAAAAGAACAAGATATATCATTTTCACCACCAAAGGAGCCTAGTTCCACAAGGTAATTATTTATGAATTACATCTGCAGCAGGACAAAGTCCTCAGCATGTACCAAAATCAAGTTGAAATGTTGAATCACCACCAGTGATTTCGTGACTATGTTCAGTCAGAGAAGCAAGTTGAATCAAATTTGGCAAACCTCCCAAGAACATTATTCAAATTACCAATATGACAATAAAAAACTGACCTTCATTGCCCGCCGCACTCGGACAAAATCTGGATGCACTTTGTCCTTAAGATAGTCGATCTTCTGTGCAAAATACCATTCAGGAGCTCGAGGTTCAATGTTGAACTTTTTACAGAAGGGTACCCATTTTCTAGCAAACTCAGATGTTTCAGAAAGTGCTTCAAATGTGAGCATGGCAGCACCATCATCAGAAACATAACAAGCAACCTTGTCAACAGGATAGTCCACCGCAAGAATGGACAACACGGTGTTTGCCGTAATCAGCGGAGGTTCCTTCATAGGATCCACTGTGCTAACAAAAATATCAATATCAGCAAGTTCTGATCGTTTCCCATCTCTCTCGTACCTGAAATGTCACATTGAACGTCTAAAATAAGATACAAATAACAATTTGTGCTTACTGATAAGAACAGCAAACAGATTTCCAAGGAAAAGTTGCAAAATGCACCCAGAGCAATAGCTAACCGGTAGGGCTCTCTGACACCCAGTTGCAGGTGGGGGTTCGATTCCCAGGGAGAGGTGCATGTGTGTTTAGTAGGTTTCAGCCTCTCATTGTAACAAAAAAGAAAAGGAAAGGAAAAGTTGCCAAATTTTACAGGAGCAGATACCGTTCAACTACATTACCTCAATGAGAGTCGATCCAGGTAAGCTTCCCGTTCAATTGGGTACCATTTAGGAAATTGATCCAATATCCACGAAAGTGCAAACCATATCTCACAAATTACTGATGTAAGCCATAGGCCATACGCATTTTTTACAGGATGAAGAAGCCTGTAGTGAAAAAAGAAGCCAAGGACCACAAGCCGCAAGACAACGATCAATCTGTATGGATTTATTTTGCTGGAAGGGATGGGGATTTTCCTGGATAATGGCTGCCTGCCTTCATCATTTCTGACCAAAAATCAAATAAATAAACAAGTTTTAGGACAAAGAATATAGAAGATGCAGTGATACAGAAGTTTGAAAAATCAATGAAAACACTGTACCTAGTTCACTCACCTTAAAGAGTTCCATGGGCTATCAAAACATAACCACGGGAAGGTAAGAACCACTCCGTGTAGTTCATTGAGGTGTTTAACTTAAGTAACTAGAGGAGCGGAGGACATTGTTTAATGGTTTGCTCTGAGCAGAGAACCAAGTAGGGGCAGTGGGACACTAATTTGAAACATATATTCATTGACATCATCAACGCTGTACATGTCATGAACAGAGGGTGGTGGTATGGTAGGATCACTTCAATTCTATCGAGTATGAATAGTTTAATACATCACGGGTGATAATCATGATACGAACGAAAGCAGAAATGATCCATGCTGAATATAGACAAACACAAACCAGCATGAAATATTAGAACAGCATGCTTTCTGACATAAATTAGAGGGTAAATATAGACAAAATAAACAAAGAAAGCCATGAATCAAATGGTTCTGGAGTCTGTATATACAACAACGAGCAATGAAGGTAGTTGTGTAACCAGTAGTTGAGAGTTCTCATAGGTATCAAGTTTCATAAAGTGTCAAATAGCGATTCCAGAAATCTCTGTGCATTTCAGAACGTAGTTGCAGAAATCAGCAGAAAACTAACAGGTTGCTTACTCGCTACTAACTCAACAAGAAAATAAATTAAAAAATGCAAGCAGAAGTGAAGAACTGAAGTTGCAAATTGTTTTGCTAAAACCGCTATGAAGTTTTATTCCAATTCTGAAAGCATAGAAGTGCACACGTCGGTAAATCTGGATCTTCTGGTCCTTCAGCATCAGAATTTCCACCATTTTCATCCTCATGTCTAACCATCTGCAGTTTATTCTGCCTTTTCTTCCACTCCTCCATTCTATCCTTCCATGCAACACTTCCATAACCGTAGACAGCCAAGTCTTTCTTAGGATCCAGTGGTCTGGGTTGCACAGCTGAACAGAACAACTCAGAAATGAGAACATGGAAAAGGAAAGAGAGATATATAAAAAAAAACAAGGCCTCAGAGATGATTACAAGACAACGAGGAATCTAGAAATGGCACAGGATGAACACGCCTACCACCACCCATAAATGAAGGTATGACAAGTGCATGACTATCAGGAGAAACTCCAGCATCCTGCGCTTGAGGACAATATATAAAAGAGTCAAATTGTAAAATGAAAATTTAAAACAACAACCACAAATGGGAAAACATAAGAGAAATGGGTAACATAAAAACAGTACCTCCCCTCTGTACGTGAGGAGTGGAATATCAGAAACAGATGGGCCCTGACTACCAGCATCTCCTCCATCACCACGACCAGCATTAAGGTGACCATGCAATGCCGACTCTGCCACATACTGGGAACCTCCTTGGCCTCTATAGTCACTTAAAGCGAATTCATTCTCCAAATCATCAACATCATCTTCCTCCTCATCACCATCTACTCTTGGGCTGCCTGAGAAGAGACGTTTCTCAATATCCAATTAGAAACTCCAAAAACAAGGAGCGAAGAAAGCAATCCTTAATACACAAGCAACTTTCTTGTTATTCTTCATTCTTCATAACGTGAATTTTCTTTTATCGTTTGCGAACGCAGATAACAAAATCAAGAAAAACTTTGACTAAATTTGCTCACAGATTTCTCGATGTTTTCCTCACTTCAAAAATGAGTTCATAAATCCTGAAAAATTTGTTCCAGAAATGCATTTCCAGTTCTATACACATGAAGTTGAAGCAAAAGGAATTGTGTCAAAGTATTTTACCTTTATGACGTTTATATCTGGTTCGGCACTGAGGGCATGCCTGTGTACCCTCCCTCCTTTCATACTCATAACAAGTTCTACAAACAGGGAATGCACATTCGTTACAAGCTACGAAAGGCTCTCCATCCACGGTTATCTCAATCCTGTCACCACAAATCTGACATATTTGTCCACTCAGCTCTTTTCCTTCCTTATTCTGCACAAAGAAAAACTTCAGTCCACGTTATTCAAAGCAAATGGAAACCCAAAAGAACAACAGATATCAGGTAGCACCAAAATATTAGTCACAAATCAGAGAAGATGACCAAAAAAAGAAGATGAAAAATATCAAAATCGAAATATATGAATCAGAAGTTCGAAAAACGAACTTGATACCAACGACAAGTTGGAGAATCCGCAAAGCAAGGGAGAAAACCACAGCATTTCGATTAACGGCGAGTGATCATCAAAGAAAAGAAGCAAGGAAATGGGAGAAAAAACGCCATACTAATTTTAGAAAACCAAAATCGGAAGTATCAGATGAAAATCGATTAGCTGACAGGAATAAATCCAAGAAAAAAAACTTGGGTGAAAAAATGAGCAATACAAACGGACAGACCAGGAAGAGCATGCATTACAGAGAGAAATTAAGGAAGCTGCAAAACGGTGGTGACAGAAAGCATCAGAAGGCAAAAACCCAAACGGGTATCTATTGAATAAGCATAAAAACAGCCATTACAAATACCGCACAAGAAACACCAGATCAGAGAGAGGGAGAGAGAAAGAGAGATGAAAAAGGAAAAACGAAACTTTGTCGATGGGCGCACCTTGTTTAGCTCTTCGGCATTGATCAAGATGAACTCGTTCCTATTGTGAGAGCCAGCAATAAGCCGGCCATTGGTAGCCATAAACCCCAGAGAAGCAAGCGGAGACGAGAGAGGCACAATGAGTCTCTCTCACCAGCCACGCCAAATTGTCCCTCCTCTCTCTAGTGTCGAAGTCCCAACACTCACTTAATATCGATCGTCTAGAAGAAAGCTCAATCGTGAGAGACGATCAAATCAATGGTCCCAAAAAGATCAGCCATTCAAGAAATGGAGAACCAACTACATTAACAAAAACACTTTTCCAGGGCCCCCTTTTCTTCCTCACTTCGCTTAGTCCACGGCAAGTTGGGTGGATTCCAGAATGGAGGATTCGACGATCAGTGAATGAGAGATGATAAAGATGGACGGAAGAGAAACGTAGGCATGTGATTGTGGGGAAGAGGAAGGAGAGAACCCACAGCAAAAGCGAGAAAAGAATATATTAAATGTTACAGTAAACAATAGACCAAACAAAAGTATATATTAAATAAGAGGGGCCCAGACAACACATAGAGATGAGATGCTCTGTGCAATCACTCGGTTTCACTAAACGCGTCAATGAAAGAAGGAGAGAATCCAGAGAGAAAAAGTCTAGAGAGAGAAGGAAAGAAAGAGAGAGAGACCTAAAAGGAAGGGGTGGAAATGGAAATCACAGTGTCAGGTGAAGAGAGAGAGAGAAGCAATTTCTTAATTACGTGAGAAAAGTATTATGGACGGTCAGCGTAGGCCGGCAGGGAGAGAAAACAGCCCACTGGATAGGTGACTTACATATCTCTCTCTCTCTCTCTCAGTGCAGTAGAGGCAAGATAGAGAGCTACCGTTGTTTTGTGGTTTAGAAGCTAGTGTATCATTAATATATAATGTAAATGCTAAAATAAAATTATATATAAAGAAAGAGAAAATGCTAAAAAGAGAGAGACACAGAGGTCACGCTATTCAAAAGTGATATGAAGAGGGAGAAAAGGCTGCTTACAATTAATTATTTTTAGTGTATATTCAAACCAATTGGTACAGCCTAAGGGCATAAAGAAAAAATCATCTTGCTTCATCATAGTAAGATGCTAATATGGTAAAAGATGGGAACATCAGTGGCTAGAAACCTATTTAATAGACCCCATTTTGGCGTTGGCAAAAACTTGGTTTTGGTTTCCATATAATATATATATATATATATATATATGTAGTGAGAGAGAAAGTGATTTTAGCTAAAAACTGCTTGGGCTAAAATTATTGTAAAATTGGACAATGCGTTCAATTCAAGTTAAAAACTTGGGGTTTATGCTAAAACCCAAGCGTTTTATCTCTTGGGTTGCTACAATAGTTTCCACAAAAACCAAAAAATCAAATACGAAACATGATTGTTCAAAACCATACGGCATGCTTGTGTAGGTTTAGGCTACTGCAATTCTAATACTAGGAGCCCAATACCATGAATCAAACATATCCTGAATAATAATTTTGTAGTAGTTTGGGAATAGAGCTGAACCTTATATATATATATATATATATATATATATATATATATATATATATATATATATATATATATATATATATATATATATATATATATATATATATATATATATATGTGTGTGTGTGTGTGTGTGTGTGTGTGTGTGTGTGAAAGATTACCAGACATGTTTTAGATGAATGGTGGCTTGTATTTTAAAGTTAAATTCATTTTTTGTATTTTTCTAATTGAAAGATTTTGATCACAATCACATTGTGCCCGACTAATTCGTTGAGTTGGCGTGGTTTTTTGTGCTGAATATATATATATATATATGCTTACTTCGATGGCAGACTGACTTTAGAGTGAGGTGAGACATTGCTTAAAATGTGAAAAATTCATGAGTATGTTACAAAGGAAAACACAAATATTTTGTGAACGTCAAATACAAGTGTGCTTCACTTAAAAAAAAAATCTCGATCCTCGGCTAGCTTACCTAAACAAGTTAAGCCACGGGTGGGCATTTACGGGGGTCCAGCTCCTGCGAACCAAACATAAACAAGCTTAACATGACTGGAATCGAACCGAACCCCTGGGTGCGGTTCTGCCATAACTCATTTCCGTATATATGAGCGTCGTCGGGTCTGAAATGACCTGAATATCCTCCGTCCTAGTGTCTTGAACGAGACAATACAGAGAGATTCACGCAACCAGTTGGTGGGTGACAGCCCATGAATCGGGTCTCACTGGATCCGATCCATTTTCGCCGCTGCAGCTGGATCCAACTACCGGGCCTCCCTCGCCTCGGGTTCGAAAAGTCTCTGGCATTAATTGACGAAACTGAAGGCATGACACGTCGTGGCTCCAAAATTGCATGAAGCTCGTACTCTCCTGTACCCCACACGAATACATCCGGGTCCATACTTGCTCTCATTCTTTTACAATTCTGGGTCGGATATTATATTGGGATTGGGTCAGGCCCACCACCTAAACAAAAAACACAAAAAGAATGCCTTGACCCAATGGCTGGGTCCTACTCCCACTACAAGTGGATACCTGTCACAAGGGACACAAATAGAGGACACCAGGACACGACATTCGTGGAGACACATGATATGCGGCCTTTTTTTCCTAATTAGCATTGCGGAACACGAAAGTGTACCCAGTTGATGAGGAAGCGTCACATGGGACGTTGTTATAACCAATACATGTATTAAGCAAGATTCTATTTTTCTGATAGTTATTAATCTTTTAATGTTGCTCATTTTAATGAATGCAGACGACGTTGTTATAAACCAATACATGTATGAAGCAAGATTCTATTTTTCTGATAGTTATTAATCTTTTAATGTTGCTCATTTTAATGAATGCAGTAAAAGTATTCGATGGTTTCGGCCCTGGTAGTTCACGCTGTTAACGATGACTGGTTGCCCTTGGTCTACATGGATCAGGCCGGTGAGTGGACCTACTCATAGGTGAGGTGAGCCGATGGTCTGACCCGAAATCCTAAAAACCGCAAACCTATATACATACTCTCCCATTTATATTATTAACACCTAAATTTCACCAAACTGAACTTCATCGTATCCCAAGTTTTCTTAGGTTCGGCTCTAAAAGACTACTAAATCAACCCAATCTTATCGTAGCCCGTTCTAAGTTTGACTATAAAAAGAGGAGGATTGTGTTAGGTTCCGGACAACCAATGTAACACTATGTTGAATTAAGAGCATACTAATGCATATAACATGCATTCGCAAAAACTCGAAAGAGTTCGAAGTGGTGGAGATCATTACCAACCATGTATAGTATGAGATAATGTTCTATTTTGGGTTTTGTTACGTGTGTTTTGTTAGTGGTTTAAGGAGAATTGAATTTCAATTTTTACTTCTTGTAATTTTAAGTTTTGTTGTGCATCAAACATGAAACCAATCATTATGGTTTCATAAGTTCAATTTGAATAAAAGCGGTTGACATGAGAGGAGAGGTGAGTCACGAGTCCTCGGCTTTGCATGAATACCCAAGTACCACCTCTTTTGTGTTATTATCCGCCTTGATTGAAAACCCAAGCTTCAATTTATTATTTTGGCTCCATGAAATCATGGCTATAAATCGATGTAGATCTAAGCCGCTTAGCACTACAAATCAAACAAACCCTAAGTGGTAGGAACACCCAAGATGAATTCTCCTATGATGACACTATCCTTCAATATATTAGAAACAAATATTGCATTGGGACGACGCGATGGAACCCGAAAACGAAGACCATCTTCTATGTAATGGGTGTCAACTTTTGCAGTACACCGATTAATTCCTTTTTTTTAATATAGCAGTACATTGATTCATATAACGACTTCTCTCTCCCTCTCTCTCTCTCTCTCTCTCTCTCTCTCTCTCTCTCTCTCTATATATATATATATATATATATATATATATATATATATATATATATATATAGAGAGAGAGAGAGAGAGAGAGAGAGAGAGAGAGACTTGTGTATGGTAACACATTTAAGTGTTAGTAAATCCAAATAAATCTTACTCATGAGATTTGAATCTATAAAGTAAACCTGTATATGTGTACTTTTTGTAGGTATATTTTATTCGCTTTTTAAGTTTCAAATATAAATCATTCATCATTTTTAATGATTGATATTTGTTTGAATTTTTTAGCATATATTAGTTTCTCTATATATATATTAAAATTGGATCCTACTCACTTTTAACATGCTCATTAATGTTACCATTAATTTCAGATGACATAGCTGTAATTTAAATTTTTTAAATGTTTTTTAAAAATAAACGAAGAACAATATTATTATACTCATACAAAATTAGCAACCGCACATGAGTGAACAGCGTGGACAAAATCTCTAAAAAAGAGCTTGGCCACTTTCTCTTTTTTATTTTATACATGGTGACCAACAAATATACTCCATTAATAGATCTCTGAGTGTAGAAGAGGACGATCTAAAGAGTCAGTCAATAAGCACTAAATTCTCGAACACTTCACTTGAAAACAACTGAACCTTTTCTGCATTCACATGAAAGAGGGCGTTTACAATGGAAAGGCTGAAGCCATATGTACATGCCGGGTATTGAACTCCTGACCTTTAACTTAACTTATGAGTCGACTCCTAAGCCAGGTGATTCATTGTTCCTTGTCCAAAGAGATTTAAGCCTAGAAGAAGGAGCAGACCACATAAGAATCTATCTAGCTGGCTGACATTTCTGACATATTTGTCCACTCAGCTCTTTTCCTTCCTTATTCTGCACAAAGAAAAACTTCAGTCCACGTTATTCAAAGCAAATGGGAACCCAAAAGAACAACAGATATCAGGTAGCACCAAAATATTAGTCACAAATCAGAGAAGATTACCAAAAAAAGAAGAGGAAAAATATCACAATCGAAATATATGAATCAGAAGTTCGAAAAACGAACTTGGTACCAACGACAAGTCAGAGAATCCGCAAAGCAGGGAGAAAACCACAGCATTTCGATTAACAGCGAGTGATCATCAAAGAAAAGAAGCAAGGAAATGGGAGAAAAAACGCCATACTAATTTGTCCACAGTTATCTCAATCCTGTCACCACAAATCTGACATATTTGTCCACTAAGCTCTTTTCCTTCCTTATTCTCCACAAAGAAAAACTTAAGTTCACATTATTCAAAGCAAATGAGAACCAATATTGTTATTATACTCATGCTCTAAAAAAATAATAGTTAAGCATGAATAAATAACTTTAGTGGTAGATAAAATACTATCACTATATATATAGAGAGAGTGATATATGCTAGTACCCTTAGGTGATAGTAGCTAGTAATTTAAACAAATCTTAAGATTTGTTGAGATTTTAAATTTTAAAAACAAAGGTACTCATATGAATAAAATGTATCTACAAAATATGTGTGTGTGTTTTACTTTCAAATCTCACTATTCATCACTAAAGATGATTTACTAGCACCCAAGGGTGCTAGCATACACCAACATCTCTCACTCTTTATATATATGAAAATGAATTATGCCTACCTCCATTGATTTTCACTGGGATGAGTATAATATAATTTATTCTAAGGTGTTTTAAAAAAGTATTAAGGACATTGTTGTTACGTCCATGCTATAAAAAAAACAATAGTACTCCACGGTATCAATAATGGGTAAGATCCTATCATTCTCTCTCTATATAAAGAGACAATGTACATATATATTTTTTATATTGATACTTATTTAATTTTTGTTAATGTGTCGGATAGAGAGAGGGGTATGCTGCTCTTTCATTGACCTTTTAGAAGAGGGAAAGAATCATGAATGTGTTAGGAGTCGACTCTCAAGTTCTATTAAGGGGGCTTGCATTAAGCTTTGTCATTCACATTTTCCAAGAAAAAACAGAATGTAGCGATTTGTGAATGGTGCATAAATATTTTTCAAAATAACAAATATATGCATAATTAGATTTAATTTGAAAGAGGGCTATGACCATATATATAGGTCTGGGCCTTCCTACAGAGTAATTTTCTTTATTGTTCTTTTAATTATTAATTAGTGATATTGTAAAGAAAAAGATATTTTGCTCGCCTTTTAGCTTTCAATCCACATCCCGTGAGTGTGCCACATGTGGAAGGCGTTTTGCTGGTGATCATATACCCATATTTGTAGAAGGCCCCACCATAAGAATATGCTTGTTTGTTTTGTTTTCTAGCCTGTCCTCAAAACTAGACGTTGAGTTGATGTATACCCATCTTGCGACAGTTTGCACACGACAACATCTACTCTCTCTCTCTCTCTCTCTCTCTCTCTCTCTCTCTCTATATATATATATATATATATATATATATATATATATATATATATATATATATATAAAAAATGAGAATTATTAAACATCTTTATCATATGCTACTAATTATTAACATCCAAATGAGAATCAATATCATTTAATACGTATGATGGGAGATGTCTACTTTTATCATCATCATCTAATTAATCTCATGAACCATAATAATAACCAAGCAATATCTAGCATTATAAGTTGTCTAACAATTCCTCTCCTCTATCTATATATTTCTCTTTCTTTATATATATATATATATATATATATATATATATATATATATATATATATATATATATATATATATATATATCTTCTTCTTTATTTATATATATAATGAAGGGACACTGTCTACTCTTAATGGCGTTCTATATTTTTTTTAGAATGTGTACAATAAGATTATTTTTTATTAATTTTCAAATGTTTTTTATAGTTTTTTAAATTATACTCATATACCGTTTGATTGATCTTATCAACAATAGTTATAATCAATCAATGTCTAGCATGAAAGACTATCTAACAACTTTCTCTCTCTCTCTCTCTCTCTCTCTCTCTATGTATATATCTTTTTAAAAATATATACATATATAATAAAGAAATCCTTTCTACTCTTAATGTGTTGAATAATTATTTTTTTGTGGCATAAGTATAATGAGATTGTATTTCGTCATTTTCCAAATATCCGTTATAACTTTTGAAACTACACTCTTATCATCATGAATATAATAGTCAGTCTTCATCATTTTTTAAACATCCTTTATAACCTTTAAAATTGCATTTATACAAAAAAAAATATCTATCAAACATGACTGAGCAATTTCAATAAAAAGCAAGAACTAATATATATATATATATATATATATATATATATATATATATATATATATAATATATATATATATATATATAAAGAGAGAGAGAGAGAGGAGACAGTGACTTTCAAACCCACAAACAAAAAAAGAACTAAAGAAAAAGATCGTTGAAACGTAAGACCCTGACGACGTAAGCGAATGAGGCCAACAGTGTGGGTGAAAGAGAGACTTCTTTTTTCATGGCTAGCAGGTGTCGTAATCATATTTTCCTTATTACAAAAAAATAAATATCTTGAAGAATAAGCTTTTTTATTACATATTTTACGTAGAACAAGGTCCATGCCATTAATTATTAGGAAATGCAGACTTGAGGTACGCACGTCTGCCCGTATTCGTTTCCGTCAAACCCCTTGGGCACGTTAATAGGGATGGCTACGTTACGTGGATGCTTAATCTTCAGTGCTTATGGACTAATTACATACTCATTAGTTCTAAAACCACGACAAAAAATTTGAACTAATGCTTTAGTTAACTTTCTTTAATAAGCTAATGATGTCATTGTCCAATTACATATTGTTAGATATAACAAAAATAACGGGAAATCGACATTGACAACACTCAGAGCCAATGGTAGATCTACAAGGAGGCTAGATGAGATGAATGTCTCACCTGAAATTCGGAAAACCAATGAAAAAGTTATAGGTGATTATATAGTTTGCCCCACCTTAAATGGTCGAATCCTCCAATATTCAAATCATTAGCTCACCTGACAAGGCTCTCGTTCAACTCCGAGGACATGAATACCGAGCTTTGGCTAACCCCACAAAAATTTAATACTCGATGACACTTTATATATATTTGTTACATAGTTAACACTAAATTAATCATTCTTAAATGAGTATTTAGTGGTGAATGCCAACCTTACTGCTCTTCCGATCACCATAACTTGCACCTGCTCTCCACGGATCATCACAATGACACGGAAGGCTATAACTCTTGACAACAACAAAATCTTTCGGTGATCTTCTTGATTATCTGTTGGAATTTTTAAAAGAATCTTTCTACCGTGTCCTAATTGAGAAGGTAGGTAGACGAAAATAGTGTCCTTGTGAATGAACTTGCTTCACTGTCCACAAGGATGCTGATGGGGCCCACCAAGCCAAGTCAGCACCGAAGGAGAGTGAAAGATCTCGTGCAGCCGACCGATTACGAGCGCGGCTGTTACGCCGATCGAGCCATGTGGACACGATGAGACGTGGCAGTGCCGACGTGGAGGATGCTTCCGGTAGCAACTTCCCAGCTGGCGCCTCTGCTTTTCCTTGACGCAAAAGATAAAGGTTTCTGGCCGTTTGACGGTGAGCGATTAGGCCACGTGGCTGAATGTACGCCGCAGATGAGGCCTTGGCATCATAATTTGAGAGATGGCGCCAGCTAAGAAGGAGACGAAAGAGAATGCCACGTGTCCCAGATGCCCGTCAGCCTGTACAGAACTCAAACGTCACGTCGTCGTGACGTGTGATTCTAATTGATTGTCCACGTGAGATGTCAGAGCACTTGGAATTCCGTGACCGGAGATTTCGAAGAAGAAAAGTCTCGTGGACAAGGGTAAGTACCCAAGCATCAAGCGACGTTCATTGTGTTGACGGCTAGACAATTTTGCCCATCTATCTATATTTCTCACTTGTCTGTGAGAAAAGGGATCAACGGGCTTATTTTCTGACTAGTATTCTATTTCCCAGGATTTTCCTAAGAAAAAGATTTCGGATCACGTGAGGGGTATGGAGTTCCTCTTGGACGAACGCGTTAAGTTTTGGGCGGTAGAGGGAATTCGGGTTCCTGGAATTTTGAGTTCCCTCCCTTCAAAAATTGGAGAGAAGTTGAATCCATTTTGGGGTTCTGCTGTACTGTTTTTTCGGTTAATGAATTATTGCGTGAATGGTTCGGATACAGGAAGATCCAGTCCAACAAATATGGGTATGGAGGTGTCAATCCAGGCGGGTCCAGCAAAATGATGACCTAGCCCGGTATTGAAGGGCCGGCCACAACCCAACAAAATGATGGCTCATATAAATGAAACTATATTTTTTAATTTTAAAATTCAAATTTCTACCTTCGTGTCAATCGAACGATAGAAATGGTTAAATCTCATGATGCTGTGATTGTTAAAATATTCATAATTGAGTTCTCTCCCCACCGTTCTTCCGGTACAAAACAGTTCCAGATATACCCGTCCCGAGCCATTCCATTACCATCACTAATCTCAACAATGAGCTCAAGTGGATCTAATAAGTGAATATTTTAATATTTCAATATTAATCATGGATTAGGCATTCGATCCTGGTGAGTCAATTATCATTTAAAATGAGAAAACTTTAATGAGGTTGAACCAACTGATACATTGAATAGTTTTTACCAAGTCAAATGAAGGGAAATGCTTTAGAATATGTTGGAACTAGCACGCACATAAATATTATTTTTCAAAGCAACGGATTCATCTTCTAACAAATTATTTACCATCGTTATTAAGGTAATCGTCCGCACATTAGGCCGTTGCATTAGTCAACGGTAAAAAGTAAACTGCAATTGGTAGAACAAATTTTTTGAGGGGTCTGGTAGGGGTTGTTGATGGTTTGGTTGGGTTGGGTTCTAGCTTCACCTTTCAACCACATGTTTAGTCTTGGTTCTTACTTTTAGAGAACCTAATGACCGCGGCATATGGCCAATGTATTATGCCATGAGATTGTTTGGATATACAGTCCACATCTTATATGTATATGAGGTTATAAAGCTCATATATATATATATATAAAAACTTGTCAAGATTTATATCATACAACAACTAAGCCTTTTCCCATACTAGATGGGTCGGTTACATGAAGATTCTTTGTTTCTACATAGTCTTATCATAATTTGTAGAATCTGTCATGGATAAGAGTTCGTGGGCGCGCGCACCCCTCATCCGGAGGGCTTCATCATGTGTAAAGTGTACTTAGTCCATGTACATATGCGTCTTTGTAATGGTCGGGTGTGTTTATAAACCCGAGCCAAGTCATGTGAACCTAGGTCTAGTCGAGACTAGGTCATGTCTAGGTTAGACGTGTGAGTCAAAATGGGTTGAGTCGAACAAAGCCTAGTTGATTAAGAACTAGCCGGGCATGGGTTAGGTCAAGTTGGTCCATTAAGCTTGACCAAGGCAAAGTCGGTTTAACCCTAGGTTAGGTGTGGTTCGATCCTAGTAGGGTCAAGGTGACCCGAGTCCTAGGTAGTTAGGACATGGTTTGGTGTAGGTCGGTTAGGTCCTGGCTTGGTTAGGGTCGGCCAGGACAGGTGGAAGCAGCAGGGTCGACGGTTAGACCCCGGGTGGACAGGTGGACCTCGCACTGACGCGCGTCGCAGGACAGTGCCCCGCGGTTCTCGGGCAGCAGCAGGCTAGCGCCCCGCGCACGGAAGAGGTTACGCCCAGCGTTCCGCTCCCAGCGAGCGGGAACAGTTATGCGTAACCGCCCCCCTGGATTTGAGGCCAACTGGTCAGGCGCTTTTTAAGGGCTGGCCTTCCCACACTTGCAGAGGAGAGAGGGACTTATAGAACCAAGAGAGAGAGTGCAGAGAAGAGCCTTGTGCAGAACCAAACAGATGTCGCCACAGGTGCAGTGCCAAAGTCTTCTTCAACCGGGCGCTAGGAGTTTAGCGCTGTTAACCTCCCCGGGACACCAACTTTCGACCTTCCTCCTTAAGTCTTCATCCTTCCAACCTTCAGCAGGGTGTGCAACAGGACACGCCAGTGCACAGCAGCCAGCGCCGCGGGCCTTGCCAAGGATCCCCAGTTGAGTGTCGCGCACCGTCCAAGGGTGGAACCCCGTCCCGCAACAGTAGAAGCAGCCGGTGCGGTACCCTTGTGCTTCACCAACCTTCGTCCTGCAGCAACAACAGGCGCGGTACCCCCGCGCCACGCCTAGACAGGAGTCGTTCGGTCCCTGCCAGTTAGCGCCAGCCTTCATCCCTCGTGCAGCGCGTCTGCCTCAGTCGTTTGGTGTTGTGATTGGTTTGGTAAACCTCCCCTCGTCCTAGCTAGGCAAGTTTCTTGTGTGGGTTCAACCGAATCCTTTACTAGCGTAAGGAAAACCCCGATTGTAGTAGGTTGATCAATTTGGTGTGTTGCTGGGTGTTCAATCAAGGAAGGTTGTTTTGAGTTGAATAAGTGTGTTTGTCTTAACTGTGGGAATCGGTGAAAAGATCGGTATAGTGAAGGGCTGATAGAATCCAAACGGATTCTAGCCATCATGAGTGTTAAAAACCTTTGAAAAATTTTTCTTCAAAAATTTAACACCGTGACAGTTTGGTATCAAGCTCGATTCCCAGAGTTTTTGACGAAGAAACAGGTTGAAAACTGAATTTGGAATAAAACTGAAAATCGCAACAGGTGGATTTTGTTGATTTTCAAAGACGATTTTGAAAAGGTTAAGATATTTGTAACAGAAAGTAATTTATTCTAGAGTGTAGTACTTTTGGTAGTCTTTGACAAAAAGTACTTGTTTGGAAGAAAACACATCAGCAGGTATTCAGAAAACTCGTCCGAAGTGGGCCTGAAAACCAGATTTACAGAATCTGTGTTTTCACAGAAATCCGTAGATTTTGGATCTATTTTGGTAAAACCTAAAACTAACAAAGTGATTGTTAAGTATCAATGATACTTAGCAGGTTTAGGTGGACTTGTCAGCAGAGGATTCGCCAGAAAAAGTGGTAGAAACCGCCGAAAAATCGCTTTTCAGCAAGTTGCAGAAAAACCAGAAAATCTGGATTTTGGCATTTTTTGGCAGCGTGTTTGACTGAGCAAACGAAGTCGGTTTTAGACAAATATTGATGTAATTGTTTTCTGTAGTTCATTATACAGTCCTGTAACTTTGGATTTCAGTTTCAGTGTCCATACGCGTTTTTGGAAGAGTCTAAAGTTAGGTGAGAAGTCATCTATGGAGTCTTCAGAAATTTTTCTAAGTCTATAATTTGTTTCGGTTCGGCTATTGTTTGGTTGTATTGATCTTGTAACTCAAAAAATATCATAATAAAATGCCGAAGACCAGGAGAGCAGCAGGAGAAGAAGCCAGTCCTTCCCAATGGACTGAAGAAAATGACATTATGACTATTTTGTTGCAGAGATTGGAGGCGTTACAAGCCAGCCAAGACTCCATGAGAGCAGCTCAAGACTCCATGAGAGCCACTCAGGACTCCATGAAGGCTAACCATAACCAACTAGCCGTACAGGTTGCTAGACTTCAAAAGCAACCCGACATTGACATGGGAACTCCACTTCATACTCCAGTTTCTCCCGTAGGTTCACGTGAAATAGTACGCACTTTTAACTTCGACTCTTCGAAAGTGAAGATCCTGAGCCGACACCCTTTTGTGGTGTTAGAGATAGGAAAGTCTTAGAGAATTTCCTATGGAATTTGCAGTGATACTTGGATGTATCCCAGGTAGCTGAAAACTACAGAGTACTAGTGGCTACCGTCTTTCTTAGAGATGATGCAAAGTTATGGTGGCGTACCTTAGAAGACGCAACCATCAGTGGTGGTGCACCACTTCTCACGACTTGGAAAGGTTTCCACATGGAACTTAGGAAGCAGTTTACACCTACGAATTGTGGCCATAGAGCCAGAGAGCTTCTATTCAAACCTAGATACATAGGTACTCTGCATGAGTATGTGCAGAAATTTGGCTCCATACTCTTAGAAGTCAAGGGAATGGCAGAAGAGGATAAGTTGTTCTACTTCGAGTAGGGATTGCAGCCCTGGGCCCAAGTTGAACTTAGGCGCCGAGATCCCTCGACCGTCATTGAGGCAATCGCAGCAGTTGAGACCTTTGTGGACTTGAGGTCTAATAAGACTGATGAAAAATCCCAAAAAAGGGAGAAGAAATCGAGTAAGGGTAAGTCTAAGAAATGGAACAAAGAAAAGAAGGATAAGGGATTATTTGGGAAATCAAAGAAAGGATCAAATGGTAAAGGCAAAAACATACATCCAAGAGATTCGAAGAATCAAGATACATGTTTTATTTGTGGAGGTCTGCATTTGATGAGATTTTGCGCTAAGAAGGCAAAAATCACCGCGATGATCGTAGAGGAAGCAGTAGAGGACGCTGACCCTAGCTCTAGCGCCCAAGCAGCGTCGTTCTAGCTCTTAGGTGCCGCATGTGTGCGGGAAGAACCATGCCGTAGTTTGGTGTTCGTCGAAGCACAGTTAGGCACAACCATAGTGCGAGCCTTAGTAGACACTGGCGCATCTCACTCGATTATTTTTACATCTCTAACCATACAGTGGGGTTTACGGCTAGAGCAGTCTGAGCAACGATTGAAGATGGTTAACACGAGTGCTTCTAGAGTGGCTGGATTAGCAGAGTTTGCCACCTTAAAGTTGGGTATTGGAGCGGTAGTTTGGATTTCATCGTTAGCACAATGGACGATTTTGGAGTAGTCCTTCGATGCGACTTCTTCAGGGCAGCGAGCATGATGGCTGCCCCACACCTTGGAGGTTTGGTGTGCGTGGATCCTACCCAACCTGGATTCGTACCTCAATGCGATCCAAGTAAAGCTCCTAATCTTCTGACCTATAGAGCAATTTACTTATCCGTAATACAGCTCAAGACCGACCTTTGGAAAGGCCACCCCACGTTGTTAGCAGTCTTGAAAGAAGATGAGATGGACTCCGGAGACTTTAGGATTCCACATGAGATTGAGCAGGTCTTGCTCAACTTCTAGGACATGATGCCGAAGGATCTCCCGAAGACTTTACCACCTAGGCGATGCACAGACCATGAGATCGTGCTAGAACCAGGGGTAAAGACGCTAGCCCATGCCACGTATAGGATGAGTCCTTCAGAGGTGGAAGAGCTCCGGAAATAGTTAGGGGAAGCTCTTGGAAGTAGGGATGATAAAACCTTCAAAGTCACCATTCGAATCGCTAGTACTGTTTCAGAAGAAAATTGACAGTTCTCTACGGATGTGTGTGGATTATCAGGCATTGAACAAGGTAATGGTGAAGGACCGCTACCTGATCCCATTAGTAGCCGACCTTTTTGATCGACTTGGCGGAGACATGTGGTTCAAGAAGTTGGACCTATGATCTGGTTATTGGCAAGTGAGGATTGCACCTGGGGATGAGGCCAAGACGGCCATGGTGACTCGATATGGAGCATATGAGTTCCTGGTGATGCCTTTCGGGCTCACGAATGCTCTAGCGACATTATGTAAGTTGATGAACGAGGTATTGACAGGGTACATCGACGAGTTCATGGTTGTATATTTCGACGATATTGTGATCTACAGTCGGACCCTGGATGAGCATGTCCGACACCTCACATTAGTCTTTGAGATACTCAAATCACACTCTCTTTATTTGAAGAGAGAAAAATGTGAGTTTGCGAGGAACACCATTACTTTTCTTGGGCACATCATTGGCGGAGGTGAAATCCGCATGGACCCCAAGAAAGTCTGTGCCATTGAGGGATGGGAAACTTCTAGAGATGTTTCTGAGTTGAGGTGTTTCCTAGGTTTGACCAACTATTATCGTAAGTTCATTAGAGACTTTTCGAAGGTAGCAACACCATTAACCGAGTTACTGAAGAAGGGAAGAACTTCGGATTGGACACCCAAGTGTGTAGAGTTATTCGAGGCTCTTAAAGCCTTGATCTGTCAGGAACCAGTACTATATCTCTTAGATTTCAGCAGACCCTTTAAGGTACATACGGACGCGAGTGACCGAGCACTCAGAGGTGTTCTTACCTAGGATGGACACCCTATAGCTTTCGAGAGCAGGAAGCTGAAGGATGCGGAGACTCGGTACCACGCATATGAAAAAGAATTGCTGGTAGTGATACATTGCTTATAGATATGGAGAGTGTATCTCATAGGATCCCATTTTACAGTTCTTATAGATAATGTGGCCAATACATTCTTTAGAACCTAGAAGAAGCTAAACATGCATCAAGCACGTTGGCTTGAGACTCTCGAGGAGTACGATTGTGATTGGATCTACAGGTCGAGTAAGGAAAATGCCATGGCCGAAGCCTTGAGCAAAAAGAGGGTTGAGACATTGAATGCCATGGCCGAAGCCTTGAGCAAAAAGAGGGTTGAGACATTGAATGCCATGGCCGAAGCCTTGAGCAAAAAGAGGGTTGAGACATTGAATGCCATTACTCGTGTAAGAGGGGATTTGATTGATCAGGTAAGACTTGTAAAGGACCAGGATACTTTGAATGCTCACATTGTTTCTCAAGTTCAGTCAGGTATAATCGATCGATATGATATCAGAGATGACTTGGTTTGGACCAAGGATAGACGGTTATTCATCCCTGGTACTGAAGATTTGAGAAAGACCTTGATGCGTGAGGTTGACGACGAGGAGTATGCCAGACATCCGGGCATTGAGTATACAGTAGCTTTGTTAGCTCGTGGGTACTACTGGTCCTGCATGGTACGCGATGTAGCTGACTACATCCGAATGTGTCCTACATGCCAGTAGGACAAAGTTGAGTGACGTCGACCAATTGGTTTCTCCAGCCTCTTCTTATTCCAGAGAGACCTTGGAAATCTGTTTCTATGGACTTTATCTCAAGATTGCCTATAGTAGATGGTGATTGTTGATCGGTTCTCGAAATACGGTGTCTTCATACCCGTACCACGTGAGTGCAGTGCGAAAGAGACGGCCAGTCTGTTCTTCAAAAATGTGGTTAAACACTTCGGCGTTCCAGAAGAGATTGTCAGTGATAGCGACACTCGCTTCACCAGTCGGTTTTAGATTGAGCTATTTCGGTTGATGGGAACTCGTCTCCTATTCTCATCATCTCAGCACCCACAAACCGACAGACAGATAGAACGACTCAACGCGATGCTTGAGGAGTACTTGTGCCATTATGTGTCCGCAAGCTAGAAGAATTGGGTATTCCTTCTAGAGGTAGCACAGTACAGTTACAACTCACATAAAAGCTCGTTCATTGGGAAGACTGCTTTTGAGCTTACTTTGGGTTGACAGCCGCTTGGACCCCTAGAGCTTGTAAGGGAATGGGATTGATCATTGTTTCGCAGCCTTGCGTGAGATATGCGATAGGCAGACGACGTATAAGGAAGTGAAAGCTTTGCTCGAGAGAGCTGGGGCCCGTATGATCAGGCAGGCGAACAAGCATCGGAGGGCAGTTGAGTTCGAGGTTGGAGACTTTGTATAGCTTCGGATACCAGACTATATCCGAAAGCAGGTGTACAAAGGCAGTCACATGGGCTTGAAGCCGAAGTACGACGGACCATTCAAGGTGATACAGAGGGTAGGTGCTGTTGCCTACAGACTGGAGTTGCCCGATCGAATGAAGATCCATCCGGTCATCCACGTGTCGCAGTTGAAGAAGTACTTCGAAGACCCAGAGAGGCTGGATCGTCGACCACTGCCACTGGTCCAAGAGGACATACCAGCAGTCGAGGCCATCATCGCTCACTGAGTCCAAGGAGTCGGACCTCACAGACAAACTCAGTATCTGGTCAGGTGGACAGGCAGAAATGCAGATGACAATTCATGGGTGCCTTGCGCATAACTGTGACAATAAGAGCATTTGTTGAGAGACTACCACACGACCTCAGGAACGAGTCCGAATTTTGTTGGGGGAGAGTTGTCACGGATATGAGTTCGTGGGCGCGTGCGCCCCGCGTGCACCCCTCATCCGGAGGACTTCATCATGTGTAAAGTGTATCTAGTCCATGTACATATGCGTCTTTGTAATGGCCGGGTGTGTTTATAAACTCGAGCCAAGTCATGTGAACTTAGGTCTAGTCGAGTTAGGTCCAAGTCGAGACTAGGTCATGTCTAGGTTAGACGTGTGAGTCAAAATGGGTTGAGTTTAACCGAGCTTAGTTGGTTAGGAACTAGCCGGGCATGGGTTAGGTCAAGTTGGTCCATTAAGCTTGACCAAGGCAAAGTCAGTTTAACCCTAGGTTAGGTGTGGTTCGGTCTTAGTAGGGTTAAGGTGACCCGAGTCCTAGGTAGTTAGGACATGGTTTGGTGTAGGTCGGTTAGGTCCTGGCCTGGTTAGGGTCGGCCAAGACAGGTGGAAACAGCAAGGTTGACGGTTAGACCCCGGGTGGATAGGTGGACCTCGCACTGACGCGCGCCGCAAGACAGTGCCCCGCGCTTCTCTGGCGGCAGCAGGCTAGTGCCCCTCGCCCTAGCGCGTGGGAACGATTACGCCCAGCGCTCCACGCCCAACGAGCGGTAATGGTTACGCGTAACCGCCCCCTTGATTTGAGGCCAACTGGCTAGGCTCTTTTTAAGGGCCGACCTTCCCACACTTGCAGAGGAGAGAGGGACTTGCAGAACCAAGAGAGAGAGTGCAGAGAAAAGCCTTGTGTAGAACCGAACAGGTGCCGCCACGGGTGCAGTGCCGAAGTCTTCTTCAGTCGGGCGCCAGGAGTCTAGCGCTGTTAACCTCCCCAAGTACCTTCAGCCGTGCGCCTCTTCCCAGCCTCAACCGGGAACCCCTTCTCCCGACGCCTAGTCATTTGAAGCTTCGTCTTCCATCTTCAACCGAAAGGGCCTTCAGCCCGGGACACCAACTTTCGACCTTCCTCCTTAAGTCTTCATCCTTCCAACCTTCAGCAGGGTGTGCAGCAGGACACGCCAGTGCACAGCAGCCAGCGCCGCGGGCCTTGCCAAGGATCCCCAGCCGAGTGTCGCGCACCGTCCAAGGATGGAACCCCGTCCCGCAGCAGTCACATCCGCAGTAGCAGAAGCAGCTGGTGCGGTACCCCTGTGCTTCGCCAGCCTTCGTCCCGCAACAATAACAGGCGCGGTACCCCCGTGCCACGCCTAGACAGGAGCCGTTCGGTCCCTGCCAGTTAGCGCCAGCCTTCATCCCTCGTGCAGCGTGTCTGCCTCAGTCGTTTGGTGTTGGGATTGGTTTGATAAACCTCCCCTCGTCCTAGCTAGGCAAGTTTCTTGTGTGGGTTCAGCCGAATCCTTTACTAGCGTAAGGAAAACCCCGATTGTAGTAGGGTGATCAATTTGGTGTGTTGCTGGGTGTTCAATCAAGGAAGGTTGTTTTGAGTTGAACAAGTGTGTTTGTCTTAACTGTGGGAATCGATGAAAAGATCGGTATAGTGAAGGGCTGATAGAATCCAAACGGATTCTAGCCATCATGGGTATTAAAAATCTTTGAAAAATTTTTCTTCAAAAATTTAACACCGTGACAGAATCCATGGTAAATAAGTCCGACAAAGTTTTATGTTGGTTGTGAGATATCTAACATAACCCTCCTCTTTATTTGGGACTGGCCATGCAAGGGTGATCCTTTAAATGAGCGGAGTTATTTATATCTATAAAAGTATTAAATTATATACATATATATTCACATTTTGCATTTTATATGTGTATAAAGTTATAAATTTAAAGGATCTTTGAGTGTTTGTACAAGAGTAATGGTGCTTGATGTATAATCCTGCCTCTACAGTGTGATCTTTCAATGTTTGAACAAGAGTATGCAACATTATGTAATTAAGATTCCCTGATATATATATATATATATATATATATATATATATATATATATATATATATATATATATATATAAAAACTTATAAAGATTTATATCTATTTATCTATATATAGTGATTCAGTTCGGTTCTCATGTATAATCCAACACTGGAACTATGAACCAGGACCACCATGTTTTTTTTCTGCTAGAACCGAACCGAACCAAACTATCGGTTTAACTCGGTTCTGTCAGTTTAGTTCAGCTCTGGCGGTTCTGTGAGCACCCTTAGGGAACCCGAGACCATCAACCTGAATCTTTTCAAGTCGATCCCGTAGACATGAATAGGGGTGATCGAACCCAACCAACCAGAGTTTCCATTTCGGTTCGACTTTGGGTTTGTTTGGTTCGGTATTGAAAACCTGAAAAGATCAATTAATACAGTTCGGTTCGGTTTTTTTAAACCCCAAGCCCAGAAAAACCAAACTGTCCGAATTCATGTGTGTGTGTGCATTCGGCATGCGTGTTAGTTTGTGTATTATGTATATATAATACAGAAGAATTTTGGGCGCGATATGGACAAAACTTCCGTTCTTCATCAACACATTTACTGCAATATAGCAGGCTATTTCTTGCAACGACAGAGTTCACTATGTAGTTCAATCACAAACTTCAAAGAGTCGAGCATTGGTAATTCTCACAACAAAATAGTCTCTTAACGATGAAACTGATCATTTCCCATTAAAGCTATTACTGTTTACATTTTGCATATCCAATTTGAATGCTCATTATATGTGAATGTACAATAGTTGAGCTCTCAACCATTGGATCAACTATTAACTGTGGATAAATAATTGACTGAATATGGGTTCTTTCCCTGCTCCAGTATGTCCGTCCATGTATCACCCAACATTATTTACAGTGTTTTCTTTCCCCTACTCTATATTGGATAACCTTAGACACTCATAGGGTCCTTAGAATCCAACAAACTGAGTGTAACGGGTATATGGTTCATTCTGCAATGCAATTGGCGCGCGAATGACTTCGTCAGGAAGATCAAATGCATCTACAAGTTCTCTGGAGACACTCCTCACTTGAAAGCTCAGGTACTCGGTCAGCTTGTGGATTGCCTGAAAACAATTACAGACCTCAAAGGTTTCATACTTAAAATAAGTAATTTTGACAAGAAAACAGAAATTGCAAAATACCAATATGTGATGCCTTTAGTTTGATATGGAACTAGGAGTGGTTCTTACCTTAGCCTTATTAGGAGCCACATAATCTACATTACGGAAAGTGCCAATGTCCTTCCAAATGCGATCCAAGGCATAAAGATCACAGACAAGCTTTAAAACTGATCGAGTATTGGCGTCCTTGCAACTGCAGCACAAGAGTATTAGAGAAATGAAACCATAATGCTGCAAACAAGCAAATCAGACCTTACCTTTCAACAGCTTCTATAAACTTTGCCAAAATGACTGATTCGATGTGAGACTCTGCAAGGGTCAATAAATGATTCAAGCATCTGTTCCATGCTCCAAATCCTCCACGTGTCTTAGAATGCTTCCTTAGACGGATGGCTACGGTATGAAGCAAACGAGATGTTCGGTACTGCAAAAAGTATCAATTAGTTTCATGTTCAGCAAAATAAACTATGAGGAATAGTTTCTGGGACTTGGCAATTGGAAGTGCAATGATTCACCAACCCTGAATGCATCTATATGGAAGTTAGGATCCCTCAGGTGCTCTTCTCCTTCACGGCGAGTAGTTACAGGATTTGGTTGAGAAAGGTAGGCACCCATTGACTCTCTCAAGTAGTTCCATGTTACAGTAAGTGTTCCACCTTGGAATTTTTCTTGGTATTGCTTCAAAAGATAAGCTGACACCTATGTCAAAGCAAAACCTTGTCATACCATGTATTGAAATCTCCTGAACGAAAAGGAAAGGAAGAATAAATTTTAAATTTACCTGTTGAAGAAGCACTGTATTGTCGCCTTCGAATGTTTGAAATATATCATGGTCATTACGCAAATCACCGAACCTGTTTACAGCAGCATACCCATGTCCACCACAAGCTTCTCTGCATGTGCTCAAAGACTTAGCTGTAAATGATGTGATGTATGCTTTGAGACCAGAAGACAGTGTATGAACATCACCAACCACCTGTTCATCCTGGGTCTTTTTCATCTCACTGTACTTGTCAACCAAATATCTTGCCGCAAAATGGAAAGCATAAGCAGATGCAAGCATTGGCATGAGTTTATGCTGTTGTGATTGGTAATCTAATATACTAATTTCTGGCTGCTTTGGAGGGCCGAATTGCTGTCGGAGCAGAGAATATCGAATTGCTATGGTCAGTGACAACTTGAGAACTCCTACAGAAGAATAGGCAAGTGCTACCCTCCCACCCACGAGTTCCCCAAGAGTTGCAGCGAATCTTTTGTTAATGGTTGGTAGGCTGCTTGTATATTTCCCATCACATGAAACATCTCCAAATCGATTAAGCAAGTTGTCCCGTGGGATCCTCACATTTGTGAATTTTAATGCTCCATTATCTACCCCATTTAGGCCGATTTTGTGACCACAATCACGGATTTCAATCCCAGGAAGGACGGAGTGTGTCTTTAAATCTCTTATTGGAACAATGAATGCATGAACTCCCATATCAACTCCATCCTCTGATTCAGGTGATGGCAAGATCAGTTTAGCAAAGACGGTCGCAAACTTCCCATGAAGGACAGCATTGCCGATCCACCACTTTATTGCTCCATCATTCGGTGTATTGATGATGAACCCATCCATTGCAGGATCAAAGACTGCTGTTGTTTGAAGGCCTTGAACATTTGAACCTATTTGGCAACATGATATAAACAAATTAGGTTAACCCCAGCAACTTCCCGAATGATAAACCAACACAAACTAGAAGTAAGCTAAACAGTGGTCAATCCATGATGATAATGACAAAGGATTTCAACGGATAAAGAGGCTCACCATGATGGAGTTCTGTCATAGCAAAACAACCAGGGCAATCCAAATTATCAATTCCATCAAAATATTGATCCCTGTGCTTTTTGGTCCCCAGATTAATCACCGAACCACCCCAGAGGCTGCAAAGAAACATGTCAGCTGATGGCAGAGCAAAGTATAAGGTCAAAAGCTTTGAACCACTCAATTTGTCAATGGCTGTAAACAAAAAAGACAAAGTCTTTTAAGGATCAGAGAAAACTTGATGGCACTGATTACATGATTCAGATACAAGCAGCAGACACAAAAAATGAGGTTCATCTATCACCAATGGCAGATGCGACAATATAATGGAAAATTGCACTCCGTGCTACTATCACAACTTGAAAAGGAAAACAAATAGTTAAAGCCACACTAGGACGGACAAGACAAGTAAAAAGCCAGTGAAAAGAGCACAGGAGTTTCCCATGGTTCCCTGACTTCATTAAGCAGCTGATTTGATTTGGCAGACCAAGGGTAGCACCAATACAGTTGATAATTGGGAACCCAAACAATATCCTATCAGAAACAAGTTAATGAACATAAAACTCAGCAGCCCCTATCATAGCCAAACATACTGAGCTATGAAGTGATTATGCTTGCATTGATGCAAAAGGTCCAGAGTAAGGAAAAAAGTTTATCAACCTGTCAATGTGAATTATTCATTTTTCACAGTTGACAGCTGACTGGACTAAAGTGGCAGATAGCTAATCTGTCGTACGAGGTATTCCTGCCGAGAGTTCAAATCCATCTCTGTTCCCCTCACTTGATATTTATCTTTCTAATTCTAGAAATCCTGATCGACTTGGTTGGATTTAGATAAATGGAATGTATCAAGGGCAGAGGATGCCTGATTATGCAGCAGGATCTGCGCGAGCTCTTGTCTCATGGTAGTCTGCTCCACTCTCCAGGTGGAATATATGGGATGTACGGAAATGAACAAATATTAAGTTAAAAACATGGATACATGATGTGCCAAGTTTTAGCATTTCAGTTGAATTTTACGACTTCCTAAGTAAAGAAACAAATCACAGAGGAAATTAGAAGCAACAATTTGCGCTTCCTCAAAGCAGTCCCCTTATACTCCAGACACCAGCTTTCTCTACTTTATGTATTTTCATTCTTTTTGTGGTCCACAATCCCTACTGTTTTGACATTGATACATTCATCAAAAACTCATAAATTCATGCCTACATTTTTATTTGATGGTTATGTTTCCCTCAAGCAATAACCTTATCCCTTTATCCCACCACAACCATCTAAGAACACCGACAGATTTGTTTGGTCTGTCATCCAGAATTGCCTAAATAAGCAAACAAACATTATTCTCGACACCTGTGTCACTCCATCAAATCCCTTTTTAAGATACATGAAGTCAAGCATATCATGCAGAACCAGTCTCCAGATCCCCATAAACAAAAGAATTTCCCCTTAGACCAGTCATGGAAGAGGAGAAATATTGTTTAAACCTCTTCACCGTATTTTCATGACAGGTGCTCCGGTTCTTGTCAGTATAGCCCAACCTTGTAGAGGATATGCAACATGCCTGCCAACTCTGCATGAAGGGACGTCTTTCTTGCACGTGAATTTGAAAAGATGAAGTTTCATGATTAGAAAATTCAATAAGGTTACATTTTAGTTTTCAATACACAATTTTATTGATATTCTGTCACAAAGCCCTTCAATGACAGGAGCATGGTGGTCTCCACTAACACTTTAATTTTTCAGAGCAAGAAATTGTATTTTACAGTTTACTGAACGCTTTACTTTGTTTCAAGGAAATCTTTAACGAAAATACTGCACTTGAATTAGATAGTCAACACTTTAAAAGATGCAGAGAAAGGACTCTCAACAGTTTGCAGGAAACACAAATATTTCTTTAAGTCAGTTGCTAATATGCCACAGAATTGAGCTCTAATAGAGACTATGATCCATGTAACTGACATAAGTTAGTATAAGGAAAGGCTTGGTTTTGGTTTTGGTGACTGCACTGGAATTGGTCTCGGTCAGCCTAACGCGCCTCCCCGAGTGGAAGCACCATTTTCTCAATACCATCTTGGAAGACTACTTTTGGCAATACCACACTTTGAGAAACATGGATCATGGCAAACTATTAAGAATATAGATCCTCCCAGTGCAAGGTTCCCAAACAGAGTCTATACTCAGGTCAATAGATGCATATGATCCACTTTAATCAGCCTTAGAGATGGCAATCTTTCAATTAAATTGTTGGTAATCAACTGATCGCTCAGATAATCTTAATTAGATAAGCTGTAATTATGAATCAATAAGGCAAACATGGTAAAAGACCTAGAAGCTAGAACGCTCTAACTCGCCGCATGGGCCTTTCGAGTTCCAGGAATAGAAAATTCCAATTTATTCCCCGGATTCCCGGATAAGTGTGAGATTATCCAATAACATCGCCATCTAAAAGCATCTAGAATGAATTTGAAGCCACCCAGTAGTTAAAGAGAAGACAAAACTGCAAATTCCAAACCAAACAAAAGAAAAACGTCGACAACCAGAAGTAGCACACTCAAAATCAAGAGCGCAACAGGAAACAGAAAGAGAGTAAAAGCACGGCTACCTATATTGGACCCCCAATTTAACGCCGAGCGACATGTCAACGGCGCCCGCAGCCTCGACGACGGCGAAGTAGCGCGCGGGGTCGTCGGAGACGAGGCGGAGCGGCCTGATTCCAGCCTCACGGACAAGCCCCACGAGCTGCCTCATGCACAAGTCACGGTGACCATCCCTATCGACCTCGACGGGAGTCCGGAGGTCCGGCCGGGCCTCGAAGAAGCGGAAGACGCGCTCTTGCACGTCGCGATGCTTCCCTCGGAGGTAAGCCGATAGGAAGCTCGGGTCCGTCAGGTTGGGACCAACCCTGGAGCCGCAGGGCGCCGGCGAAAGGAGGAGATGGCGATCCGCCGACGGATCGGGGGCGAGGTGGAGGCTAAGCCGTTCGATTCTCCGGGCGGTGGCGTCGTCGGCCGGATCGCCGGAGTCTGTTCTATGGTTGGTTGCCATTGATCATCACGCAGGCCTTGACTTGCCCGAGTACCTACCCTTTATAGGCCAGTCGCATCACTCGAGGACACGTGGCGGTAGGTCCCATGTCGGATGCGTGCGGAGATGGAGGCTTCATTTGGGCGACCCTGTGTAGACCCCCCGGGGAAAGGACGGGAAAATAGGGTCCGAACTCCATATTCTTGGAGCCCCCGATATTTCCGGTAAACTATTTTAGAATTATAACGTTATTTTCGATAAAAGGGATTTTACCTTCTATACGTTTCATTCCTATAGTAGGTTGTTAAGGTATGAAGTTTGATTTATTTATAACGCTATTTTAGATGATATTACCGTCCGGGCCAGAATTTATTGCGGGTCTCTGGAACCGGATCGTCCATTGAGGAGCTCTATAACCAACAGATAAGGGATCCACGTCGTTTCGGATAAAGTTCTTGAAAAGGAGACAGAATAGAGCAGCGAGGCATCAAGTCTTGTTTGTGGCCTCTCCACGTTAGAAAACTCAGGGGTATTAAGAGAAAAAGTGCAAAGAAAGATACAAGATTTCTGAAGATATCATTTGCTTTGATTTTGAAAAGCAACAATGTGTGAACTCCATTTCGCTGGAAAGAGTAATGAACTGAGTCAGCGTCCAGATTTTTCAGGGAAGTCGGTGTCACGATAATTACGAAATCGATTTGGGTCAGGAGTCGCGATCGGTGTAAGGAGCCCGGACATGGGTCTGGATCTAACCAATGAATTCAACTTTATCGGATTGACCTAAGACCGGACGGAAGTTCCAATCAAAACCGAACCGGATCAGGAAGCAACTGGGGTCAGATCCATTCAAACCAGACCGGAAATAGGAGACAACCTAGTTCGGTTCTGGTTTCATTTTCCATCGAATATAACTCGGGTCTAAATTAGAGACTTTCGTAGTAGCGACGTAAATCCAGTTAGTTATCTATTTGAGTTTGGATTCTTTATCTGTTCCATTATATGTCTACACTTGGTAGGTTCTGGGCGAATCATCGATCCAGTTTTTTTGGAACCAAACAGTGACCGAGCTGGTTCTAGTTCTATTTCAGAATTCACTAATTTCGTTTCCGGTTTCAATTTGAATCCTAAACTTTTTGAAATAGAAAAACGATGTAAAATTAAAGAAAAAATGAAACTGACGGTTTGAAACAGTTTCGAAAACTAGAAAATGGAATCTAAACTTAAAAGGAAATTATATCCTTTTCTGTTACTAGATTTGATCGAGTAGATTCAGTTTCAATTCAGACTCGGATACAAGTGCAACCCGAGCTACGCACTTCTGATGTGGACCCACGAGATCCAAATCCAAATTAGTTAAGCATTTGCTTTTATTTATTTTGATTAAATGGATTTACTGTATCACATTTGGTTTCGAACTAGGATTAGTTCTCCATAAATAGTGAAGAACCATGGGAATTGCAGTAGATTTAGAGTTCAATTGAAGATCCCACATCTCTCCGTATTCGTCCAATCTTATCTTCTTCTTCCTTCTCTCATACTCGTCTTCTTCTTCGCCTATTGTGATTCTCCATTATTGAGTTCTGGTTGATTTATATTGGTTCTTGTTTTTTCTATAGTGCATCGGCTTGAGTCCATGGAGTCCATCGAACTCCCTCCCTCTTTGTTCCGGTCTGTTTGCTTCAATACTTCAATCACGAGGCTGGCCCAGCCGCTCATAGCCCATCATCACCGCCACCTCCTTCTTGGTCAACCATCTGCCTTTTGACCACCAACTTGCTGGAATCTGACCCATCCACCGGATTTCTAAACCAGCTCCCTTACCACCACCGCTCCGCCTTCCCCAGCGCCCTGTCCACCTCCATTGAACTCGCCCCCTTCCGCCACTACCTCGCAGGCATATCCCACAGCAAACACCACCCGAGCTGCCCTGTTTCACCGCGTTCCCATCTCCATCGACGGCCAAGAAATGCTAAATGTCCGTATTACACTAGACCCCTTCCCTTCCTTCCCCCTCCCCTTCCAGGTTTCGCCTATTCTTTTTTATAGATACGATGAAATTTAAATAAAAAAGAGGGGGGGGGATGTTAAAAGCGAAATTTTAAGTCAGTTGACTTCTGGATCTTTCTCATGGTCGCGATGCTCTTACCAGCCGCACATTATGTATATATATATATATATATATATATATATATATATATATATATATATATATATATATATATATATATATATGTATGTATGTGTGCATTGCTTAGAATAAATATGAAGGCAATTGATTGGAGTGCTGATACTCCGAGAAAAAAGATAATCCAAAGAATTATTGGAACTTGAAGCAATATGATCTATGTTAATGTTCGATTGGTGAAGATGCAGTCTTTTTTCTTCTTGCTCTAATAAAATGTTGGTGCTTGTGATGTTGTAGAATCATGATTATTCTTCAGGAGTTTGGCAATTTGAAGGCTATGCGTACGTACCAAGCGGGACATCAGGCGTATGCATAGCACAGAAGGTTTTCCACAGGAAATAATATGCATATTCGTGTATGTGCACCAAAATAAGCCTAAATTAATAAACAAATATACACAAGGAGTTGCATATACTCAAGTAATCATAGTGGAGCATTCTTGATGTTATGACCTGCATGTATGATGGTGCATTCAACCAGTTCCACCACTTTCAGTATTGAATCTATTGGCATGTGAGTATCAGAATCACTGAAAGCACACACACACACACACACACACACACACAGAGAGAGAGAGAGAGAGAGGTGGTGGTGGAAGCAAAGGTACATTTATCATTAGATAGACCAGCAGAGTTCAAATGCTCGTAACTGTACATTTGGTGCTAGACAGCAGCATTACAAACATGTATTCCGATGGAATGTCTTCCAAACGAGACTGCAACATGACATTACAAATAAGCCGGTCAGGCACCTTGAGACGACTCTGTGATCGACATTGGCTTGGGTTTCTTCATAAACATCTATTTAGACGCAATCTCATGTCATCCACCTTCTTTCAAACTCAAATGACAATGTTCTCTCATCAAGCATACTAGCCGGCCCGCACAAGCAACTCAATGCACTGCCCAATTTCTGTTGCATTTGAAACAAACTAGATCAGAAAACATACCAGATAATCCATTCAGAGTTCAAACAACTAGGAGCGTGTTGCAGCTTGTAGATTAATTTAAATGAAAAGCAACCAAACATGACCTGAATGGGATATGATGCAGGGGATGAGGGCCTTGAAGTTTCTGGACTCTGAGAAGAGCGAAAACACCCAGGGCTTCTGCTACCTTCAGGGTTTACTCTATCTTGATATGGACTCCTTGGACCAGGAGACGCCCCATAATCAGGTCTATCTTGAAATGGACTATTAGGACCTGGAGAGCGCCCATAGTCGGGTCCTGGGGAAGTTCCAATCTGAGATTGAGGAGTACCGAATTCACTTCCATATTCACTCTAAAGAAAAGGTGATAAGTCAGAAATTTTGGCATAGAGAAGAAATGTGTATGTGGGTATGAATGTCTTTTGTGTCACACAGAGAAAGGGGGGGGGGGGGGGGCGGTCATGAAAGTATTCATCTCCCGTTATAACTTGACATAAGAAGATCAGTTTATTTCCACGCATCTCATCATGCAAGCACTTTTTCTTTGGTTAGAAAGCCTAACGCACACACAGGCATGCATCCCCCTGGGAATTGAACACACCATCTGTGGGTGGGCGTCAGAGAAACCTACAGGTGAGTGTTAGTTCTGGGTGCATCATACAAGCACTTTGATATAATGGAAACTTTTAGAAATTTTAGTCTAGACAGAGATGTGTGAAGTAAAGTTCAAAAAGATCCCGAGTGCATTAAGGGTAGGTTTGTTTCATGAGTGTAAGAGGAAGCACCTTTGACCTTGGAATTTGAAAATCTGACTTGAGCAGTATGCCCTTCTACTCTTTTTTCTCACTATGTTTTGTGTCAAAAGAAAGTGGGAAGATAGAACTTTTCATATGAAAGGCAAATTCCCATAAACGATTAAACAGACGCCCCTTTACAACAAAGGACATCAGACTGATGTTTCGTTGCATTTCATTTCAAAACAACGAGACCACAGCCAGACAAATAATCAAATCCTTTGAGCTTGAAATCTAATTCTCTTGACCTACATTAAACTTTTCTAGCTAGAATTACCTGTTGATTTGACCCTCCAAAATATATTTTATTAATCAGAAAATAGAAGAATACAAGAGGGAATGAAGAAGGGTGCATGTCGGCATTCCTTGACTGCCACCACCTGTTGCCCACATTTTTTCACACCCCACTAACCCTAATGACAACATTTTAAATACTATTAATCTAACTTGAAAGACTAAAATACCCCTAATTAGTAACTAATAGGATTCAGGTCCCAATGGATCAGAATATGATCAATTGAGATCCAAACCATACATAACCCACACTAATTACATAGAACTGAACATAAAGACATAACACGACACAACCTAGACTCTAAACATTCTGTCAACTTACTCTTCTTGAAGGTCATTGACTGATGCTGATTTGGTGAAAATGTATGTCAATTGATCCTCTGAGCAAACATAAACTAGATTGAAAATTACTTTGAAAATCTTTTCTCTAATAAAGTGAAAGTCGATCTTCCTTTCATGGAAGACTGGATTCTATACTATTTGTAGGGCAACTTTACTATTTGTAAAGAATGTAATTGGAGAGTTTTCTTTAAATCAAATTTCTTCTAGAAGTGAGATAATCCACTGTCCCTCACACATACCTAGAGCGATAGCTCGGTATTCTGCCTCTGCACTAGACCGGGCTACCACAGACTATTTCTTCATTTTCCAGGATACAATATTTCCTCCTACACGTATTATATAGTCTGATGTTGACTTCCGATGAGTCTTCGAACCTACCCAATCAACATCGGAGTAAATTTCTATATCCAAAGTTGGGTGTGGAGTATATAGCAAGCCATACGTGATAGAGGATTTCAAATATCGAATAATATGGAAAATTGTATTCATATGATGTTTAAAAGGACTGTGCATCCACCTACTTGTATATCCAACTGCAAAGCTGATATATGGTCTTGTGATCGTTACATATATCAGTTTTCCTACTAATCTCTGGTATTTTCCAACATCTTCATAGGGTTCTGCAAGCTCGAGATTATCACCCTTAGGAATTTCCATAGGAACGGAGCATATTCGACAATCTTCCATTTTCGTTTCCTTCAGTAGGTCTAGGATATATTTCCTCTGGCTTAAGAATAATCCATTCTCTTTATGAATTACTTCTATTCCCAAAAAATAATGTAACCTTCCTAAATCTTTCAGATCAAATAATGTATGGAGCCTTTTTTTTAGATAGGTTATAGCTTCAGCATCATCTCCTGTAATGATAATGTCATCTACATATACCAGTAATATAATAGTCTTCTGATCTCGTCTGATGAAGAGTGTGTGATCACTGACACGTTGCTTAAAACCCAACTTCATGATTCCATCACTAAATTTTTCAAACCATGCCCGTGGAGATTACTTTAACCCATAAAGTGATTTATTTAACTTACAAACCTTGTTCTGCGTTTTTTCCATTGTATACCCGGGAGGTAAATCCATATAAATGTCTTCTATAAGATCACCTTGAAGGAATACATTCTTAACATCTAACTGCCATAATTACCATCATTTATTTACTGCCAAACTCAAAATAATCCTGATAGTGTTCATCTTTGCAACAAGAGCAAATGTTTCTGTATAGTTTATACCAAAAGACTAGTTGTACCCTTTAGCTACTACTCTAGCTTTATATCTTTCTATATTGCCATCAGCCTTATACTTTACAGAAAATACCCATTTACATCCCACTGTTTTCCGTCCTGCGGGGACATCTGTTAGTTTCCACGTGTTATTCCTTACAAGGGCTGCAATTTCTTCATTCATTACTGTTTTCCACTCTGGATGTTGTCTTGCTTCTTTGTAGGTTTTTGGTATGAGAGTAGAATCTGCATTCATAATAAACACCTGATATTCTCTGGGATAATTAGAGTAATATACCATTTTTTCCAAGGAATATTTCGCTGTTTTCCGTTTTCCTTTTCTGATAACAATAGGTAAGTCATCCAACTCATCATTAGAATGTTGAGAGACTTCCTGAATCTGATGTGAAACTGATTCTGGGACGGAATTATGATAAGGAGTGATTGATAGTTGAGGAGCAACAACCTTCCTTTCCCCTCTGGTATACACTTGTATATTTTCTGTACGAGAAAATGACATCTCTTCCTCTCCTTCATCATGTATACGATGTGCTTATGCTGGTGGAAGTGGCATGACATAGGGAGTCTGCATAGATGAATTATCAACTTCTGATGAATCATAAAATGAAGTATCTTCATGAAAAGTGACATCCATTGTAATATATAGATTTCTTCTTAGTAGATCATAGCATTTATAACCTTTTTGGGTAGACGAGTATCCCAGAAAAATACATTTAATCGCTCTAGTATCTAACTTATCCCTTAATCCACGATGAACATGTACAAAACAAGTACAACCAAACACCCTTGGGAGCAAATGAAATTGTTTCTAAGAGGGACACAATAAATGAAATGAAGTATCTTCATGGAGTACACTACTGGGCATTCAATTTATCAGGAAGACTGCAGTTAAAACCGCTTCACCCCAATAGTATTTAGAAGCATTACATCCAATGAGAAGTGTCATTCCAACTTCTAATATATGTCTATTCTTTCTCTCTGCAACCCCATTCTGTTGAGGAGAATAGGCACATGAAGTCTGATGCAAGATTCCCTGTGCTAGAAAGTATGAATTAAGAGATTGAGACAAACTCACCCCCATTATCACTACGAAAAACTCTTATAGCTCTCTGAAATTGAGTATGTACAAATTGGCAATATATTGGAAGAATATTCTTCACTTCATCTTTGGTTTTCATAAGATATATCATTGTGAATCTAGTACAATCATCACTAAAGGAAACAAAATACTTATATCCATGCACAGATGTAATAGAGCAAGTGCCCAAAATATCCGAATGAACAATCTCAAAAGGAATAAGAGATCTGTCTTCACTTAAAGGAAAAGAAACACGATGATGCTTAGCCTTTTGGTAAGTCTCACAATTTAAATTCAAATTATTACAATCCTTAAATTTTCTAGTATGGGGAAAGGTTTAGTTGTTGTTGTTGTATTACAATCCTTAAATTTTGGTAGTAACATTCTCAGATAATGGTAAATGTCCCAGTCTTTGATGCCATCGACATATGTCCTCTTTCTGTTCCCTGGTGATCACAATTGATTGCAATGCTGCTCCTTTATGATCCTCGCAGAAATATAAGCCTCTTCTCACACTACCATGTCCAAAGATCCTATTTCTAGTAATAGCAAACACAGATAATAAGTTGATTAAGATATTTGGAACATACAGGACATTCTTTAAGATACCAAACGAAGTAGTAATACTTCATTTTCCAGCTATGGGAGTATAGGAACTATCTGCGAGTTTGATATTAATGCTGTCTTGAGATAATTCATAATTATCAAAAAAACTCTCTTCGATTGACCATATGATCTGTCGCCCCTTAATCAATAACCCAAATACGTAAATAAGAAGAACCAATATTACCCTGAGTCAGGAAAGAAAAAGGATATGCCACCGTGGCCTGAGGATCACTGTGAGATGATGTAGACGTAGATTGAGAATCAGTTAATCTGGCTTTAAGGAGTTCAATTTCTTTCTTCATATTTGCTAATAAGACCGTACTATCATCATTCATTGGTTTCTCTGTCTGATCACTGCTGAAATAAGCCGTGTTGGATCGATTCTGATTTTGAAACTGAGTAGGTACTCAAGCTAATTTCCAACATGTTTCCCTCGTATGGCGTGATTTTCCATAATGTGAACAGATTAATTTATCCTTGTCTTCAGAAGTGGTCCCAGATATGTTTCTGCTTCGTCCATAACCTCCTCTCTCCCTAGAAAATGTGGGAGTAGATGTACCTCTTCCTATGAATGCTTAGGTTTCTGATATATTCACTTTGGTTTCCTTTTCTAACTGCTTTCTGTCCTCTTTACGAAATAGGAGAGAATATATTGTACTGAATGGTGGAAGTTCTTCTCTACTAAGAATATTGTTCTTAACAGCCTCATACTCAGAAGAAATTTCCCATAGAAGATCAAATACTTTTCGCTCTTCAAATTCTTCATTGCGTTCAAGTGTGCAGCCCTGACATTTAGTTTTGGAGTAGAATTGTAATTCCTCCCACATACCTCTGAGTTCTGCATAGTACTCACTAATAGTTCTTCCTCCCTTTCTGCACTTCCTAATCTTTTCTATAAGATCATACTTCTTTGTAATGTTTTTTCTCTAGGCATAAGCCTCCTATACTGCCAACCATATCTCTCTGACTGTTTCCAAGAACATAAAGGTACTGCCAATAGAAGGTGTCATAAACTGAATCAACCAAGCACAAGCCAGTGCATTTTCTTTTCTCCATCTAAAATAAAGAAGATCTGTACTTGAGGGTTGAGTTATTTCACCCGTTATGTAATCTCAACGCCCCCTGGCCATAATTGCCAGTTCAATTGAACAAGCCCACTGAAGATAATTTTTTCCATCTAATTTCAGATTGGTTATCTGAAACCCCTCATTTTTATCTGTAGAACACTGTTGATTTGTATCACTCATCTTGGTTATTTCCATGAATATTTTCAAGGTAATCTTTTTTTTTAATCAACTATAATTTAGATTAAATACACTTGAAACACGATCAAATCAGAAACTATGTGTATGAAATACACAAAGAGACTGAAATACCCTGGGGATCTGCTTCTCACTTCAAGAACCCGTGAACCCTAAGTTACTTGTGCATGACCCTCTATTATGTACTTCATAAAATCGTGAAACACGATATGAAGAAGAAACATAATACCAATGTAATCCATAAAATTACTAATATAATTTGCACTTTACTGATTCCTTAATCTCAATATGAAATATGCAAATCACGGTATCTTCAATCCAATGGATAGAATCCCCTCTTTTTATGGATTCTTTCTATGATAATTAAAATAGAAGAAAACATTCAACCAAATAATCAAATAAGCTTACGATTTTGACTAAATCCACTTAATCGGCATGAGAACACTTCATGATGGCTGAAACTTCACGATTAGGCTCTGATACCATGTTGATTTGACGCTCCAAAATATATTTTATTCATCAGAAAACAGAAGAATACAAGAGGGAATGAAGAAGGGTGTAGGTCGGCACCCCTTAGCTGCCGCCACATGCTGCCCACGTTTTTTCACACCCCACTAACCCTAATAACAACATTTTAAATACTACTAATCTAACTTAAAAGACTAAAATACCCCTAATTAGTAACTAATAGAATTCGGATCACAATGGATCAGAATTTGATCTATTGGGATCCAAACCGTACATAACTCACACTAATTACATAGAATTGAACATAAAGACATTACACGACACAACCTAGACTCTAAACATTCTGTCAACTTGCTCTTCACAACATTACCCACTCAACAGAATACATTTTCCCATCTCTCCCATCAAGATGTTTCATGAAGAAAAATTAAAATAAAGCAGAAACTATCTATAAATTCTGTGGGAAAACGAAAGAGACAGTATATCATATATACGTGATTCCACTTACCATTTCACTTTGGCATGGGGATTTAGTAAACATCCTTGGTGGTGTCCTTGATATGGCATAATCGCCATCAAATTCAAGTCCATGCATATCTTGACGTGGGTCTGGAAGCTTTGCTTTCTAATCAGAGCATTATAAGACAGAGTTGCAGCATTATTCATCTTTAAAACTAAAAGGATGTGCTCAAATAAATGATAGCACTCAATCTAAAGTTCTAAACAACACTAAACACATCTCTATAAGGCTAAACTGGAAAAGGATACCGTTGCAACTAGAAGTCTAGAAGCACCATCATATCTCCCCAAAACAGGACAAAGATGACAAAGAGACCAATTATTCCAATCAACTATGCAAATGTGATACAAGAGAAGAAGTGCTAAAGAAAAAAGATTCCTGATCGAAGTTAATAAAAAATCCATCTTATACCTGAAATACTTTTCCCAATATCTTTAGTCCCTTAGCTCTTGCTCTTAGTTCCTCCTTTGGTACGGAATTTCCATGTAAAACCTTCCATTTACAAACAGTGAGACAAAAGGCTTACACTCAACAAACAAAGATGAATTATAACAAGCTCACTCAACATAATCTACCATGATGCACAGATTTTCTAGGCATTACAATCATTCTTGTGATTATTTTATGGGTATAAATGCTAGTTGATGATCTTGTTGTCCTAAATAGAGATGCACATAAAGCAGGAAGAATATTGTGAATGCCATTTTCTTAAAACAAATGCATCTTACAGCTTTTGACTATTATTCTGGTTTGAATATTCACTAAGGTCATTCTGCTGCCTTCATTCAAAATTTCAAAGTGTTGTTGTAAGGCTTTAGGCAGTGTCAGTCTTGATGACCTAGCCGTCCTTTTTAATCTGGTTGCATCCTTTGCTATTGTCCTACATGTTGGAACTTGCTTACTAAGCTTTTCGTCCTTTTACCCTTTGCTGGACCCCAAGGATTTCATGGAATTAGGTTGAAGTAAGTTAACACCTGATGATATCATGAAATAATGCTTGATGGCCTGAATCTTGACAAGTAGCGAGGAGTAATATGAATTAAGCTAGGAGACTGTCTGGAATGCGAGTGCAAGATACCTTCACAGGTTAGAGAAGAGATAACTGATCCTTAGACGGATGAGCTATGTCAGTAAACTTCTTTCTATCAGAGATATGCTTCGGACTTAACCGGCAACATTCTATTGAAATCACTGGTTTCTCAACATGTTGACTGAAATTGGAAGAAGTAGGCTGATGTTTAAATTCTACTTACAACATGGTGCATTTCAAAATGAACAGCATACCCCAAGCCAAAAACCTGTGTTTCTGGGTGATGGTAGGGTGATGCTACTTACAGAATCTCAAACAGAATATTGGTATATACATGTTTTTATAAAACTTGTATGTTTTGCATCTTTTTATTTAGAATTTGCATGGAGCTGTCCTTTTGCAATACATATTACCATTTATCAGGAATGGATCAAATAGTGAGGCTACCTTACTGAAATCTATGACTGCCGGCCATGTTCCGGAGTTTCCTTGAATAGCCAAAAATTTCCTCACATAGCCAACTTTTACCTGGACCATTTTCTATGACCAATTTTATCTTTGCATAGCTATTATGACTTGCCTGAGGCTCATGCAAAGGAAGACTACGATTAATTGTAGTATGAATTTGCATAGGGAAGAGGAAAAGGTGAACCGCCTGGTGGCTGAAAACAATTTCACTTTGAATTAATGCTTAGTGTCCTCTACATGGATGAAACTAAAATTGGAATCCATTTTCTATGCATTTTCCTTCATACAGTTCACTAAGGTTGCAACAATACCGGGTTCATGATACTTCAGAAGGTTTAGCACAATTCTTAAGATTTTGATTTCCATCCATCACTCGCACGAAGCATGTATGGCAGTTCATGGAAGAAGAATACCATTTCACAGACATGTGTCAATGTAGACTCTATGTCAATAACATTAAGCTTCCAAAGGGAACTGATCATCAATCCCTTCTTGGACATAAGAAAAGCTTGAATATCATTCTCATTGAAGTCCCCTTCAGTGATAAAATGCTTTTTGATGTCTTCTTGCAGCTTAAACAAAGCAAAAGCACCTGACATGATGAAAATGTTTTAACATCATATGTTTTCATCACAGTAACAGAAATTCAACAGATAATAAAATGAGAAAGGCACGATTAAAGTAGTCCTGGCATATTGAAAAATGGAGGTGCACTTGCGTACAGATGTGAGAATTTGAAGAACATTCAAAATACAGGGAGGCTGATGAAGGTGCAAGACATGTTGGAAGGAAACAACAAAACGTGATCTTGCTCTTTTATATTTATGATCCAAGATAGATAAGAATGGAAACTTAGCATCCATGTAGCTTACCCCACCTAGTGTAAAAAAAAAGTGGTTTTAGTTTCGGTTTTGGTTAGTGACAGAAATTTAATACTGAAAAACGACATCATTAAAAATTTGTAGGTTTTGGAGTTATGCTTTTGTGATACCATGTACCATAGAGAGCGCTTGTAGGAAAAATCAGTGCATTTAGCCGTTAGTTCAGAGGCTTTGAGGATAGAGGAAATATTTCTCAGGAATTAACAGGAGGGGCAGAAAGCAGTTGCTAAAAATCAGTCATTACCACTTGCAGCTGTGACTTGTGACTTCAAAAAATGACCTTTGTTCCTAAACCATTCTGCCAAAAATGGGACACCAAGGTAGATGGCTTTCTTGCCTAGTTCCTTCGCTGCTTGTCTTACATAAATGTAGCCAATAGTATGCAGTATCTCAATGCCAAAAGCTGCAGTCAAATCAAATCAATCACTTCACAGGCAACAGCAGATGAAAGGTTCAAAATTTAACATAACCAGAACTGCTTAACCAGGTGACTACTTAAACCAAATAAAAGCTTGTTTCTAACATAAAATGAAGTTAGGTACCGAAGTAGATGGAAACCAATTATCCTGCAGACAGTAACATGGAAAGAAAAGGTTTTATGTTGTCCAACGTCCACAGAACTTAACTGTCAATCTCCATGTAAATTTTGAATCAGTCATTAAGTTATAGCCATGGGTTACGACTTAGATAATCAGTCGTGTTACAGTTCAACTGAATAATAGCAACAAAAGGTACGGAAGATTTTTTTGAGAAATTTACCTGAAAATTTTAGTCTTCCAGCTTCAGATTCTGCATGGTTGATGAAAGCTTCCATATCACCATTCACATATGGATGAAGGAAGTCTTTTAAAGTACAAGCAAGTTTTTCTTCCCTTTCACATTGGATAACCTAAAAAGGAGAATGGCATGCCACTAAATAAAATGAAAGGGAGAAACAACTGACTAAGTAACTTAACACGGTCAGATATGCATTTGGTTACAGACAAGCAGATCAAAAAGGTTTTGACATGTCCTGATGGGGTCACACAGTCATTCCGTGTCAACCAAGGAAAGTTATTTAAAGAAACCAATTACAGGCAAAGCCTCTACTAGTGCAGCACAAAAATGATCATTTGGTAAGGATGGTTGCTACTTCATCGACATCACTTTTAATTAAAAAATCATAAAATACCAGCACTGACTAATTTGCATGGCATTACATGTGAACCAGATTGCATTGGTTTCATGATGCTCACCATCACAAGTAACAAAGTTTGAGGAAATATTTTCAGAAATAATAGATTATCACCATAAGCCCAGATAAAGGAGGGTTGCGTTAGGCTTCCGACAGCCAGCATAAAACTTTGTCGGACATACCTTGGATTCTACAAAAAAACAAAGAATCCATATAGCCGACCCCATCTAGTATGGGAAAAGGCTTAGTTGTAGTAGTTGTAGTAGAATAGATTATCACCACATACCTGCATCTGCTCTTGAATTTTCTTGATGTCAATGTTTTCTCCTTCATTAAACATCTCAAATGACGCCATTGAAACCATAGCAAACTGCCCAATATAATCATTGAACTCTTCACTACCAAATAGCATGGTGAACATTGTTACAGGATCAAGCATGCCCTCCCTGAGCATATCATGCAAATCATTTTCAATATCTATGTGAAAAAAGTACAATCCAAGAAGGTTCATTTTAACACAGGCATAGCATGTTACGAATTGCGGTTGGCAAATATGTAAGCAACTCAAATCAAGCTTCCAAAAGAAAACTGTCTTTGCTCAGGGTTTATAATTTACTTTGATATACATGATTTTCCAAAGCTGTCATATACGTCTCGCTTTGTTGGATCACTCAGTACCTGATACGCTTCTCCAAGTGCCTGCAAATGATTATTTGAATTACTACACCAAAGCATTTGGCATGATATCTCAAACAACAAAATTTATAACTTACTAATATTTGTACAACAACAACAACAACTACTAAGCCTTTTCCCATACTAGACGGGGTCGGCTACATGGATTCTTTGTTTCCACAGATCCCTATCGTGTGCCATGTTAGCAGTTAACTCACAATAAAATAGATCATTCTTTATTGTTTCTTTCCAACACTTTTGTGGTCGTCCTCTAGCTCTTTTAATACTTTCCAAATTTAGCTTTTCATACCTTCTTACAGGTTCTTCTTTTGGTCTACTTTTTATATGTCCAAACCATCTTAAACGATATTCTCTCATTTTATCCTCTCTTGGTATCACTCCTAATTTGTTTCTAATAACCTCATTATGTATACAGTCTTTTCTTGTATGACCACTCATCCATCTCAACATCTTCACTTACTAATATTTGTAAACCAAAAAAATGGAATAATACTTTTTCATGTTTTGATATTAAACTAACCAGGCAAAAACAACCATATGAGTGAGAGAGAGGTGTTTTATCTTTTCTCTACAAGCGATAACAGTTACTTCTATAAGGTAGTAGCATAATGATTCAGTATCTTTTTTCTTTTGTCATTTTCTGGAAAAAGCACGATTGCTCTAGCAAGTAAATGAAAGCACCTCATGTATTTGTCCATGTGGCCTATATTTAGAACTATACCTGCATATGACGTACAAAAAGGTATATGCATTTACATCCACAAATGGCATATTCACTCTTTGTATCAGTATCTTGAAATATGCTTCTAATATTCATTTTATTATTCTCATCAGAATATTCAGAACCATTGTCATGAAAAGTCTAAACTATATCAAATCGAGTGCGACATTGAAAACTCTGGGGATATTTATTATGAAAACAGACATTCATTTACCACTAAGTTCTTGATAATTTCGAACATTATCTCCATATCTGAAAATATTGCAATTTTAATGCATTAGAGTTGTATTAAGACATATACTTTTAAATTGTTATATTAGTTGTCTAATTTATTAAATATATTTTTCTGTATATTGTCAAATATTGTGAGATTTTCCTTCCAGAGATTTTCCAGTAACAAGAGATTTTCAGTCATTTCAAGTATGATATATCTTTTATATCATGTAACCTTCAACCAATTGATACAATCAGACCACATCTGAAATACCAATCATACGCAAAAGATAGTAAAGCTGCAGAAATTTGCAATACAACTTACCTGGAACTTCTCAGCCGCCTCAGGATCATTTGGATTTTTATCTGGATGAACCTTTCTTGCCTGCATGTTTGGAATTCACAACTTTAACACGTTAAGTAAACCTTAATCATCATATCAACATTCAAAGAATCCACCATCATGAGTCATGCAAGAGGTAGAAGAATTTATGCTTTTAGCATATGATTAAAAACAACAAGGCAAGGAAGTTTTTGCATAACCTGCAAAAGCACCTCTTTTGTATGCACGCATTCCACAAAACTAACAAGTGCGCATCCACAGTCTTTCTTATATTTTCTTTTATATAATGCACAAGTATTCCTGTCCCTTAGATAAATTCTTTGGAACCTTTTAGAGAACATAACAAGTTGCACAACTGAATACCTATATCGTTTAGTCTACTCTGTTCTCTAAAGTTTCAGTTCAAACTCATCTTAACTAATCTTACATACAGGACATGCTTTTACTCTTCTTTTGTAGTAGTTATGGACCTGGACAATTATTTGACTAAGCGAGGCAGCAAAGGCAGAGGGGATTATTGAATTTAAGGGAAAGGGAATTCAACTTATCTTCTAACCGAAATTCTTATGTTTCCATTCATTTTGACAATGATACTTGAAACTTTCAATCTTTCAAATTCTCCGTGCAGATTTCTCCACTGACTTAGATAGGAATTTGAATTCCCCACAAGTACAGAAACATGGTTACTAGGTCGATGCCATAACTTTGAAGATTGTACACGATGAAAAGAAAAATGTGTTGGTACGTATAAGATGCCACTAAATTTCTTGAAATTCTAGCATTAACAGTTCTTAATCCCAAGTAAATTCATCCAAATTTATTTAAGTAAACCATCATCAGAAAATTGGACACTTAATCACCTAGCAAATTATCAAGCAAATTCACAACCACCTCTAAGCTGTTTCCCGAAGAAGCCAATAAACCAAAAGTCAGTGACAAGGGGTACTTCCAAAAATACAAACGTTCCTCTGAGGGAACCATATCAAACAAAAAGTTGACGAAGCCGAGAAATCAAAATTACAAAATCCCAAAGTTCTAAAACAATTACGGCAGAAAACAACAACACGAATGACGGGCAAGAAGAAGTAAAACGATCACCTTGACGTAGTATGCCTTCTTGATCTCGGCCTCTGTGGCGTTCCGGGAGACACCTAGAATCTCATAGTAGTCGAGCTCCTTCGCAACCATCTCGCAATCACTACTTTTAGATGGCAAGGAAGCTTGAAAAGAATACGGGTTTTTCTTCTTTCTTTATGAATGAACAAAGAAATACACAAAGAGAGAGTTCATCATGAATGAAAACACACACATACACACACAAATCATACGACTTAATTTTGAGAGACGATACGGCTTATTTGGTGAGTGGGAATTAAAAGTCTGGGAGTAGTGAGAAGAAGTTGATGGTGACGTCGTTGGCCCGCTTTCATTGAAGCCACCATGCGCGCTTGTGTGTGTCTGTGAGTGTATGTGTGTGTGTGTGTGTTAGAGAGAGATTCTCAGGAAACCATTGGGTATGTGTGGACGTCCGTCTTTTGCATATTGACTTTCCTGCTCTAAATGGATCAGAATGTGAATTTGGATCTAAGGAACTGTTTGGAATTCAAAGATAGATACTCAAAAGTTAAATTTTAGATTTTGGTAAATCTTGGATTTGTAAATAGTTCTTCGAAATCCATGGAAAACTTACTCCAATCATGACGCTAATAGCATTAAGCTATCGACATGGTAAACGAAGAAAGAATAAGGTTCCCTTGGATTTGATGAATATTTCCTTCAAAGTAATAATCTCAAATAGAAGACTTAAAAGGTTGCCAAATCTACATGCAACTCCATGAAATTGGGGGCTAACTCCCTTTCAAATTTGGTTCTAAAAGCATTTTGCAACTTGACTTTGTTTATCATTTTTCTTGTTACAGTACGAGGACGAAGCCTAATCCAAAAATGTGAGTGGGCGCGTTCGGTTTTGTAGTATCATTGTAGTTCATCTAATATAGAGATTAAATAAAGATTTTAAGAAGGGGAAGCTCCAAAAATGTTCTGCAAGTTGGCTCGCACTCGCATGATAAGTAAAGCTTGATCTGGTTCAACTACCAGTCATGCATTTCTTTCCTATAATTTGATTTTACACCTTATAGTCAAGCATGAGAATGCCCTTGAGTGCAAGATTGACCAAAGTCAATAAGGATTGTATAAACACTTAAAAATCTCAAAATACAGGAAATATCATGCTTCTATCATGGCTATATTTTAGCATTACATTGCTGTTTATCGTTTTTGCAAAAAATCCAGAAAAGCATGTGTTTTTTTATGGTTTCACAGTTTTGAGCTTCACTTTTTTTTTCAAAAATAAAGTTTTTTGAATTCTATAGTTTGGCAGTTTCAGCATTGATGTATTACTCCTTTAGGGCCCGTTTGCATCATGGAACTCGGTGTAACTCTGGGGTTGGGACAGAGAGTTCCATGGTACCAGGAGTTTTTGCACATTCAACCGTTGAGTCAGGTTTATTAAGACTTACTAGGTAAATACTTGGATTAGTTAGCTAGCTTTAAACGGGACTCAACAAATAACTAGCTTGAAGGATATAATTCAGACCTACTGAAACCAGGGCTGGTCCAATTAAGGTTGGACGCCACACTGACACTGGATCCGGACCCAGAATCCACTTTTGAATCTCACATTTAGACTCAACATATAATCCACAGTCCAATATCCAAATTGCACAGTTTTGCAAAGTTCATGGTGTTGCAAATGTGATAAAGGTTGGACGCCCAAGATGTCAATGCACCCATCAAGAAAAAATAGTGGGTTTCCTACCATTTGAAGTCCAATAAGGGGTAACACACAAGGAGCAATAACTCACCTCACCACGGGGTGGACTCACAAGTTGAAGGTCGTGAGTTCGATACCCAGGCATGCATCTGGGTTCAACTCACCGTTCATTGGCTCACAAGTTGAAGGTCATGAGTTTGATACCGAGAATGCATCTAGCTTCGACCTCACCGTTCTATCCGAGAAAGAGTCGAATAATATGAAAAGTCGAGGCCTGATCCCTAGCTTTTAAGATTATAACTTTATTATCATACAGCATAGTTAAATTACCTAGAAAAGCTAGAAATATACATCTATTTTCCATCATATTATACTCAAATATGTATTTTTATTCATTTATTCTAGATTTTTATTCGTATTTCATTTTCATCCAATTCTTTTTTTTCATATCTCCTATATTCTCATCCAATATACCATTCAAGATTTAGAAAATTATATGTGCCGAGATTCAAAATACAGAAGGAAAAGCTGGCAGGGTTTGGTAATATTGGACTTAAAACAGTCATGTTTGAAAAATGTGTGGTTTTGACTCATGAAACGAGACTAATTAAACTTGTTCATAGCAAACAAGTCAAATGCAAGCGCGAGTTTTGGATGTTTGGTTGAGTTCATGGGCACAAGTCGTTTAGCTCACACGAGTACCGTTTGACTGGGTGCTTACATTGACATTTATGTGGATTAGGTAAGTGCTCAGAGCCTACTTCCGCATATATACTGCTTTAGACATGGCCGGTTTCAAACTGGCCTGGTGGTTCCAACCAGAACCGGACCGGCTGAAAAGGAACTGGGGAACATCCAATTCGGTACCAATATCACCTTTCATGTAACCAAAACCAGCCTGAAACTGGAACCAGCAGTTCCAAGTTGTTGGTTCCAGTATTTTTAGATTTTTCTTTGAATTGCAAATGTTTTAAAAACATTTTTCAGTTTCAAGCATTTCAGAACTTCCCTGAAGACAGTTCTGAAACCGTAACTGGAACTGGTCTTGGGCTGGTTCAGTTATGATTCTGTGTTTCGTGGTAACCGGAACCTGGTGGTTCCGGTTCACCCAAAACCGGCCATCCCTGGCTCTTATGGGGCCTGAGGATTTTGGGTGCCTCGATCAGCTAGCAGTTCAACTCAGCTTGTTGAAGAAAAAGCTCACAGATCCATAATTGGATCAGACCTGAACCTAACAAAGATGTTGACAAGGTTCGCATAAAGGGGAGTCAACCACCAAACTAGACCAGTCGATAACCACACACACGCACAAGCACAAATTCGTCTAGCAGTAAGGAATCACAAAATTTCGAAGGAGGACGTATATAGCAATTTAAAGTTTTTTGACCACAAGAACTTTACTATGAGAGAATTATTTTGGGCCACTACATATGAAAATGATTTTCACACACACACACACACATAATTGAAAAAAAGGAGCCAAAGAGGGCCTAAAATCCTGCTTCCATCGCTCGATCATCAATAGTTGAAACTTCATATTTTAGGTAAGATTTACCCCACATTCATAAGGTGGTGTTGTAATTACAAAGATAGCCCGATAAATTCCTACATAAAAGATTTTCTAGATTGTTGGGGGCGTCCAACTCCAGGAAATTCATAAGAACAGGCCTTGTGGTCGGCAAGGAGCCTCATGAACATGAATTGTGTGCATGAAAACGTCACTGTGACAGAAGCCAGGAGACTCTCAACTCAGGCCTGTGATTGTTATCACTAATCTGGCTCAGAAGTCCAACATTTCGGACGAATGGCAGTCTAAAGAGGATTGGCAGCACAGTGTTTCTAATGTTTGGAGCAAAGCGTGACGTCTTGCTTCAGGGATCACTTGCTAATACTTTTAGGTGTATAAGTCTCTCTCTCTCTCTCTCTCTCACACACACACACACACACGCACTCACACACACACGCAAAAGAAGTTTATCATTACAGGTAACTATAAAGCACATTCATCATGTTTAACCGCATCGGGTTTCACCTCTTACAGCAGGCATTTTACTTTTCAAGAAAATGCCTTCTGACAACGGTTTAAGTTTTACTATTCATCAACTAATTCATGATGCCATTTAACAAATTCATTTATTTAATAATCAGAGTTCGTTTCATAACCTTAATTTCTGTAAGTATATATATATATAAAGAGAGAAAGAAATATCTTATGTACAACTGTATAATTTATTTTTTAAATTCAAATCTCTATCATTGATCACAGTCATTAAACAGTTTAAATATTTGAGTAAATTTAGGCATACATTTGATTGAATATATATCACTCCCTCTCTCTTTTATCTATCTATCTATATATATATATATATATATATATATATATATATATATATATATATAAAGATGAATGAGTTGGACCAGTAATTCTAGAGGGAAAAAGAAAAACTCGGCAAAATATTCGAGGAAAACCTTACAAGGGATGAAACGTAGCTCTGCCCGACATCAACACTTGAACATTGATTCACATCTCTAACCAAAACCATGCCTTCTCCAACAGTGACATTGGCTACATAGATTCTTGCAAGATGGTGAGCCTTCACATATCTAATTCGGCAAAGTAAATTAAAAACAATTTTGTGGCAACAAATTTCGACCCAGAGAGAGAGAGAGTTACCACAAGGTAATCACATTGAACACAGTTTTTTTCTAGTAACCAATCTCACAATAATTAACTATTGTGAAAACCATTTCAGTCAAATTTCCACATTTTTACATCCTAGTATCAAGCAAGGGAAGAGGTCGATGCTCTGACCAGAAAGAGAACACCCATCACTTCTATTATTTGTTATGTCACACCCCACAAACAAATGAATATATTCATGAACCTTAAGAGAGCATGACGAAAAAACATTCAAAGAATAACTACTGAATCTAAACTGTGTATTAGGAATAGAACGAAGAAATACAAGGCAGACAGCCGCACCACTTCTCCATAGCTAGAATCATCGACTGTACGGGGTTTCCTGTTTTCTCTGAGACAGCACTTGGTAATGGTAATTCTGGAGGCAAATGGCGGTGAATAGCCTTTACTGCTTCAGCGACACCATCTTCACTTTCAATATTTTTTGCTAATTCTAAAGCTCGTAGTTTTACCTACAAATCATCAATAATATTGACTTGTTCCATCAGTTGTACCATCAAAGCAAAGATTTGGAAAGATGTAAATGAGAGGACCATGTGTCATGTAAAGTCATCAATAATATTGACTTATTCCATCAGTTGTACCATCAAAGCAAAGATTTGGAAAGATGTAAATGAGAGAACCATGTGTCATGTAAAGTCATCAAAATTCCCGGATAGCAGTTCAAAAACCAGGAAGCATAATCAAGCCCTTATTGTTTTTTAAAATGTACATAGGAAAAAAAAGAGGCTTTTTCATAAATCTGCAATTATTGACTAGGTTAGATTGCGACAATAGATGCACAATGAAAAGCAAAGTACAGATTGGAAAAACTCCACAGAAGAATAAGCGTAAATATTTTTAACAGCATGATCGAGTTGGAACAATTAAAAGGATCCTCGAAGTTAACAGAACCAGAAGGAATACATAATGGAGAACAAGCAGCTATGACAAACTACACAACATAAAAGTCTTACGAAGTTTGGAATTGTTAAAAGGTTCAAGATAAAAACTTGCCATGTTAGTAACCTCACCTATACCAAATTCATTCCATACTAGCGAGAGCAACATAACAGATCTGATTCTGTCATACACAATAAATCAAGTATAATTTCATAAAACACAACTCAGATGTAAGATTGTAAATTAGTACAATTTGACTTACAACTCTAATGATCATTTACCAAGAAAAGAAGTTCCTAACAGAGATGGTACTTAGTGAACTTCCACAAAGATATAAGAGAACAAAACACAAATTGTTCAAACCGAACTAGAAAGAATCTAGTTATTGTCTTGGAGAAATAACCAAATAGTAAGGTGTTCCACCGTACAACAAAAGCATTTATGCTATACATTCAACTACATCCATTTTCTTTGAGCAAAGCATTGAAAAGTTCATTATGAACTGAATTTGCCATTGTGAGTTCCTAAGCTCATTTCACCACATGAGCTCATACTCGAGTCTTTTTTTCCTTTTCTTGTGCCAATGCTCATACTAGACTAAAGAAGGCACATAAAATACTGTATAGTCAAAATTCAAATAAAACATCCAAACACCGAAATTACGAGAGAAGTCAGAAAACAAATCATCATCAGTCACACCAAGCCTGCATAAAATTACCTCAGCTTCCAGCATGAACCTAATTGCATTTGACAACCGCTCTACAGTGAGTTCATAAATAGGTATTGGGGCAGGACCAACTGCTTTCTCCCATACTCTATCAGCCCAGAAGTACTGATCACCGAAAAATGGCACAATAGCTGTAGGGCACTGAGAAAAATAGAATAGAAAAAGAAATGAGCCATTATATGCACACAGAGATTACCCAAACCTGATATTACCATACACTAAACACTATACAATGGATTTCACAGGCACAATTTGGTTTGTGCTAACAGTTATTTTTTAAACCTTGGAGATTAGCTTTTTGAGTTAAACTTCGTGAATTTCTCAAGACGTGTTTGCGGGTGGGAAATTATCATAATTTCTTTATTCTGGTGCAGAAGACATGAAGTTTCAAATTCTATCCTTTAAGCTCAATGCTAGTTATTCCATGGTTCATGATGATTAATAATGGCTCACAGGAACCATTGATAACTTATAGATTGTCTCGAAAAGAAAATTCAAGGAAAAGTTATTGATATGGATGACAATGAAAAGGAAAAACTCAAAGAGATTTTGACCAAGGTGTGGAAGATTGGAACAAATAGATTGCTGAAATCCACATGCAATTCATCGAAAGTGTTGAGAATAAGTTGCAGATTCTCTTTGCTAAATCTATAAATATTAGTCCACTGGTGAAAAAATGTCGATATATCAAATTCAACTGACTACCTAACTTGTTTATTCAGAAACATAAGCAAGGACTCTTATATATATATATATATGTATATATATATATGTATATATATATATATGTATATATATATATATATATATATCATGGACCAGACTGAATATATCCCTTCAGACTCGAAAATTCTCATCGGTGATACATATAACCAATACCTAACCAGTTCACAATTATAGTCATATTACAAACAGAAAAAGTTCTGGATACTGCTCACCCCTGCCCTTAATCCTGCAGCTGTTGTGCCTGCTCCACCATGATGAACCTGAAAATTTCCATGAATAGGTTTGATGATAACCCAAAGACATCAATTTGTTCATGAAGAATGTAAGTAGGCTGTCAGAGTTGGTAATTCTAAGATTGGACCCTTTGACGTCCCTATACATGGGGTCTGTTCATTAAATTTTTGTACCTAAAAACTGAAGTAAAATACACCCCAGAAATTTGACATCTAAATTTTACTCAAACAAATTGAATGTGCACTAAGAAATGAAACACGAAGGAGCATAGAAGCGAGTCACAAAAAAACACACAAAAGGGAAAGAACAGAGAAATGTAAAATAATTTCCCTTGCAAACAACAATTTAACAATTGTCAGTATCGTGGACAATGATGTTCAGAAAAATGATGACTTTAAAACTGTTTTGTCTCAGATGGTAATTGACGTCCTCATGCCTTATGAAATAGAGTTAACAAGGAATGCACTCTTCTATGTTTACCTTTTGATAAGTAGGCTAGGACTAGGATTCTAAATTGAGACTCTCAATCTGATGAGGTCATAAACAAGCATATCAAGAGAAGTCATAAACACAAATTTATCCGTTATATATGCTTATAAGTATGTATTTGTTTGTGCGTATGTGTTCCCACATAGAGAGTGCAAGAATGTACTGTAATGTACACCACAGAAGAATTTCTGATATAGTACTGCCCATTCGTCTGTGTAATATTTTTCCAGATATATCATTAAATGATTTCTAAAATTACGCCGCCTGATGTATTACAAACCAAAGCATAACTCACCACTGCAGCACACTGGGGGAACAACCAATCATGTGGGCAATCTTCTAGAAGAAAAATATTATCCGAAATCTCTGGAACTGCAAAAATTTGAAGAGTATAAATGAATTCTTTTACTAAATAAGAAGGAAAATAAACTTCCTTGGGAGTACATAGTTTCACCACAAATAAAAAATATGACTAGGAGAAGTCAAGCAACTAAAATCTAGACTTGCTTCCATGAAAACTTGTCCGCCCTATGGGCATATATGGTACTTCGGTTTCCAACATTAAGAAGACCGGAAAGGGAATCCAAATCCATTGGAATGCCTCAATAGTTGGAGGATTAAGTCAGTAAGAAATCCTGCATGACAGATGGAAATATTGCTCATTTGCAGTAGCATCTGGTATGTCAATAGTATCTTGTAAGACTGTAAGTAACCTTAACGGTACCTTAAGGTAGCCCCTTCCCATGTTAGTGAGGTCAGCTAAAGGGTGAAACACCGACTTCCCACAGGGTCACCCTAAACCAATACTAAACTCACCCATAACACATTGGAGATCTCATGGATCTGGTGCAATAGTGCGGTAAAGATCACAACCCACAGTAAAAGTAAAGTTTTTATAGTCAGTCAGCTACTTAATGCACCTTTCTTCCTTGCTCTAGGCATGTGACGGCTATGTAAGGGTACATACTCACCATAGGTGGTGTTGCAATAGTAGTTGTTAAGTGTTTTATTAAATAAAAGTAAAATCCGTTAAGTGGTATGTCATTGCTTGTGATTTGTATGTAGTTTCATATAATTTACCCAAAAAAGTGGGGTTTCATGTTCGATGAATGTTTTTTATTGCTACCCAAGATGTTACTAAAATACAGAAACTCTTGTGACCATATACATGCATATATATAATCACTGACAAACACAAATATGTAACGATTGAAGCAAGAACTAACTCATGATGTTGCCTACCCAGTTGTGCTAGAAATTGAACCTTCTTTTCTCTTTTATTTTGATGAGAGGGAGGGCCTAACCCCAGTAATATACAATGAGAAGTCCTGATAGAATGGGATAACCATTCTATCAGCTAGCAGTAGAAAAAGAAAGGCAGTGGCTGAGTGCTATTCCAGTATACCAAACAGTAGGTCTAAGCTGTGAGAAGCAAGCATGTCCGCATATTGGTCCCTCATAACATACGTGGACATTCCGATTACAAAGAAGCACAGAGTGTATTTGTATAAGGAGGGGACAGAGTAATTGATTGTTAGAGAGATCAACATTTGCAAAATTTTCCCGAGTCCAATTCAACTATCAGGTTTCACAAACACAACGTCCAGCTCATATGAGGATTCCCCAAGCTTCAGCCTGTTATGCGGAACCCCAGCCAAGGTTTCAAGCAAAACCTCTGACCCATTGATATATCTGCCCATTTTGTCTCTAAAAAGGCCACTGCAACCAGCAGGGACAGGTTACCTCAACCCATTGACCTATATTTAAATAGTACCAGCCACTGGGTCGACCTTACCAAAGAACCATCCTTGGGCAATTACTCTGTCGTAGTAGCCAGTTATATTGATGCCACAGGCCAACCAGCCCCCACCCACCTCAGCCCCTCAGGTCAGGCGGGCCAGGCCATTTCTGCCCATGTCAAAAATATGGGCCAGGATTTCCTGGCCCAGCCCACCATTTTTGTAGGGTGGGGGCAGATGGATGAGTACATGACTACATTCATAGGCAGGACAACAAGTAAGATGACTAACTCTCATAATGGATGCAGAGTGAAAATCATGAGGGGCATATCGGAAGATTGGTTCAAAGCAGAACTTATACCGTGTAGGGTGATGAGAGAGAGGGGGGCCATGTAGTGATCCTTTACTTTTTAAGATTAAACAAAACGACTAGGCAGGTCCCTACCAAACGGACACCTGAGTATTACTACTTGTCAGACATCCAACCCTCTAACCAACTTGCTATGCCCCTTATTTGTTGAATATCATGAACAATTGATACCTTAATGGACACACTTAATTAAGAGAAACGTTCAAGAAACAATACATTCATGTAAACACACATACATATGAAAACTCCCAACTTCCAACAATGTCACCATAACATTGTTTGGAAAGTTGTTGCACCCCATACCATTCCAGTACCCTGGCAATATAGCTCTATCCAAAGAGGAAATTATGAAAGAAACTCAGTCTATAGACATACATGGACACTGAGCACCCCAACTAGCAGTGGCACAGATGGAAGCAGAGAAAACAAACTTTCCACAGAATAACTGCCAGGAGCACAGACAAGAGAACAGCGATAAACTTACTGTTGCCTAGGCCACCCCATCCTCTATCAATTATTCCTCTTTGTTCAGTATCTTTTAGTGCTTCAAGAATGATACTTGTTGTCTTAGCTGCATCTTCCAGTGGCTACACAGATGGCAGAAAATAGTCAAAAGTCTGTGAATTGTTAAAGAATATTCTCTATAATGAGAATATAGTGATACTAATGTAGAAACAGAAAGACACTAATTATATCATCAAACATTACTCCATGATCATATAATATGTTTAAGTCGACACTGAGTTTTCAATCTAATATTACAAGGAGAGAATGAACAATGCTTCGGTAAATAATAATACGATTGGAAAGTTTAGCTACAATATGAATGATAGTAAGGGATCCAGGTTATACAGTTACCCAAAATGAAATTTACCATAAAAACTGAAAACTTGGAAAGAACCAGGGCTTCAGGAAAACTGCAAAAATAATGCGGAGGCAAGGTTGTAGCTAGAATAGAAAATCATTCCGAGACAAGCATATGTTTATACTAAGGGATACTTAGCTAGGACTGTCCGTATAATAATATAATAAACATATATAACTACAAATATTATCATGGTACGTGATAATTGATCAACTACAGAAACTAGCCAATGGCGTGACTCTTTTACCATGGCATCAATGCACCATCAGAATAATTAAGAATTGCCTCTATTTTATAGGCCAAATGCTTGAACATAACATCAATCACCAAAAGCAACTTCTTATAAGAGCATGAGAATAACCATAGGATGTATTTAACCATGCTAACATGCTTCAAGGGAAGTATACCATGCTACCAAATCCAATATAAATGGGTTTGGTGCCAGCTTCTAGCCAGTGAAGAAAGTCCTCCTGTGGCTGATACTTGAGACTATGATTCAAGAAACAGTAGCCAACAACGTCCACTTGACTGCCCCAATCTGTAGATGATGTGAGCAATCATGTCAAACAAACAGAAACAAAACGCATTACAAAGTTTATATTCAAAACTGATCAACCTAAGGCACAATGGCATCTGAAAGTATCAATCGTCAAAGGTCTATGGTTGAAAAAAAGCAAATGAACCAACTGAAATCATATCACTATAATAATCAAGAACCAGGCCTCTGCAAATGGCCCTGTTTGACAGACATAAATGGCCGAATCTCCATCTCCACTAAGTAAACACCATATGATGCTCCTATTCAACCAATAGTCATAGGTGTAACCACAATCACAACCTCTTGCTTGGGATTTTGTAGAGGAAGAACTCGAGAGATCTAAAAACTTGTTTTCCTCAAAAAAATCTCCAGAAAATTTCAACATTTAAAAATACATAATAGAAATTAATCTGAAGACATTAAGCACTCATGAATCTTATCTGGGTCCGAACCATGTCATGTAGATCCATTATCCACCATAAATTTGGGTGCTTATTTCAAGTTCAGATGTTGGACTCTTTAAAAAAATATACATATAAGAAGGAAACCTAGCTTTTTTCCGAAGTTGAGCAGTAATGGGGCTGCTTTTACCACTTCCAAGGTGAATGCCAAAATAGATGCATAGGCTTGATTTGTGACAGTACAAAGGAGAAGAAAATGACAAGGAATCAAGAAGAAAACCTATCAAGATGTGGCAGAAAAGAGGTATCGTAAGAGTAAAACACATCCTGGTTCCAACAATTCAGAAAGTCTTAACATTGTGATAGATGAAACATGACCATGATAATAATAGATGCTTTATTTCAGCCTTTTTTTAAGCTTTAAAAAGAACAGCACAAAAATAAATGTGTTATAGCATACACCAAAAACATTGCACTCATACACCAAGAATGAATCAAATATTTTCAACTGATTGTTTTGGAAGAAGTTAAAAAACTGGGTGATATTTGTTTCTGTGGATGCACCGACCTATTTAGAACTTTTGAAGCTACTTCTAACTAGACATGGCTGGTTCTAATTTCATAACCTGCAGTTCCAGTTTTGAACCGAATTGCAATTCACCTCTGACTTTGAAAAACAGTTAGAAAACAAGATAAAATAAAATATAAAAGGCTATTTAGTAGGCCAGCCAATTGACTAGCTTGGCTGGCAGCCAGCTGTCAGTCAGTTAGAACTAAACTTTTGACTTTGCTGATAAAATCTTTTAACGTTTTAAGGGTATCAATGAAAGGAAAAGTTAAATATTTTTAATTATTTTAATAGATATATCTTTCAAAAGCATTGATTAAGAGATGAATCACCTGATTTGATCTTCTTAATTGGCTGATTTGGTCAACCATTATTAATGGGTGGGTATGATCATGTACTATCACCATCATCGACGAATTCATAGACACATGGGAGAAGGGGAAGGGAGAAATAGGAGGAAAATTCAAAAAAGAGAGGGATATTCACATGTCATAGGAGGGAAATTCGAAAAGCTTAAAAAGAAGAAGGGGAGAGATTTTTCGTGAAATTAGAGCACAAGGTTCCAACCGGTTTGGAACTGATGGTTCCGGTGCAGTCTAAGAATTCTTGAAACCATAACTGAACTGGAGACCACCCGGGTTCAATTCTGATTTCAGGTCCAGTTTAGCTGGTTCTAAATCCATCCGGTTTCTGACCCAGTTCGGTTTCAATTGAAACTGTCAGCTTGGGTCAAAACTGGGCATGTCTAACTACTAAATGTGTATCTTAAATATTGGATAGCCAATATAAACATATAAAGGTATATAGTTATTACATATAGAAACATCCATGGATAGATAAGCGTGCTGCATAAAATCGCACATGTAAAGATGTTAAAGTGAAAGGAATTTACAAAAGAAAAAAGTGCCAAGAGTTGACAAAAGATAAACTAAGTCCAAAGTAATAAACTTTTTCATGAAAGACCAACACTCAAATCATTGAAAGAGGTTAATACAACTAAAGGAAACTCTTTATATATAGGATTAAGAGACCGAAAAGACTAAAGGAGTAAGAGAGATTGACTGGTCTAAACAAGCCTCGATGGTTAGCAGACATAGCTGGTAGTAATGGCTAGTGGAATACTATAAGCAAAAAGAAAATAGACTTAAAAAAGAAAGAACCTGCTTCTAATAGTACAATTCAACAGTATCTACTTCATGTGCCCTCGTCTGCATCCCTTGGAAATGGCTCGGTGAACATGACATCATATTGTTAAATTGTAGAATCTCACACTAAAATTGCTATCTTTGAAAATAGTAGGACACACCTGCTTATATTTAATTTTAGTGTGGTTTAGTTAGAAAGGTTACCAACAGCATGAAGTTGTAAAGTCAAATGGCCTAAAGAATGTATTATACAGAACTAACGATAGATTTCGGAGAAAAGAAAAAAAAGATTACCATTCGGTTTTGGTACAAGGTGTGGGCTCCACATGTATGCTGTTGGCAAATGGGAAATTGATCCGTGGTACGTGCTAAAGTATGCGATTGGTGGAAGTTTCAGCTTTCTTTTTCTGAAGTCATTAATCATATCCCTTATGAACCACCATATGAGCAAGTCCACGACACGGTAAGAAAGCTGGATGAGTAGAATATCTTAATGAGTAAACCATAAAGATTCCATCAAATGAACATGCTTCACAATAAACTCAAAAGGATGCACATGAATTCCTTATGCATGAAGGAATTAGATATAAATCCATAAGTGAAACATTTGAATCATACGAGGAGCACATACAAGGAGCACATACTCGATAGGCAGCACTCTGAGGGACCCGTGCCAAAGGATGAGGAAACTGATGTGTCGGCCTGCCCAAAAATAGATTCAGGTGAAGAACACATCAACATGTGAAAGAAAACCCTTTTCCAGATTAATATGTCAGACATGACACAAGACAACAACAACAACTAAGCCTTTTCCCATACTAGACGGGGTCGGCTAGACATGACACAAGACATTAAGAAAAATTACTAATCTAGAAGCATTTTGGGGGGAAAACCACATCAAAGAAAAAATAGTTTTTTGGCTTCCATCTGCCATGATCTCAGAAATAGTTAGTTGCACTTTTCACCTTTTCTGCACTTATTAATGATTATCGCGAAGGCCAAGGATAGCCCAAACCTCCATAAACTGTCCATCATGATATGATCCGGTGGTCCTCCTTCATTTTACGACCCCACTTCCTCAACATTAAAAGAATACTTAAATTTAAGAACTTCACCAATTATTTACCAAAACAACTCCTTAGACCAAGACCTTTTTCAAGTTTTTCTTAATATCTATGTGATCAATAGCAGTTAGCGGTTGACCCTAATATAGCGGTAGTTGGAATATAGCAGGGATATAGCAGTACACTTTATCTACAATTAAAAATTATATATAATGAATTCTTGAATTTCTAAGAAATATCAATAAACACAATCACCACATTCATAAATATAAATCAAACTAAATAAATAAATTTTAAGAACACAAATAGTAAATTTCATTTGGCATAAGGATATTGAATTGTTAACTTAAACTAAAAAATAAAAACATAAATGTAACCAAGTTATTGTGACACCAAGTTATTCTATGTAGTGAACATATGACCTCAACCTTTTAGTGGGGCGAGTTTGTGTCTTACACGATTGGCCCCTCAAAATTTCCGTGTACTCTTTAGGTAGTAGTGGAATGGGTACCACCTTGGCCCATGTAGATCTAACACTGCTTGTTTCAAATATTTACGTTTTGTTTTAGAAATTGTAAATATAAAGAAATTTGTTTATGAAGTTAAATGTTTTTACGAGAAAACATGATGCAACCAAGGTGTTAATGTTATATTAATATTAGTACCACTATTTCTTCGTATTGCATACCCGCCGGCATGTATGCTTCTATACAATGGCAAAATTATAAGAAGTTGCATAAAGCACAATAACTCGAGTGATCAGGGGGCCGACTTACATATTGAAGTTTCTGGAGGCTGAAAGAGAGATAGTGGAGGTGGGGTGGTAGCAATGGAGGCCATATCCCGTAGGAGTCCCGATGGTGATGGCGGTGATAAAAGCTTCAAGGGAGAGAGTGATACCAGCCGCAAGAGAGAGAGCCCTCTAGCAATTGCTTGTTGAGAGAGAGATGCACACAAAGAAGCAAGAGAGACGTAGATAGAAGGGGGGCATAGAGATAGATGCAGACAACTCGCGTTATTTGTTGTGAGAGAGATATATCAGTCGTAGGAGAGAGAGATCGGTGGCGGACTTGTCTATCACTGGTGGCAATGTAAGGGAGGAGAGAATGGAAGGCATGAGAGAGGGAGAGGAGAATTGACCTAATATAGATTTGAGAATCGGGTCTGTACGCTATTATTGTTATAGCGGGATGCTATAGCGGACTGCTAAGTCCTAGTGGCACTAATAACGGCCCTGAAGGACAACCGTTATTTTACGATTGATATAGTGGCCAAGGGACTACTAATTTGCTATAGCGTGTTGTAGTGGATGTTATAGCGTGCTATTGATAACTTAGCTTAATATATGGACACTTCTCATATACCTGGTAAATACCCATGTGCTTTATATTTGGGTAACGATTACATATCATAGTTCTTAATACTCGCCTTCCCTCATGTAGCTTGTGTGGGCCTCCACTTACAGTTAGCATCCTGAGTTATTTTCTAACAGCAGGTTGGCTACACATTTTATGAATCATCATGTGATCTAAGTACAGATTTTAAACAATTTTTGACACGTAGCAGGCTTGGTCCCAGGTACAGCACGCTTCAAGTTTTCCTAAACCTTGATTTGCATTATTGACAAACTCTAAAGTAGAGAGACCTATTCCTGCTCATGTTAGTACAGTCTAGAGAAAGAGAGAGAACTAATCTATTGATCCCTTAAGTGGGAAAATTACTTTTGGAAAAGATAGGTGCTTTTGAGAGAGAGAGACAGACAGACAGAGAGAGTCTGCCAACTCCATGATTTAAGGAGCTTTTTACGTATTCTATTTTCAATATTGAGAAAAAGCAAGACCAAGAAGTAAGGGGGCAATCTAATTGAATCACGAGGGAAGGTTCGGACTATCCTTGGGTTGGAAGTCCTCTCTCTCTCTCCTCTCATATAAATGTTTGTGTATGCACAAACAATAGCAACATTTGAAAGTGATGAATGCCTCTGCTTAATTGTCAAATGAGTAGGAAGACTATTCTAATGAAACAAAATAGAGCAATAACAAGTATCGCAAATGCTGCTAGAGGGATGGTAAAAGCAGTTCAAAGAATGTTGTAGAAGCAGCAAGGTCATGCAATTCACAAGTGGAATACTCACGTCCATGGCATGGTAAAGAATATGTGTATTGGCACCCCAAGAGCTTCCGCAACATGAACATGCCCTGCACAAAGCAATAAGTAATCATCAACATAATTCAAAACGACTGTTATTTGTGAAGTAGTAGACAGACTATCAGAATCAGACATATCTTAAATCAAAACCAAAGTAAGCCTTCTCCAACACTATGTTGTGCCGGCCACATGGATTGTTAGTCATGATTGTGCTCAATCTTGTGTCACTTTAGCCTGTAACTTCAAAAAGCGAGATCAATAGTTTTATGGTTTTCTTCCAACACTTTTGAGGCCTTCCTCTTTGAAGAGTTCAAATAGCAGATTCCATTCACTAGAATACTTTTACAATTCTTATCCTCTACTTTGCAATTAAAACTTATGAATCCTCACTTTTTAACAAGTGCAGATTCATCTGGATTTGAAAGCCCAAATGGGAAGGGACGAAGAAAGCTGCCAAAAGGATCAAAAGATCAGAATATATATTTGATAGGTTACATATTTCTATTAGAAGTACAAAGAGTGTAGATTTTATTACAATGCAAGTAATCTTGTCACTAAAAAGGAAAGCATAGATTTTGTGATTAGTATGCAGAAAACAAGGCTGCAACACAAACATAGGAATTCTAAATTCTATGTATACAGAAAGGCTGCAATACATAAAGATGTAAATCTGAAATGATAGCCAAAATGTGGGACAATTTATGTAAAAGGAGCAACTACTGAGACATGGCTCAACACAAATTGCAGAAAGAATGATAAGTATCTTCAACCAATCCCTAAAAGTGTTATCCTATGGTTCAACCCTAATCAACCTACACAAAGATTTGAACTTTTTTCAACGTGCCTTAGCACATTACCTCAATGCTTTGTCATGATTCAGTTGCATAAATAACACCCATGCACATAGAAAACCAATCACATACCGATACCCACACGCGAACCCTTGCTTGGAGAGAGAGACTTGTATGCTAATTATCTTTATGTTCTCTTTCTTCAAAACTACACTTATATATGCCAAATATATGGAGTTCTTTCCTCATGTAAATCTGAAAACTTTATTTGCTTAATTTTTTACAAATAATAAGACTCCCAGCCAGGTCGGTTTCAAGCAAAATTATTCATTCCTATGTCGAGTAGATCTTATGCAGGGAGTATCACCGCCAAACTGGTGTGGCATCAAGATGATGTGTAACATGCAAAAAACATTGGCAAATGCATCCAATATGGTCAATGTGAGAGGTGTACCGGCTCAAAAGAAAGCTTTGTGGTAAAGTGAAATAATATAAGATAGAATATGCATTATGCCAACAAGACTGGTCAAACTTGAGAAGCTTATAAGAAGTCAAAGAAAAAAGTGGAAAATGTTGTTAACAAAGTAAAAGCAATTTTTTTTAAGGATTTATATAAAAAACTCAACTCAAAAGAAGGTATAAAATTAGAAAATGTTGGTGGTAAGTGATGATATTAAAATTTTATAGAAAACTATTTTTATAAGTTTTTTAACGAAAATATAGGTACTAGAATTAGCTTGAGAGAGCTAACCAACTCAAAAGACTGTATCAATAATTTATTTACTCAAAAGACTATTTTTATAAGTTTTTTACAGACATATTCAAAAGAATAAGTAAAGAGGCTCTTTAACATATGATAAATCTATAGGACCAAACAATATTCCTATAGAAATATGAAAATATATTATTTTATAAATACATTATATATCTTTATATAATATATTATAAGATTTTTTTTTAAAAACTATACTATAGTATACCGGTTTGATACTTTGAGACTTAAATTCCTCAAACAACAAAATTGAGACCTAAAATTTCCACCATTAATTAAAAAAAAGAGCCTCTACTATAACAACTTTAATTGTTGCTTACGCCTATATATACATGCTGACGTGACACCTATGCCATGCCAACTGCCACATCACCAACCATGTCAGCTTATATTCGATATCAAGCTACTACGATAACTTATATTAAACATTAGTTAATAATAAATAAATTGAATACTACATGATATTAATTATTATAATATTTAATAATATATAAATAGTTGTATAATTATATTAAAATAATAATATAATTGTAATAAATATTAAGTAATATCTATTAAATATTAATTAATATTAGTTATTTATAAAATATTAACCAAATATTAATTACAATAATATAAATATTAAGAAATGTCTATTTTATATTTAATATTTATATAATATTTATATCAATTAATATATATTATAATGTTTTTTACATATATTAAATATTAATTATATCTAATATGGTAGTGACTTGACAACTTTATATATACATATATAATACGCTGACGAGGCATAAGAGTCATGTCATGTCCATGTAGGCACCAACAAAAACTGACGTCGCTATAGTATAAATCACTTTTATTAATAATGGAAACCTCATGTTTCAATATGGTTACAAACAACAACAGTTAAGCCTTTTCCCATACTAGACGAGGTCGGCTACATAGATTCTTTGTTTCCACAGAGCCCTCTCACGTGCCATGTTAGCAGTTAACTCACAATAAGCTAGATCATTCTTTATTGTTTCTTTCCAACACTTTTGTGGTCGTCTTCTACCTCTTTTAATACTTTCAAAATCTAGTTTTTCATACCTTCGTACGGGTTCTGCTTTTGATCTTCTTTTTATATATCCAAACTATCTTAAACGATATTCTCTCATTTTATCCTCTATTATTGTCACTCCTAATTTGTTTCTAATGACCTCATTATGCATACGGTCTTTTCTTGTATAACCACTAATCCATCTCAATGTCTTCATTTCTGTCACAGACATCTTTTGTACATGTTGATTAACTGCCCAACACTTTGAACCATAAAACATGGCAGGTCTAATTGTTACTCTATAATATTTACCTTTTAACTTTAATGGTATCTTCTTATCATAAAGAATACCCGATGCTCCTCTCCATTTTAACCAACAACAACAACAACTAAGCCTTGTCCCATACTAGACGGGGTCGGCTACATGGATTCTTTGTTTCCACAGAGCCCTATCATGTGCCATGTTAGCAGTTAACTCAAAATAAGCTAGATCATTCTTTATTGTTTCTTTCCAACACTTTTGTGGTTGTCTTCTACCTCTTTTAATACTTTCAAAATCTAGTTTTTCATACCTTCTTATGGGTTCTTCTTTTGATTTCTTTTTATATGTCCAAACTATCTTAAATGATATTCTCTCATTTTATCCTCCATTACTATCACTCCTAATTTGTTTCTAATGACCTCATTATGTATACGGTCTTTTCTTGTATGACCACTCGTCCATCTCAACATCTTCATTTCTGTCAGACATCTTTTGTACATGTTGATGATTAACTGTCACAGTCAGAACCATAAAACATGCCAGGCCTAATTGCTGCTCTATAATATTTACCTTCTAACTTTAATGGTATCTTCTTATCACAAAGAATACTTGATGCTCCTCTCCATTTTAACCAACCAACATTAATTCTATGTGTAACATCTCCATCAATTCTTCCAATCACTCTGAAAAATTGACCCTAGGTATTTAAAACTTTCCTTTTGGGGAATGCAATGTGTGCCAATTTTAATTTCCATGTCCTTTGAAGTAACCAAATGATCAAACTTACATTCCATATATTCTGTCTTTGTTCTACTAAGTCGGAGGCCTTTGCTTTCTAATGTTTCTCTCCATAGTTCTAATTTTCTATTAACTTTTTCCTTAGACTCCTCCACTAATACAATGTCATGTGCAAATAACATACACCAAGGTACTTCATCTTGAATATGTTTTGTTAACTCATCCATCACCATTATAAATAAGTATGGACTTAAAGTTGATCCTTGATGTAACCCAATATTAACTTCAAAGAAGTCTGTCGTTCCTTCGTGAGTCCTCACACATGTTTTTGCACCATCATACATGTCTCTTATAAGGTTAATATATGTCAATGGGATACCTCTTTTTTACAAAGTTCTCCAAAGAACCTCCCTCGGTACCCTATCATAAGCTTTTTCTAGATCAATAAATATCATGTGAAGGTCTTTCTTTTTTGCTTTAAAATTTTCTATTCCTACGTTCGATAATTCTTTTCCACAATTCTGAATGTCTCCCTTGTTCTTATATATGGGTATAAGTGTACTTGCTCTCCATTCCTCGGGCATCTTTTGGTTTTTCCATATTTCATTACATGGTCTTGTGAGCTAAGTGATTCCTATTTCTCCTAGTATTTTCCAAACTTCTATAGGAATATTGTCTGTCCTACCGATTTACCACCCTTCATATGTTTAAGAGCCTCTTTCACTTCATTCTTTTGAAAACGTCGGTAGAAATTGTGGTTTATATACTTTTCTGATTTGTCTAACTCTCTTAAGCTAATACTAACATCTTTATTTTCATTAAAAAGCTTATAAAAATAGTTTTTCCATCAATTTCTTATATCATCATTTGCCACTAGAATTTTTTCATCCTCGTCTTTGATGCATCTAACATCATTAAGATCTTTAGTTTTCTTATCGCTAGCCCTAGCGATCCTAAAAATATTTCTTTCACCCTCTTTTGAGTTGAGTTTTTTTATATAAATCCTCCCAAATTTTAGATTTTGCTTCACTGACGTCCTTTTTCGCTTTTTTCTTTACTTTCTTATAAGTCTCTAAAGTTTCACTAGTTTTCTTAGCATAATGTAATTTATAACATGCCCCCTTTGCCTTGATTTTATTTTGCACTACTTCACTATACCACCAAGCTTCTTTTTGTGCTGGTACACCTCCCTTAGATACACCTAACACATCTTTTGCCACTTTACTAATATTTATAGCCATATTATTCCACATATCACAAGGTGTACCAACATAATTCCAAACATCTCCTTGAAGGACTTTCTATTTAAATATATCTTCTTTCTTGCTTTTGAGGTTCCACCATTTAGTCCAAATAGCTCGATGCACTCTTTTCTTCTTTGTCCATTTTTTTATTTGTAAATCCATAACTAAAAGTTGATGTTGGGTGGTTAAGCTTTCTCTTGGAATTACCTTACAATCTTTACAACACGCTCTATCTTTTTTTCTACAAATAACGTAATCAATTTGTGTTTGTGATAAGCCACTCTTATAAGTAATTAAATGTTCATCTCGTTTTTTGAAGATTGTATTGACTATAAAGAAATCAAATGCCATTGCAAAATTTAAAATCTCCATACCTTCCTCATTTATATCTCCAAAACCAAAGTTTCTATGAATACCTTGATATCCTAGTGCCTCTTTATCGACATGTCCATTTAAGTCTCCTCTTAAACAAATCATCTCTCTTTGTGGAATTCTTTGAATCACCTTATATAACTCCTCCCAAAAAGCTATCTTTTTACCATTTTCTAGTCCTACTTGGGTTGTGTAAGCACAAACCATATTCAAAACCTCTGCTCCTAACACTAATTTCAACGTCATGATTCAGTCACCATATCATTGTATGTCTACTACATTGTCCTTTAAATCTTTATTTATGATAATACCAACTCCGTTTTGAGCTTTTTTCTTACATGAGTACCATAATTTAAAACCTGTATCCTCAATCTCTTTTGCTTTTTCTCCAACCCATTTTGTCTCTTGTAAACATAGGATATGAATCTTTCTCTGAATCATAGTATATGTTCCGATATTCCAAGAGCCAATACGAAACTTATTATCTAGGACTAACTACCTTACCCCCCACATCCATTCATATTGAAAATGTGGAGACCCTCTCCATAATTTATTCACTACATTCGGGCGGCAATGTAGCGAGATTAACTTCTTTACCCACACTCGTTAATGATGTGTGAACCATCTCTACAATTGATTTACTATATCCGGGCAAAAATGTAGTGACCCTTGATTACTTTTCACTGCATTCAGGCTCTGCAGCGCGTCACTAAGAGGGGACGCCCCAACGCAATGCTCATAATTTATGTAATTCATGGTATAAAAATCTGATGAAATTTTACGCTGGTTGTCGGAAGCTTAACGCAACCCTCCTTCTTTATACGGGCTTGGGACCGACCATACATGGTGATCCCTTACATGAGAAAATTTAAGTCTTAAAGTGTAGAACTGGTATACCATAAAATTGTTTTGAAAATTTCTCTATATTATATAAATATACACCATCTTGTCCCTCTACCTTAAAGCTTTCAAAATTGACGTATCCCGCACCCGTCTCCCTATGAAATAGGTTCATCCTAGACATGGGTCTTATTGTGAGACACATGCATAAGGTCCAATTTGACCTGGCTCACAAGATGCTTGGCTAGACAGGGTTTGAATTTTGATCTTAAGGTTGCAAATTATTTGATATTAGAGAAATACTTGAAGGGCAAGAAAGAGGGCACAGGATGGACATTACAAATTCCAACTTCCAACTTCCAACTCTGGCTTACAACTTGAGGTGCATAATTCATCTCTTCCAATTAATGCACTTCTATATTAGAAAGTAAATAAAATTTATTGAAAGATATAGTTTTCTCTAGCATTTGCATATATGATTATTTTGTATTTTTGTTTGTATCTTTTCATCTTTTAAATTATGCTACATCATGGAGCTAGAGAGATAGCCTTTCATGGCTCTTCATATACTCCTACGATGAGGTGAGTGAGAATGCAACTATCTTCAAGGAATTCCTGGTAGCTATTTGAGCTAGCTGTCAGCTAGATCACTCTCACTCGCTTGGTGTCTTTTGTATATAATGAGCACCAACCTTAGATCTCATCGCTTCCAAAGTATCCTATGGTATTTTATTATGTAGCTTCCAAAGTATCCTATGGTATTTTATTATGTATACTTTTAACAAAAAACAGTAATATTTTACATTCTTTTATGGTTGAGACAATGAGATTCTCTGATAAATACTTTGGGAGTGTTTCTGCACTTGGTGAATCTTTGACATTAAATGTCATTGTCAAGCAAATTTTTTATGGTGGTTTCCAAACATTTGAAACAGGGTACTATAAGTCCAATCTCAAGGACACAGCTGAGTTCAACTAACCATAAGCATGAGGACTTGCAATGATCACTTGAGCTTCAAAAGGAATACTGGAATCAATATCGGGCATATCAGGCATTGTGCATGATGGCAATAATGAATTGATAATGTCTCTGAGCTGCTTTCATTGAAGTGATATATCTGTTGGTCGAGATGGCAAAAAACCTTTACTTTTTGCTATTTCTTGTCAATCTTTTTAATTAGCATCACTTCAGTGGACAAAGACGTGAAAAAGGATCTGGTTGGGAGCCACTATTTGCTACAAATTAAGCAACAAGGTTTTGATGCCTATATCTCCGTATTCATAGTTGTTTATGTTTGTTTGTGTGTGTGTGCTTGATAAGAAAACAAAGGGAAAAAACCTATACACGAGTGCAAGCAAGAGGCACATAAAAGTTTGGTTTTGAAGAAAGGAAACAAAATGATAATTAGTGTATAAATCACTCTCCAAGCAAGGATATACGAGAGGGTAAGTATATGGGGTTGGTTCTGCATGTGCATGGGTGTATTTAGATATGGCCAGTTCTGAATAAACTGTAACCAAACCAGCCCGAGGTTGATTATGATTCTGGAACCATGGGCTTCAGGCTTGTTCCAGTTTAAGTCCGCAATCACCTGAAACTGGTAAAAAATATTTAAAAGATTTAAAACTTAAAGAAAATTATTTTTAAAAGGCATTTTCGGGCTGGTTCCACTTTCATCAAAGGTGAAATCAGAAAACCGAACAAGATGGTCTCCAATTCAGGTTGGAACCGCGAGTCGATTTGGAACCAACAATGTCTAGTATTATTTATGGGACTGAATCATGATAAACTCTTGAGTTGATATGATAAGGCATGCTAAAAAAACTCCAAGTCTTTGGATTGACTGATTAGGGTAAATCATAGGATAAATTAACAGGCAGTGGTTGAGGCTAATTATCATTCTTTCAGCAAATTGGTGTTGACTCATATTTCCATTAATTGCCCCTTTTGCATAAAACGTCTCACTTTTTGTTGATCATTTGTAGTCTTTGTTAACTCATCGCTTTATGTAGTGCAACTTTTCTCTATAGTACGAATTAGAATTTCTAAGTTTGCATTGCAGCCTTGCTATGTACTAACAAAAATTCTTCATCCTAGACATGGGTCTAATTCTGAGGTAACATGCATAAGGTCTAATTAACCTGGCTCATAAGATGCTTCATAGATGGAGTTTGGATTTTGGTCTTTAGGTTACAAGTAATTATCAATTATAGAATACTTTAAGGGCAAGAAAGAGGGCACGAGATGGACATTACAAGTACCTTCCAACTCTTGCTTACAACAAGGTGCATAAACCCATTGCCACTATTCATATCTTTGCTAATTAATGCACGTCTACGTAAGAATGTACATAGGATTTTACTGAGAAGAGCTTCTTCTCACTGGTATAGTTTCCTCTATTTGCAGCCAGGATTATCTGTATTTTTCTTTGTAGCATTTATCTTTTGAACTATGCTACATCATGGAGCTAGAGAGCTAGCCTTTCATGGTTCTCCATATACTCGTATGAAGAGGTGAGTGAGAATGCAACTAGCTATTGAGGAATTCCCAGTAGCTAGTTGAGCTAGCTGTTAGCTAGATCTCTCTCACCCGCTTGCTTCTTTTTGTATATAATGAGCACCACTCCCTAGATTTTATGGCTTGCAAAGTACCCTCAGATATTTTATTATGTATATTTTTAATAAAAAGGACAACCTTTTACATTTTTCTATACTCGGAGTATGAGATTCATTGGCAAATACGAGTGTTTTTGCACTTGGTGAATCCTTGACATTGGATAACAATGTGAAGCCATTTCTCATGGCGGTTCTCAAACATTTAAAACAGGGTGCTATAAGATAAGTCACACGGACGAGCTCAGCTGAAAACTCACCATAAGCAGGAGGATTTGCAACGATCACTTGAGCTTTAAAAGGAACACCAGAATCAATATCAGGCTCTGTGCATGCTGGCAACAGCGAATCAATAATGTCTCTGATCTGCTTCCGTTGAAGTGATATATCCGCAGGTCCAGATGGCAAAAAACCTTTATTTTTGGCCATGTCTGTCAATGTTTTGAACTAGCACCACTTCAGTGATCAAAGATGTGAAAGAGGATCGTGTTTGTTATGTTAAAACCAGATCAAGCACAAAAAGAAGGCAATGAGAAGTAATCAAAATATTGTCCGTTAGACCTCTTACATCCTGCCAAAATTCGCGCATCACCTCCCAAAGGGTAAAAATCAATATCGGCTGATTTTACAAAGGTTCTGAAGTTATCATGAGTTGCCAATCTAACATGATGACCAAATTCCTGCAAGAAGGTAGATTGACAACATTCCAACATCATAAGAATACGTGCATGATGAAGCATTAAGCTTATAAATTTGCAACAGTTTTTTTTTTTAAGAAAATATGATGAAATAGATGCTTATTCATTTATAAAACAGTGACTAGCATTATCAGACATTTCAAACTCATAATAGGACAGATTGCAAGGAGAGTAATACAAGCATTTAAGCTAGAATAAACTTAATCATAAAACAGGACGAAATCACAGCATTTGCTGGAAAGGAGGGAAGGAGCAATGGATCCCCAACCACCACCAACTGCAAGGTTAGGGGTTGCAGCACCTGGTGGTGGTTGGGGGGTCGCAGGGTTCCCAAAGGTATTCAGAGAGCCAAAGAGTCATTCCACCTGGATTCATCTGAACGTCTTACAGAAGAAGGTTCTTACTAAGATGAAAAGGATAAAAAGGCTTTCTTCTCAAAAACAAAAAGGCAACCGGTTCCAACACTTCTTATTCCATAGTTTGATATGGACGAAAGACTGACAGCCAGGGAGAGCTGGATGGAAGAGAGAGGACTAGCAGCGGCGCCTGACTTGCCCCTCTGCTTATGCTTCACAATTCCTTCAAGCAAGTAATTTAGAACAAAGAGTATCTCAGTAAACCAAACCATGAATTTCAGAATTTATGTGAAAATGGTAGGACAAGATACTGAACTCCAATGAAGAAAATCACGCAGGTACCAGCACAAACAACCTATGCAAGATACTCTTCAGACTATTAGGCTTGTGCTGTGACAAACAAAGGCTCTATAGACATTTTAGAGTTGGATTCTCATGAAACGTAAGAAATGGAACCATATGGTTGATAATGTGATCTGATTATCATGGAAAAAGAGTCCCATAAAAATTCAAATCAGCTCAAAAGATTTGGCGATGTAGCATATAAGAAACTACATTGAAAAAGACACTGATCTAACATCAGTATCCATGTGAATGGATAACCCTTTCCCCTTTTGCCATTTTGATTATACTTTTTATGATTCACTTCCAAGATGGTACTTATTAGTGGTATGATTTTTATGTCACAGTTAGCAGCATATAATGGGCTGCCATCTTGAAAACATCGGACTGGTCAATTGAAAAACTGCAAACTTACACGTTTATCAAGGAGTCCGCTTATCTGATCTCTTGATATCCATAGAATAATTTAACAATGACATTTCAAGTTTAGAAAACTCTAAGGTCTAAACCAAAATCATTCAGCATACATGGTCTTTGAATTTCTTCTAGTGGCATTTTGTTATGCTTGAGTATTGGTGCACTTGCATGTTTGTTATACCTGATAAGTTACTCTATAGTGTTCACAATCTTCACAAAGGGCGACACTATTCCACAAAATAGGAAGCACTTAATAAGCGCATGCGCCCCTAAACAAATAACATGTCACTACAGTTATCACAGAGAAAAAGACTGAAATCAAAACCTGAAGACGCTTTGCAATGGCTACAAAAGGTTGCACATCCCCTCTGGTTCCAACAATAAGCATTGCAATATTCAAGCGTGGAATTGTCTTATAGGACTCAATTGTGCTCCTTTCGACATCAATAATTTCTGCATCAATAGAATCCAGCTCTAGTAATTCAGATGCAACTGGTGCATTTTTGGTAACATCAACCTCCACCGTTCCATCCTTCTGAAGCTTGACCAGCTCGATTATCTTCTTCTGGAAACAGAAGCAGTAGGATCTAATTTGAGAATCCATTAACAGAAAAATGTATGAGTGGTGACAAGCAAGATGACAAATACATGCATATATACCAAATAAGTTTGATGGGACCACAACATGAGAATCTTAAGAGTTATTAACCTTCAGCATTGACCTGCATTAAGTTCCTTTTAATTGGAAATATAATTACAACACAGCAAAACAAGGCATGTAGATGAAACAGAACCTTTGAGGTGCTGTTACAGCAGGAAGTACTGGAAGCAAAAGTTCTTAAAATACTATCAGTTTCTTCTTTTTACAAAAAGAAAAATCAAGATACAGAATATGGAAAGAGAAGAAATCCATGCATGAATACCTTTTCACGTTCTAATAATCTGTCTAGTTTCAGATCAAGATTTCGAGTCTCTCTTTTCTCTGTCTTAGATCGATATAGAGAAAAGTTATGGCTTTCATAAAATAACTTGTCAGAAGCATCAGACGTTGCAGGTGCTGTGTTGCAGTGCTCCAAACCTGAAGATGCAATATAAAAAATGATAAGCTATAGCATATTTCAAGTAACATTATTAAGCACTAAAATGCTTTGTTTTTCTTCCATGTGTGCCAATTAAAGCTTTAACGTAACATTGTAACAGAAAGGCCGAAGTCTCCTGACTCCTGAGGCATAATTTAACCATACCATAAATGGAAGAACAGTTGCACGCATGGATCAACATTAGACACAACATTAGAATATGAGCAATACCTACAGGAGATATATTGGCTGATATAGCACAATATATATTCACTACATTGTTGTGGAAGGGGAAGGGAAATAAAAAGGAATAAGAAATAAAAGGTGGCAACTTGGCTCAATTATCAATATGCTCAATTTCTAATACCTAACATAGCCATTTGATGTTTTTTAAAAAGGAATAAGAAATAAAAGGTGGCAACTTGGCTCGATTATCAATATGCTCAATTTCTAATACCTAACATAGCCATTTGATGTTTTTGGCTTATGATACTCAAGTTCCATGGAGCTATGGAGTTCCTTTTCTTTTACTTGTGTAACTCTTTTCTCTTATATGACTCCTAATGAGCAAACCACAATTTCAGTTCCTGAAATGTCTTCTCAACTTAGTCACTTAAAATAACTTGTCTACTCATCATAAAGTAAAGAAAGGGAAATTCATCAAATGACATGGCATACAAGTAGCAACTTACTCCTGAGCGATGGCTCTTTTCTTGCTGCATTCCCCAACTCACTTGAGGTACTGAACAACTGACTACCCACCGTTGCATATGATTGAAATGACCCTCGATCAGGGTCAAAGTTGCCTCCACCTTCGACATGCCCACCACTCGAACCACTTGATTCTTTACTCGGCTCAGGAATTTCATTTCCTCCCACTTCAACAGCAATTCCACCGTCTTCCATTTTCAACCTTCACACTTCAAACCTCTGCTTGAGAGCTGAGTTCCAAAGCGTGAGTCCTTTTGGAGCCTTTAAGCTGAAGGAACTTCCTTCTCATTGAAGTCCACCATTCGACGGACGTTGATCTAGGGCAAAATAGGGTACTCTAACCTGGCCTCCTCTCCTAATCGCAACTGGTCTTTCCTCTTTAATTCCCTCCTCTTCTCCTACCAGTCAACCGTGCATTCCATGACCTCAACCAAACTAACCATAGAAAAGGAACAGAAAACAGCTGTATAAGAAATTAGAAATAGAAAACAGCCCATATATTAGAAGCTTGATAAAAAGCATTAGAAAGACATTAAATCTAGACCTAGCACCATTAACAACCTAAACTTTAAATGGAAGGATCATAAAAGTACAAATATTCAGAAAAACTAGAATCTTCTGACGAAAAGAGGAAGCACATGTAATAGGAAAGTCCAGAGAAAGTCCAGTTACATAAACATTGCAAGAATCACACTTCAGCAGATCGACGATGTAGCAGAACTACTTTCCCGCCAAAAAAGAAATCATCCGCATATTCTTAAGTCGAGCATGACACTTAATAATCCAAATTCATGAATTCAAATCTTCAGAAAGTGGAAGGGAAGCATAAACGAATATAAATCTGCCAAATTTTCACATTTAAAAGGGTCCGAAAAGCAAATTCGCAAAACGGGATCAGGAAACGTGATGATATACAAGAAAATCCATCGCGAAAGACACTTAGAAGACGATAACCAGAGAACGAACGAGAAAAATACCAGGAGTCGCGTCAATCCGCCTCCGATAAGCTTCGGTCGTTCCTTTTCCGACTGTAATTAAGACGACGGGATCAATGAGCTACTGACGATAAAGAGTGAAGGCGAAAGGGAAGCAAAGAGAATCCAGAATATTTCAGAAAGAAATTAGTCAAGGATGATTGAGAGAGAGAACGAGAGATTGAAGAACTGTGTTGTCGAGCGCCCCCACACCACCGGAAGCAAGCAGCCCCACTGGTGTTACCGGATCGGAGCGCCCTTCCACATTCGGCCCACACTACGGACGTCCACACGGTTGCGCACATGCGCGCTTCGTACGCATTGCATTTCACGCCCAACGGCACGCGCTTAGCGTATGACCTTTTACGACTCAATTTAGTCTTTTTCCTACGTGTAAGTGTTGGACACTGGGTCCATCCTCGTGTCAGGACTGGACACGAATACTCATTATCGGTGTGACCTAGACGGAACCCAGGTGAAGCAAGATTCAGGCCTCACTTTGCAATGTCGGTGACATGTCCGGTTGTAAACTGGCTTGAATGTTCCAACCGGAACCAAACTGAGCCAGGAACCAGCTGGAACAAGAACCAGGTGAAACCGGACCTGAAACTAAAACCAATCTATTTGGTTTCAGTTCAAACTTTCACATAATCGGCTTTCATATGTTATTTTAAAATTTAAAACTTTTAATAGTTTTGAGCAATTTAAGCCTTAGCCTAAAACTGATGATTAGAAAACCGTAATTAGAACTGGGCCTCGGAACGAAACGGTTTTGGTTTCAGGTTTCGAGATAAGCGAAACGGGCCATGTCTAGACGGTGTCAATCACTAATGCCAAAATTGGATCTAGCACCTATAGATCAACCCTGTGAAAAATCAGATACCCAAATCCTATCAATGTAAACCATATCCAAACAATATTGGTAAAAAGAACCGGACCAATACCAAGGTTTTTTTTCTTTTTCTAAAGGAAAATATCAGCTCACATACAATGTGAGACTTTTGAATACAAAATACTGGGATCAAAACAATTTAAATACAATGCCCTGGGCTCCAGCTACGGATCCCAACTATTTGCACCCAAGACCATAACATAGCATATCTATACCTGTCCTCAGCCATAATCCTTTCCAATTTTTGAAAAGTATATATATATAGAGAGAGAGAGAGAGAAAGTTGTAGGTGCGTACATGATCAAGCTCAAATCTTCTTGAACATTTGTACGGTTCGATTCATATGACCAATGATAGATATTTGAATTTAAAAAATCAAAAGTACCACTCATTCAATATGTGAGATAAATGATTGAAGTAATAAAGCAAAAAGAGTATAATGGTGATTTTAATTCAAATCTCCACTGTTGAATATGTCACATGATAGAAATATTTAAGTAGATTTAAGAATAATAAAACCCACTCACCTTCGGGTGTAATCCCAACTGGTTGTGAGAATGGATAACTGATCTTATCATATGCTTTCGAGATATCAATCTTAAGAGTCACTTCAGCCACAACTTTGTATAGCAAATTGCACAATGCAATCAGTTGGAAGTCTTTCAATCAAATGCTTAATATGGTACATGATCAAACCTTATAAAAACAAAAAAATTGTATAGCTTACCCTATCTAGTATGAGAAAAAGCTTTGTTGTTGTTATAGGGATAAGGGTGAGGATCATGTTTCATTGAGGTTGTACGGGAATCTATGACTGAACCATTTGATGCATTGTGTTGTTACATTGTGACCTACTAGATGATGGGGAGGTTAGCAACTCGGGTTTGGGCCTAGGACCACCACAAGCAATCTAACAAAAGTGGGTTGAGTTCGGGGAAATCGGATCAACCAGAAACAACCCAAACCTGATCAAGTTTGGGCTTTAAGAAAATGGCCCAAATAGGGGCAACAGATCAGGTCAAAACTTGGGTTGGGATGAACAAACTGTAGACCATAACTGAACCCAATTTGTTAATCGGGTCAACTATTAATATGAATTGCTAAGATATTGAGGCAGTCAACCATGAATTTCTAGTTAAATGATTTTTGAAGACCAACAATACCTTGCAAAATCGAAAATTGGGCAGTGAAGCATCAATACCACTGAAGCAAAGATATTGAAGTGCCTGTTGGCAGTACAAGAAAGACCGGTTAGAATGTTATGGGAAGCATGAGACAATGATCAGCTGTTCCCGTAAATGCAACTAAACAAGTCCCATTCCCGTTAGCCCGGAACCTCAAACCATAATCGAATCGTCTTGGGACCAATTCTAGATTTGGAACCACCAGTTTTGGGGCGGTTCTAATTTGAGTACAAAACCATCCAAAACCGATATTTTTATTAAAAACAGTTGGAAATTATAAGAAAATATTTGAAAAAAAATACTTTAACAAGAGGTTTGGAATCACTGGTTCTGGTTCAGGTTTCACCGGTTTCAGGTTCAGTCAGTTCCTAGCATGATTCGGTTCCATTGGAACCGAGCCAGTTACGAACTGGTCATGTCCACATGCAACTTATGTCTTGTTTGGTTGGTTTTATGGAATTCTCCTTTACTTATTGCAAAGTTGAGAGGTAGAAGATACTTCATGTACTCCTTTGAGTAGTGTTTGGGCAAGAGATGAACAGGGCTCGATTCCCTTGCACATGGTTGCTCACAGATTTAGGCCGAGGGGTACGTAAGGTTTGCTGATCATCTCTTTCCATATGTGGGGTTTACATTGAAAGAATGTTCGTCGTCGCTAAAAGAAATATTGAAGGGGCGTTTCTGCGTCAGAACTGTCGATGGCTAACACAGACTAGGCTTTTAATTTCAATTGCTTAGAAGAAGTTGGATGATCTCTGAGGTCTGACTATGGTGCGGTGGGGATTTATAGGGACGGATGAGTTCTTCATCAAATTCAAGCTAGGATTTTCTTCATCCTTCAATCTGTCTCATTAGAATTTCTTTCTCGTGTGGCTCGTTGATAAGGTCACTTGTGTATGATACAAAGTTTCAGGTGAGTCGAAATTCTGATTTTAGATACTACATTGTCAAGCTCATGTTCATATTAAACACGGAACCGTGGACGAGGGTGGAACTGTAGTTTCATAGAACTGATTTTTTATCAGAAAGTATAGCCCTTATCAGGAGTGAGCCAAAATATTTGAACTCAAGCTGCAATTCTGCTTCTGCCATAAGAAACCCCTCTCCCTCTTTCTCCTCCTTGATTTGTCCATCCTAGCTATTATTCTTCCCTCTACCAACGAAACCCTTTCTCTCTCTCTCTCTCTCTCTCTCTCAATTTCCTCTTCTTCCTCTATCTTCTCTCCCATTTGTTGTATGCTGTTTTTTTTTGTAATCCTATGTGGGTATAAGTCTGCATTTCTAGTACCAAGTCTCGAAACTATGAGTCAAACACACGGTAAAGAGACCCCCAAAGTAACTTGTTTCCCATCAAATCAGCCACCTTGTTAGTCTGGTGGTCGATAATTTTGTAAATGGCAGTCACGAATGCAATTAATGTCTTGGAAGTGATGGTTTTTGGTTGTGATTCACAAATTACGTGGTTTCTCACAGATAATTTTGTAAATGACTAGTCTCAACAATGGATTGTTTGACCTTTCCCACCCTATTTGTCTGAGTTATGATAATACATCCCCATATCAAACCAGTTAAACAGGTTTGCATCTTCATCAACAAAAATAGTTGAAATAATTCCCCCAAAATTGGTGTATGCTCTCCTCCATCAAGTCGGACAATTAAGCTTGAACATGCATCACCATTCTCACTATATCTGAGAATTCTACTTCTAAAGATGACGGTGAGGAGTTCCTCCGCTTTAGAAACCCAATCAAATTCAGTCACAATTTGAACTCCTTTGCCAAAGAACTTATCTTCAGTCCTGATTTTCCACTTTCTCCAAACACCAGCTTCTTTCCGTCATGTCCTTCGCCTTTCTTCTGATGGTGGATCATCTAAAGTCCATTCCCAGTTCCCGCTGCATCTTTTGATGTAGTAGGGGTTAACATCGCAATTCCTTCAAAGCCAATTGGGTTCAGAGGCTCAATTTTGTATCGCCAGTTCTCTGTTTATAGCCAGAGAAAAAAAGAGTGCCAAACAAGAAGACCCTTTTATTCCAAACATCATGTCAGTCCAAGTTCAGGTACATGTCCAGCAAGCTTCAGTTGCAATGTCAATTCATGCAACAACTCATAGATCTCACCACAGTTTGGGTGCATATCGTCATAAGCAACAAATTCATGAACCACTCCATTCAGCTCAACTGAGCTACAGCCAGGGTTCTTCTGAACTCCTTTGCCTTTCATCATCACCCACACATTTGCTACATTAATCCATCTTTTGGCCTTTGAATACATACTAGCCAACAGTACATAGTAGCCACTATTGCTAGGTTCTAATTTGAGCAGGTTCTTGACTGCAATTTCACCAAGTCCGACATTCCCATGAGTCTTGCATCCACCCAATAGAGCTCCCCAAACCGCTGCATTAGGTTCCATTTTCATGTCATTTATCAAAGCCATCGCATCATCCAGAAGACCAGCACGACCAAGAAGATCAATCATACACCCGTAGTGGGAAATATCGGGTGAGATATCATAGACGTCAGTCATACGTGAGAACATTTCACGTCCCACATCCACCAATCCTGCGTGAGTACAGGCAGTAAGAACACCAACGAATGTCACTCCATTAGGCACTACCTTCTTCTCCATCTCCATTCTTCTGAACAACTCTACCGCTTCAACACCATAACCATGCATAGCAAGGCCCTCAATCATAGACTTCCAACAGAATAGATTCTTATGGTATAGTTTGTGAAAAACTAATAAGGATCTCTCAATGCTCCCACATTTTGCATACATGTCAACGAGTGCAGATCCTATGTAAACATCTAAACCAATTTTATCATGTTGTGTAAAAGTGTATCTTCTTCCCTATTTGAAGAGCTCCAAGATGAGCACAAGCTGATAACACAGTTGACAATGTAACTGCATCCGGCTCGATACCAGCCATCTGCATTCTTTCAAACACAATTACCGCATCCTCAAAACGCCTATTTTGAGCATAGCACGCAATCATGGTGGTCCAAGAAATCAAATCTTTATCAATCATCTCATCAAATAGGGATGTTGCAGCATCCACATTGCCAGACCTGGCGTAGGCAGCAATCATAGTGTTCCATGACACCGTGCCCCTCTCTGGCATCTTCTCGAAGATCTCTCTTGCTGCTTCCACATCTGCCAACCTAGCATAACCTGCAATCATGGCAGTCCAAGCAACAACATCTCTTAGAGGCATTTCATCAAACACTTTCCGAGCACGTCCGACCTCACCTAAATCTGAGTAGCAATCAATCAAAGCCGTCTGGACAAATATCCCGGCATTGAAACCACCCTTGAAAACTTGCCCATGAATCTCTTCTCCCAATCTCAACGACGCTAATCGGCTACACGCCTTGATCACTGAAGAGAACGTGAAACTAGTCGGCCAAACGCCTGAATTCAACATATTAGTATAGAAGGTGACGGCTTCAATAGGCAAAGAGCAACGTAGGAACCCTCTGATCATCACGTTCCAAACGTAAACATTGGGTTTTCTCATGTGGGCGAAGACCAAAACCGCGTAACTCATCGTCCCAAATGAAGAACAAACACTAAGAATCTGGCTTGTTGCAAAAAGACCGTTATTTTGGAGATCCCCTTTTATGATAGCGGCAAGGATTTCCTTCAATTCTATCAATCTCGAGCATCTACGCAATGAAGAAACTATTTGGTTTTCATAGCTAGTGATTGCGTTGTGCATGCATGTCCGGCTTACCAATAAAGCCGTTGTTCTACAACACATGATGGGGTAAAGCCGTTGTTCTACAACACATGTTTTACAACACATGATGCATGTCCGGGTACTTCTCAGCTAATCGTTTAATTTGAATCGATCTCCATCGCGCACTTAGCCATAGGTATTGACATTGTATATCAAAACATTCACGGGCATCTCTCTCTCTCTCTACATATATATAGTGTAGGCCGTACGCACAACCGTCGACGATATTAAGAGTTCGTCTTTGACACAAACGGTGATAAAACAAAAAAAAGCGTAAAAAATTACAACGATACTACTTTTTTATCGTGTCAAAAAATGAGCATGAACGGCTGTATATACCATTATATACATATAAAGAGAGAGAACCTGGTATATTTTATGTCATGGGGTGAGTTTCGATGACTTATGTCAGGGAGGTTTGTTGGACTTCACCATAATTGGGTTGCGAGTGACCTATTATATAGATGCATATGAGTTGATGGGTCCTTATTTGGGTTGAGTTCTTCATTTGTTTAATCTAGGAGGTTTAGACGGAGTCAAGTTAGATATGCTTCACACTAAGAACCGTATAACCAGTTCTTTATCTATATAAGGAAATCAGTCAATTGGCAATTTTGAAGAGAGAGAGAGAGGTGCTAGACATTAACTAGGTAGAGTCTTAGTCTAATTAGACGGTCTTCTTACTACTCTTGGAGATAGAGCCAAGAAAACATGCGGGTGCGGACACATGGACTCCTCTTTATTTTATATTGATTAATCATTCTTTAAGAACTTTCATTTCAAGTTTGATCTCTTATATTTATTGGATTCAAGCTTAAAAGAGGTACACAAGTTTATGATTGTGATTGTTGGAGACAGAGTCAAGACAACATGTTTGTTGTATGGACTCCTCTCTCTCTCTCTTTTATATTGATTGGTCATCCTTTGATTAATAAAAGAACTTCCTTTCATGTTTGATCTCTCATGTTCATTGGATTCATGTTTAAAGAGGTACACAGGTTTATGCTTCTACCTGTCATTGGAAATTCTATCATTTTATAGTATTTATTTATTAGTAGTTTGAAGGGTTTTTAATGCGACACTAACACCAGTCACCGAAGCTTGCATGAAGACTTACGTACTAGCAAAGCCAAACAAAATCCATATCGATGTGTTTCCTCTGATATACGAGATTATTGGCAATATTCGAGATACTAACATGGTTGATATCAATCATCCTTGCATCTCTTTCAAGAAAACAACTGGTTTTCCTTTACATGCCAGTCCAACTAAGGTCTCGTTGCAAATCTTACCATTATGTTGGAGACCAGATGCATTTATTGCTTCATTTATATAATTGTCATCTAGCAGGACAATTATGTTGCGATAAGGAATGTTAATAAAGATCATGGGGTCATTGCTTCTCAGATATTTGTTGCATATGGTCCTCTACACTATTAAAGAGTTGTTCTTGGTTTTCTTTTATAGTATGTCAAATATCTGCAATATATGATAAATTTGGCCTACAATGTGATTGGCTATTAAAACAACAACAAACAACAACTACACATTTTACTATACTAGTCAAAGTCGGCTGCATGAATTCTTTATTTTCATAGAACCCGATCATATGTTATATAATTAATTCAATATAAACCAGATCATTTTTTATTTTCTTTCAACACTTTTATGTTATTCTCCTTACTTTTTTAACATTTCACTATCTAGTTTTTCATATCTTTCTACTCAAACTTCTTTTGGTCATCTTTCAATGAGTCCAAATCATCTTAAATGATTTTTTCTCATTTATCATGTATTAGTATTACTCATTAAGTATAAGTCTTTTCATGTGACCAATTATCTATCTCAATATCTTCATTTCTATCACATACATATTTTTGTACATGATGATCGATGATTAGTTGTCAACACTCACAACCACAAAATATAGTGGGTCTAATTGTTGCTCTATAATATTTATCTTTCAACTTTAATGATATCTTCTTGTCACATAGGTATATAATATACCTCTTCATTTTAACCAATTGTATGTATAAATACCTTCATCAATTCTTTTCATCACTCTCAAAAACTAATCGTAAGTACTTAAAACTTTTTTTATGAAGAATACAAAGTGTGTCAATCTTAATTTTTATATCATTTAAAGTAACCAAATGATTAAACTTGCATTCTATATTCCGTATTTATTCTACTAAATTATAAGTCTTTACCTTCTAATGTTTCTCTCTATAGTTTTAATTTCTTATTAACTTTTTCTTTAGACTGTATCATTTGAAGTAATCAAATAATTAAACTTACATTCTATATTCTGTATTTGTTCTACTAAATTAGAAGCCTTTACTTTCTAATATTTCTCTCTATAGTTATAATTTCTTATTAACTTTTTTTAGACTTATCCACTATAATAACATAGACTAAGTTACTTCATCATATTCAATGTATTTTGTTAACTCGTCAATGATTAGTTATTGGAACATTTAATGTAATTAATATCCAATTAAAAGAGCATATTTTCCTTCATATAAGTTTCGTGTATACCATACAATATGCACACAAGTATATACAATTGGCAGTTGGGAAAAAATGGTGGTATTTTTGTGTGGACAATCCACTTAAGTGCACATAAGCCAGAAGATGCAAGATATAGTTTAGCAGTTTATATAGCTACCATGCCTACTATCAAAATAAAGAAAAAAGAAAAGGAAAGGAGAACTTGAAAGGCTGTACTAAAGACAGCTTTGAACTTGGTTTGTCAGTATGTTTTAGATCCAACAAAATAGGCGGGATTTCCACTTCACTGGCAAACTGATTTGAATTTATTTGGTTGATTATGGATTTTGTTCAGTAATCTACTTGTCAAGGAAAAACAGATGAAAGAAAACCCAGCCGTTGGACTAATCACCCGTTGGGCGACTGACCCACACATTTATGGCCATTCCATAAAGTGGTTAGCATCTGTATTTACATTGTTGTTCATACATCATGATGATATCTAGGTCTTTATGGCAAGTATTATCTATATGTCACACGGGTGCGGGTGCGGGATACGGCAAATTTCAAAATTTTTGGGTGCGGCGACGCGGCTAGGGTATATAATATTATATATTATATATAATATTCAAGCTACATAAATCAATCATAATACAACTAGTATTTGCTAATTTTGGGTGCATGTAGGTATCAATTAGCAAGTTCCCTCATAATGATCTGAAACTTACAATGATTTTACGAGCTGCAAAATATCAAACTTATGGATTTAAAGAGTTTCGAGATCTTTTGTAGGATATAACATATACTAGTATTTATGCTAGGATCCACTAGTGATGTCATACTCTTCTGTTCTATTAATCTGGCAATGTTTCTGGTCTTTAAATGTGTTTGGTGACTGAGATTATTCTGTGCAAAGGCATACAGTATGGAGTCAAGAATCCAATCAGATTTAGTAATAAGAAACCAATTGTTCGCACCCAAAATCATTAAGGAGCTTTATATTGTATACAACTACAATAGCAAGTACACAACTTTATATTAAAGCAAAACATATAAATGGTAAACAACTACTAATTTCATCATAATACACAAATCAATCTTCATTATCTAGACCCATTTATCCGTGAGTTACAAAAAAAAAGATTTTTTTTTTTTGCCATGCCGCACTGACACGGTGTTGGTATCACACCAGTGTCGGGGTCGACACTCCACCCCTTAGAAGTGTCCGCGTGACTTAAACATTGAAAGAGACAAGACCTTGAATGATTGTTCATTTAAATATTGATGGCTTTGTAGATAATCAAAGCCATCAATATTTAAATGAACCATCATTCAAGGTCTTGTCTCTTTCAATGTTAAATGGTTCTCTTAGTCCTTATGGCATATTTGTCATCTACTTAATGAGCCTAACTATTAGTTTCCAAGCAGTGATTATGACCTAGGTTCACTACAGAAAGCATTCAAACCAGTAGAACAGCAAGGATCATGAATAGAAAGAAGATTGGTCGTCATCTCTAATGAAGCTCGTTCTTGGTTTTCCCCATCAGTTAGAAGCTGCCCTTAGCATGCTAAACACCATTCCTTTATAAAATATTTAGGTTAGTAAGTTCCAAAAGGAACCATTTCATCTTGAAAAGAATGAGCATGCACCACTTGAAACTACAATTCTCATGTTGTATGTCCTGTTCCTTTCAAATATGCATCTGTTCGTTGCAATAAGTTTGCAACTTCTTGATGCTGAAAAGTCGAGACGTATCAAGTGACAATTAACGGTGGGAACAACACAACTTAAGAACTACCAGTATATATCTTGAAAGGCAACATAAGAATTCAAGTTGCCTCTGCATTCAGAAGGATCCTTTGATTTCTTTTACTAAACTTACTTTTGCAGTCAATCAACATACACACACAGAACACAGAGACGTGCTTTTCGTTGTTCACTTTCTTATGATCTTTCTAGACACCGCATGTTAAGAGCTCTGAAGAATGTTCTTCTAAGATCGCGATTGTGTGAAAATGGTATAGGATATTCATCTTCCTCAATACTTGTTTGTGACATCATGTATGCGGGTGCTCAACATATTTAGATTTTAAAACTAGTTTGTGACGTGTGGGATGTGTATGCTCTTCATTTTTGGATTCCTTTCACTGCATATTATTTGCTCAAGAGAAAAATTAGGGCCAAGAAAGCGCCTTAGACACAACATCAAGCTCAATGCCAACTAAGAATCCATGTAGCCAAACCCCACTTAATGTGGGAAAAGGCTTGGTTTCGGTTTTTACTTCATATTATTTCGTGTCAGTATCTGCACGGGAAGCTTCCAGTTCATTGTTTGTTTCTTTCTCAACATTCTATAGAATGAAGACGGAACAACGTTCTAAGACTGTAATTTGGTGTATGATGATGATGGTACAAGGAGGAAGTTTTTTGGCATTGAAGATGGACCAGATCTGCGCAAAAACAAGGTAAAATCTCCAATTCGTCAGAACTCGAACTTCCTGCAATCTTTTGCACGAATCAAACAGTTGTAAGATTTTGGGTTTTCTGTGGACAATGTGATAATTGCATGTTCACAGGGTTCTTGAGCTCTTTCCATGTGTATTTATGTGTACTTTGAATAAAATTTCAGGTCGAATGACAAAAGCTCATCTTAATTGGTCAGTTAGTTAGTAACTTAGTATTAGCTTCTTAATTCTGAGGCACAAAATCCATGAAGTCGAGAAGAAACTGATAATAGCCCTTCACCTTCTACAGTTCTTAAGTAAGGCAGCAGTAGGTGAAGCTACAGTGGCAGCGGATTGATATTATAAATAGGAAGCTAATGCATTTGCTATCTTGGATCCATTTCAATCCCATCAAGGTGTTGAGTATTTTCTGTCATGCTAAGTTAAATATGGATCTTGTAGAAGAATTTTGTACATGATCATATTCATCTTAGATTTATCACACGCTCAATTATTTTTCCAAGTGATAATGGGAGATTGAAGCTCTGGAGAGGTCTTATCTGGATCTCTACATCTCGGGAGTAGCAGGCAAACAGACTGTTGAGGTCATTAATCCATCTCCAACTACCATCATAAAGGGTTATTTTTGTATTATCAGAAGAATACAGAAAGCAATAAATAAGAGTTTGAGTTTTTTGAGTGCGTTGGACCCCACATTTCTTATTAAAATAAAATTATGTGACCTATAATATCGATTAGGCTATGGCTCAGTGAGAGAAATGGCATGTTGGTTTAACTAAGATCATACAATACATTTTTAGATGATGCTGTTAGAATCTGGTCGAAGTGTCCAATTCAAATCGAATCACTCAAAAAACAAGAGTTTTCGTGAATCGATTCAGCCTGTTCCTTTGATGTTATTCTTTTACTATTTAGTTTGATATCTTTAAATATTTTAAGATTCTTTTATTATAAATCCTGCTAATTTGAATTGATTCGATTATCTGAATCATGATGAAGAACATATCTGTAAAAGATAAGTTGGACAATATTGATTGATGAAACAGTCCCTTCACAGTTGGAGGAGCATTTCACATAAGACTATTTGTTTACACATGAAATCAAATAGCAGGAAAGCAGATATCACACAACGATATGACAGTAATAGCATTGAACAGCAAACTCAATCTAGCTTGAACACTGGCAGTGTGCCACAATCATAGTCAAGCAGATCCACAATCCTGTTAAACATGATCCCATAGCATATCCTGTCTCTGATCATCTTCACCCACCTCCATGGCTTGCTTTGGACCCAGCCAGCCACATAAGAAAATGAGATCAGCGAAGCAGACCTCCACTTTCTCTCATTGCCATACTTTCTCAATCCTTCTTCAATGGCCTTCTCATCGAATTCTATCTTCCCGTTCTTGCGCACCACCTGGCTGAGGTTCCTAGCCAGCACCACAGCATCTTCGAGCGCCAAGCAACCGCCCTGGCCTATGTCAGAGGTCATTGGATGCAGAGCATCACCTGCAACTGTGGCATTTCCCTTTGATAGACTACCAAACAAGAAACTCAATGGATTTCTGAAGAACAGTGTGCCTTGTGTCAAAGTATCCAGATCAGAGTGTTCAACAACTTCCAAATACTTGCTTGGGTAGTTCTTTGCTACTCTTTCAGTAACATCTTGCTTGATCAGCTTTGCGTACCTCCTGATTTCATTATCTGAAAACAATGGCAGTGTAAGACTCCCTCTCCTTCTCACTATATATACATACATAAAAACACGAATATGTATAGGCACATATACATACATACACGCACAGAAACGTGTGTGTATTTATGCATGTATGTACGCATTACATTTCAAGTTTGTATAATTATAAAGCATTTCTTGATGATTAAATAATAGTAGAAATGAAGCCAAGGAAAGATATACGACAGATTACCATGTGGGTGTGCTGTCCTAATGACGAACCAATAGACGTGCTTCTCATTAAGTGGAATGTAACCTGACCTAACTCCATCCTCAAGAAATTGAGCAATTTCATTATGAAGGCCATGCCCCTCCGGGAAAACTGCTAAGCCGCGTACAGCAGAGCGGCCTGAATCAAGTGGTTCAGAAAGTCCTATCCACTGAGCCACCAAGGATCGAACCCCATCACAGCCGATTAATACCTGTTAAATAGCCATAACGCATGAACCTTTAGAAGCTTATGACTATTCCTTAGACACGACGAAAGGATAGAAATATAAATCAGATATTAGGAGAGCAGCAGAATTGAAAAGGCAACTGGTCTCTGCAATACCTTTGTCTTAATTATGGTGCCATCCTCCAAACGAAGAGTGATCAGAGATGTGCCTGGTGGTTTTTCTATGGACGTCAACTTCGAATTGAGTCGAATGGTGGATTTTGGAAGATCTTCTGCTAGAGCCTCAAGCAATGCCTTCCGATGAACAGATCTCAACCCCAGTTTCTCACTGCAAACTCAGAACATAAATATATTTATGAAGACTCTCCATCCACCGAAACAGCTTCAAACTTGTTTCGTTTCACCTACAATAACAACAACTAAGCCTTTTCCCATACTAGACGGGGTCGGCTACATGGATTCTTTGTTTCCACACATCCCTATCGTGTGCCATGTTAGCAGTTAACTCCCAATAAGCTAGATCATTCTTTATTGTTTCTTTCCAACACTTTTGTGGTCGTCCTCTACCTCTTTTAATACTTTCCAAATTTAGTTTTTCAAACCTTCTTAAAGGTTCTTCTTTTGATCTTCTTTCTATATGTCCAAACCATCTTAAACGATGTTCTCTCATTTTATCCTCTATTGGTGCCACTCCTAATTTGTACATGTTGATGATTAACTGCCCAACACTCAGGACCATAAAACATGGTAGGCCTAATTGCTGCACTATAATATTTACCTTTTAATTTTAATGGTATCATCTTAGCACAAAGAATACCGGATGCTCCTCTCCATTTTAACCAACCGGCATTAATTCTATGTGTAACATCTCCATCAATTCTTCCATCACTTTGAAAAATTGATCCTAGGTATTTATAACTTTCCTTTTGGGGATCACCCTTGCATTGCTGGTCCCAAGCCTGGATAAAGGAGGAGGGTTGTGTTAGGCTTCCGACAGTCAGAGTAAAACTTCGTCGGATTTTTACAACATGGATTATAAAAATTTTCGTTTCACCTATATCGACAAAATTCTGATAGTTTTTCGATCAAAGTTGCCTAATTTTCTCAAGTAGATGAAACAAACAACTGGGTTGAGAAGGTTGTGGCAACTGTGGAGTTTGACAGCTTACTGTTCCTGGGATCAACCAGTATTTATGATGAAAATCCAATCACACCTACTTGATATGGCTCAACTTCCTGGTATCTGTTACAAGTTTCTCACCTCACTGCTCAGCAGTCAGAGGCTCGAAATCCTTTTACACTAAGCTAAACCTCTTGGTTTAACAGAAAACTGGTTACAGATATTGAAATGGCCACTGTTCATCTAACTTGGAAATCGTGCATGTAACTGGGGACCTTCATAAGATCAAATTTGCAGAACCCTACCAAGTAAAACGAATTGGAGATGCAGGGTTGAGAATAAATACAGCTGACAGATTGGTAAGATAAGGCATCTCTGCATCTGCTGTAGGGCCTAATGTACCAACCTGATGGTGATACCAAGTAGAGGAACCTTTTGAGTTCGACCAGCAGAAATAGAGGTAAAACTTGCCCTGCAATCAGTCATGATTCAACGTTGCAAAATTAATCTAATGGTGAGTTTATACTAGACGAAAGACATTACTGATTAAACTAACAATAAAGAAGCAAATAAATAACAAGAATCCTATTTTATGTTCACACACTTACTTTCTTCATGTTTTCTCATCCCTTTCAAAGAATTCATAGACAGAACTCCCTTCTTTTTCTATGGCTAGTTCCGATTATCTTTGGAATCAGACGGTTCTGATTTGAGTTCGAGACTGTCTCGAACTGATAAAAAAACTTGAAATTTAAAGAAACTTTAACTTTTTGAGTCCAGTTTCTTCGGTTCTTGACCCAGTTTGATTCCCGTTAAGCTGTCATGCAGGTTCCAAACTAGTCACACACACACACACACACACACACACACACACACACACACACACACACATATATATATATATATATATATATATATATATATATATATATATATATATATATAGAGAGAGAGAGAGAGAGAGAGAGAGACTTTTAACTTAAGGGTGGTGCCCGATTCAAATTCAAATACACAAACTGAAAACTAACCATTCAATCATGTTTAACATTGATTGTTTTTGCACCTAACGTGGTCTGCACTCTTGAAACATGGTATCCCCACATAAATTATGAGATGCTGTATTTCATCAACTGAAAAATCAATTATGTAAATAATATGCCATAGTCAAACTTCTAAACATGCTAACTAGAACACAAAATTCTCGGATCTAGTTTTTGTTGGTTATGTCCATGCAAACAAGAACCAATAGCACCGAAGATCGATACAGTAGAGTTCAAGCGCGCGTGCACACCCCATGCTTGTCGTATAGCGAGTCCCAAACTCAGCTTTCTTATTCCGAAGAAGTGATCAACAACAACAACAAATAAAACGATTTAGCGTAGTTGGAACTGGAGTTCAGCTTTACCTCTGGTGCTTGATCTCAAGCATTACCAGGTCCCGGACTCATAAATTTCGATAAAGCTAATCAAGTTTCGGACAGAACCATAATGATGAAATTAAAGCTAACACACATACATATAAAAACATATATATATATATATATATATATATAAAAAGAGCAAGGATGATAAGTGGAAATTTACATGTGGAAGGGATGATAGAATGAAGTAAGCTTGTGGACAACACCAAGTGACTCCAAGGCTCGCCAGGCATTAGGGAAGAGCATGAGTGCAGCTCCTGTGGTCCGAAGCTCCGGGGCGCGCTCGAGAACTCGACAAGTGAGCCCAACCCGGTGAAGGGCGGCAGCTGTGGCTAACCCTGCAATTCCTGCACCCACTATGACTATATCCTCATCCATTTCCATACCTCAGATACTTGGGAACTTGAAAACAAAACTGGAAATATTCAAATCTAAAACTTGTGCTGAGCTTAATATGATCATTGTAGAAGACAAGCATTCCTATTTATAGTTTCGCCAACTTGGCTGTTCAGTCTGTATCAATTTCATGTTGACCTTCACTCAATTCTCAGTTGATGATTATCAAGACTTTAGTTTGTTGAAAAGTCTAAATAACCTTAGACACTATAACGAGCTTAATTAGCTGGATATTGGATCAATATTTGTGGATTGCCAGGTCCAAAACTTCTTGGTGTTAGTTGGGTCTCATTAAATGAGTTGGTTCCTCATCATGAACTATAAGCTGGACGTGATTGTGTGATCGAACCGTCCATGTCTACTTCTACTAATAATTATGTGATTGGCGACATAAAGAACTGAAGCTAACTCCATAAAATCAAGAAGGGCAGCATGTCTTGTATAGTGGGTTGGTTGACCAGTTGTCACAAACGAAGAAGTTGGTTGACATTGAGACTAACCTCTTAAGATCACTGGTCATGATAAAAAAGACTGCAACACCTTGTCCAGTGTGGAAGCTGTGACGGCAATAAACTCCGGCCTGCTGGTGAATCTCCAATCAGTTGCTGTTGAGCCCGCTTGCCTATGTCTGTCGGAGGTACCTATTCGCCTGAGTTGATGCAGCGGATTTTCGTGAGGTTCCCACATAGGGGTTTCCTAGAGAGAGGTTCACAGATCGTCTCACACTCTCTTTTTCTCTGTGTGTATGTATATTTCTCTGTGTTTCTGACTTGTAATGGTTACCTTTTATAAGTAGCCCGCTTCCCCTCATCCCAGATATTTCTCCTGTGGCTTCCCTCGTCCAGAGCGTTAACGGGGACGTTACCAAAAATCTCGGTAATGTCTACCGTTACGATTCTAACTTATCTGTTCCAAATAACGGACTGGATGGCCAGTCCAACCGTTACCTGAGCCGAGAATGGTTAGACCTTATCTGTAATATCTCCCACTTGGCTATTCAAGCCAAGTTTATCGACATACTGGTTTTCCTCCCACTTTTCAGGGTTTTCCCTAGTTATGTCATTTCATGATTACTGTCGCAATCAGAACCTATTGTGTGGTTATTTCTCTACACAACAATTTATCCGTTGTATGGTTATTTACCGATACAACAATCAAACATACCTCAAACCCATATTAGTAACATGTTTTGAGAAGAGATCCTTTGTTATGCCTTTTGTTAAGGGGTCTTCCAACATATCTTCTGTTGGCATGTGTGAGATGAATATTTCCTTTTTCATAACCATATCATGAACATAGTGGTATTTTACCATTATATGCTTGCTTTTTGAGTAATCAGCTCCACTCTTAATAAGAGTAATTGCTACATTGTTATCACAATAGATAACTACTTGCTCGTCTGTTATTTTTAACTTCAAATCTCGTATGAAGTGGCTTATCCAGACAACACTTATTGCAGCCATACAACAAGCTACATACTCAGCTTCCTGTGTATGCAATGCCACACAACCCTGTTTCTTATATGCCCAAGAAACATCACCACCTCCAAATAAGAATATTTGTCCTGAGGTTGATTTGTTGTCATCTTTGCTTCCAGTAAAGTTAGCATCTGAGTATCCTACCACTTTCAGTTCATTTGCTTGAAAACATAGTTTCAAGTCTTTTGTTCCTTTAAGATATCTTAAAATCTTTTTCACAGCTACCCAATGCTGCCAACCAGGATTACTTTGATATCTACTTATAAGACCAACAACAAAGCTGATATCAGGTCTTATACACAACATAACATACATCAAGCTACCAACAGCTTGTGCATAAGGAACATTAGACTTATCATCTCCTTCACTAGGACAATCAACCTTACTCAATTTAACCCATTTTGCAATAGGTGTATCTGCAGACTTGCATTCACCCATTTTAAACTTCTTGAGGATATAGTCAATATATCTCTCCTGACTCAGGCATAAGAGTCTAGATTCTCTATCTCGAGAGATCTTTATTCTTAGGATATAGAATGCTTCCTCCATATCCTTCATTTCAAACTTGGAATTCAACCATGACTTGGTTTTGACAATCATCTCGTTATCGTTTTCAGTCAACAATGTCATCTACATATAATGACAAGATGACAAAGTGACTCCCACTATTCCAAACATATACATAGTGATGAAGTTTGTTAGCCACAAATCCAAGTTCTATAATGACATTTTAAAAAGTCAAATACCATTAGCGAGGTGACTGTTTCAGGCCATATAGGGATTTTTTCAACCTATATACTTTATCTTCTTCGCCTTTAACCATAAATCCTTTGGGCTACTGCATGTATATGATTTCTTCTAAATTCCCATTTAGAAAATCTTTCTTTACATCTAACTGATGTAAATCTAAATCATAGTATGCAAATATTGCCAATATTATACGTATAGATGCAAATTTCGCAATTGGGGAATATGTCTCAACATAATCTATTCTCTCTTTTTACGAAAAACCCTTTCCAACCAACCTTGCTTTAAACTTGTCGATTGTACCATCGACCTTGTATTTCTTTTTCAAAACCCATTTATAGCCTATAACTTTTCTTTCTTTTGGCAAATCAGCTAATTTCTAGACTTAGTTTTTCTCAATGGATTCAATTTCCTCATCCATGGCTTTCTCCCAGTTTGTCATTTCTTATGAGTTCATTGCTTCCTGATAAGTCAAGTTATCAGTCAACTCATCTAAATCTACCGAATTACACACTTCTTCTACAAGATAAGTGTGATAATCTTTTAAGTAGGACGGAGTGGCTCTTGGCCTCTTTATGTCCACTTAAGGTATTTGTAGTTTCAGAAAGATCTTCTATGGGCTCAAAAGATTATTGGTCTAAGTCTACCAAATCATCAACACATTCCTCATTGTTTTCCAAGATGTCATTCTTAGTATCTTCTAAGAATTCAACATCTCTGCTTTAAATGAGTCAATGGTCCTTATGATAAACCGATATCCTTTTGAACCTTTGGGATATCCAATAAAAATACATCTCAAGGACCTATTGTCTAACTTATCTCTAGACTGATCAAGGATCTTAACATGTGCAATAGATCTCCACCTCCTAAGATGACCTAGGTTAGGTTTTCTTCCAAACCATATCTCATATGGTGTAGTGAATATAGCCTTACATGGTACTCTATCGAGTATATAAATTGTTATACTTACTACTTCTCCTCAAAATACTCTTTGAAGAGAGACATCGATTAGCATTGACCTTGTCATATTCAGCAAGGTTCTATTGTATCTTTCAGCTACACCATTTTGTTGAGGTGTCCTGGGCATTGTATTCTGTTTTATAATACCAAAGTCTTTGTAAAATTCCAATAATTCTGTCGAGGTATATTTACCTCCTCTGTCTGATTTTAAGGCTTTGATTGAATACCCTAATTAATTTTTTACTTTTTGCTTATATTCTTTAAAAGCATCAAGTGCCTCAGATTTATGTGTCAAAAGATATAAATACATATATCTAAAGTAATCATCGATAAAGGTTATAAAATAACCCTTTCCTCGATGTGTCTTTACTCTAAAAGGTCCACATAAATTTGTGTGAATAACTTCCAACAGGATTATTGCCCTTTTTCTTTAGGAAAAACTTTTCTCATCATTTTTCCTTGTATACAAGCTTCACACTTTTTGAAAGTTTGATAATTTTCTTAACTTTTTCAGACTTATATGCCTTAAGCATTTATGCCACATATTCACATCAATAGTAAAGGCACTCTCAATATAAGCGGAAGATGCACTATTTTTATTATCACAAAGTTTGAACAGTCATTGTTCTACATCAAATTCTCCAAAAAATAAAATTCTCTCATGCTTACCCACAATCACCTTATTAGGAATAAACCTAACCTCAAAACCTTTCTTTACTAAGGCAGGGGAACCTTTCTTTACTAAGGCAGGGACCGAGACTAGATTGCACCTTATAGTTGGCACAATTAACACGTCGGTCAATACAATTGGTGTGCCTTGTACATGTATCCTGAATGACCCAATACCCATAATATCTGAGAAAGTACTATTTCTTATATAAACTCGATGTTCCCTATGTTTATATTCCTTCAGATCTATTGCCCCTTTCTTGGTCTTTGAGATGTGTCGTGTAGCTCTTGAGTCTATCCATTAACCTGTCACTGGGCGGTCCAAATATAGGTATTCCAAAATTATGCAGATTATGTCATGCTTCTTTGATTGTCCGTGCTGTGGGTTATTTCCTCCACTTTTCTTGTTTCGGCAGTTCCTCTTTTAGTGTCCCATCTTTCCACAGTTGAAACACTTGATCCGAGAAGCGGTTTTCTGCGATTTCTTAAAATTTTAACCGCCTTTCTTGCTATTCTTGCCAAACTTCTTATTTGGTTTTTTCTTTTGCTTGATTTTGGAGTTAAACATTAACTCATCCTGTATTACTAGTAATTTTTCTTTTTTATTTTTGAGCATGTGTTCTTGCTCTATTGCTAGTTTAAGGGGCAACTCACAAAGGTTAATCTCAGGCCCTAATCTTACGGCAGTGGTGACCATGTTCCATGACGGGGGTAGACTGTTCAATATTATTGTATCTGCATCGGTTTGGGGATGATTGATTTTGCTATGGCTAAGTCTCTAGCCATTACCAGTATGTGGTTTACATGCTCAACTACATTGTCTCCTTCCTTCATTTTGAAGGAGTTATACTTTTATAATAACAACTGTACATACAATTTTATGGTTGTATCATATTTAGCTGTTATTGAGTCAAACAACTCTTTAACGGTCTCATATTCTTCAAAGACCCTGATAAAGTCATCCTCCATATAAGTCAGCATGATTGTCCTTGCTATGGTATCATCTTTTAGAATTGTTTTATATATTTTTAATTGTTGCTCATTTATGTCTAGGGGTGGCGGACGTATGGTTTCCTTTAATACGTACTCAACACCTTCAAGTGTTAAAGCCACATGGATTCTTCTCTTCCATGTCTCAAAGTTGAGACCGTTCAATTTTTTTGTTTTTGCCAATTCTGACACACATATCCTAGAACTCATTTTTATGTGTTTGGAAAAAGCAACAATTAAGTGGTCTAAAAAGAAACAAGAGCATACATAGCAGGAATCATGTTAGTATGATGCATGGTATCAAGCAAATAAGCTAATGATAATTTCATAATCTTTTTGGGAGAAATTTGAAATTTTCCCTAAGGAGCTTCTACCTCTGTACTCTTAAAATAATACTAAGGTCAAAACAACAATTTTATCTATTTGTCCCTTTCTTGTAATTTTGAAAAATCTTGAAGACAAACTCATAAAATCACTCTTTAGTATTTCTATAAAATTCGTAACTGATTGGGGTTAAAATTATAATTTTAACCCTTAAGACGAATTTGATTTTTTAAAAAAAGTATAGGGGTAAATCTGTCTTTTAACCAAATGGCAGAACTGAAATTATCCAAACTGTGAAGGGCAGGAAAGTAAAATGACAACCCGGTATTTCTTAATTTTCACAAGCCGCCTGAGGGTAAAACAGACTTTTTACTTAGTAAGGGCAAAATAGTCTTTTTACCCAAAAATATCTGGACAGAATAGTAATTTTTCCAAATGGAAAAAGTGTAAATACCTAAAACTAGCTGGGGCAAAATGAACTTTTTAGTTCGTTCCCCAAGGCGGTTTCGGAAACCACTGGTTTTCCAGCCCACGATTTTCCAAAACCCTATTTTTTTATTTTTATTTTTATTCATTGATACAAAAGGGATTACAACGTAAAAAATAGAAAAAAGGAGAGAGAGAGGGAGAGCAGAGAGAGGGGGAAGCGGTCCGGCTAGCTCCTCCGGCCTGCCGGCTGCCTCCCTAGCGTTCTTGGCTGCCTTCTATTGGCCTGCCGACTGCCTTCTCCTGGCCTGCTGACTACCTTCTTTGGCCTACCGGCTTCCTCTGGCCTGCCGACTGCCTTTTCCGTCCTATCGACTGCCTTTTGCTTGGCCTGTCTTCTTTGCCTCAGACAAGGCCTGTGTCTGGGGTTCTATTCGCCGTCGCCTGTCTCAGACTCGGCCTGTCGGCCTCCTTTTCCTCTCTATTTTTTTTTGTTATTGTTGCTTCTTCTTCCTATCTCGTTGTTCCTTCTTCCCTCTTTTCCTCTTTTTTTTTTTCTCTATGCTTACCTCCTTTTTTTTTCTTCACAAGGTTTTTTAGCCTCTGATACCAGTGACGGCGAAAGCTTCGGCCTGTCGGTGAATCTCCGATCAGCTGCTGTTGAGCCCGCTCGCCTGTGTCTACCGGAGGTACCTGTTCGCCTGAGTTGATGCAATGGATTTTCGCGAGGTTCCCACATAGGGGTTTCCCAGGGAGAGGTTCATAGATCGTCTTACACTCTCTTTTTCTCTTTGTGTATGTATATTTCTCTGTGTTTCTGACCTGTAAGCAGCCCGCTCCCCCCTCATCTCGGATATTCCTCTTGTGGCTTCTCTCGTCTAGAGCGTTAACGGGGACGTTACCGGAAATCTCGGTAACGTCCACCATTACGATTCTGACTTATATGTTCTAGGTAACGGATTGGATGGCCAGTCTAGCCGTTACCTGAGCCGAGAATGGCCAGACCTTATCTGTAACAAGCAAATCCAGGTTTGAGAGATAACTATTCAATGAGAAGAACAAAAGCTTGCGCTGGTTTTATGCTGTAGAACAATAGGAAGTTGCATTCATAACCATAAGAAAACTTAGACATGAGTTCGTTCTTATAATTTGGAAGAGAATGTAAGATTTTGATTGAACATGTGTTTATATACTATATGGATTGAACATGTGGATCACATTATATAAATTGATTATTTGGAACATAATATGGTGTAAACCCATAAGACACAGGTTTGTGTATGGGGTATTTAGAAACTTACAAGCCTCTTGGATAGACAGAGTATGTTTTTGGGACTCTACCGTAGAAGTTGATGTGGTTTGATTGTTGCAGGTGAAGTGACCCCTTGCGACTTTGGGACAATAGAGTTATAAATTACGCAATTGATGATGTGTGCGAGCATATTTTGTGTGTATGATTTGAAAGCATAAATGGAAAATGTAAATGTTTAGTTAGTGTGTGAAACATGCTATTATTGAGGGGTATACGATATAGAGCAAAAAAGGTCAGTGCTTACCCTACTACTTTACAATTTATCTTAAAGCTAGTACATAAAATACTTTTGAGGAAAAAAAAAGTTTTTAGAGAATTAGAAAAGCTTTCCAAGAATTAAAAGAAATTCTTTAGACAAAAAAAGTTATCTTGAAAATTAAAAACAAAACTTTGTTAAATTAAATAGGTCATTTTAAGTTATAAATTAAGATTTTGAGTCCAAACACAATTATTAAATAAAAGCATGAATAGTGACACTGATTTGAGTTATTTAACCAGTGGAAAACATCGCCCTCGAACATTGTGGCAGTTCCTGTCTTTCTTTTAATGGCAGCTGTGCCTTCGTTCATACGCTAGTTTCAGAGATTCGGAAACCGAAGCATGACAAGTTCTGTCCAAGACTATCTTCTAGATTCAGCATTAATGGTTGACCTTGAGTCAAAGCATTAAGTTCAGTGTCCTATTTGACCTGCTTTACGGTAGGGTGTCTACTTTCCTTGTAAGTGAACTTCCTTTTGACTATTTCACCTTTTCATGTACAATAGATTATTCACAAGACTTCTCCTTCTCTTTCTATTCATATTAGAGAGAGAGAAAAAGAGAGAGTTACTAGACAATCTCTTATACTAAACATTGCTTGATCATTCATCATCATTTATATGATCAATGGGATAACCAACCAGTAGTGGTCAAGGTATCCATCTCGTATCACATTTAATTATCATCATGATTTGTATGATCAATCACATAACTTAACAATATCAATCAAGGTATTCATCTCGTATCACAGATGCATTAAATGATATCAATCCTCATATTAATATTGATGGACAGTTTGATCTACGTCGTTCGTGCGATTACACGTATGACAAAAATCATTTAGTAGAGTTTGACATAAGAGAGTCTCTAGCAACTCCTAGTTTTCTTATATATGTGTAGTAGACGTGTTTACTTTCATGTTTGTTTATGTCAAGATTAACTACAATCACCTGCAATGTTCGGAAATCACATGCAATATTGCATGTGTGTGTTTGTGTGCAGTGGACTTGTTTGATCATGTTTGTTTAGGTTGAGATTAACTATAATCACCACACAAGCAATATTCTGAATTCACAGTGAAAATCAGCGAATTTCAGGTCTCCAAAGAACAGTAGACAAATATTGGCATTATCTCTAAGTATCATGATACCAATACACACACACAGATATATATATATATATATATATATATATATATATATATGAATCTGCAAAGAGAATTTCAAACCAAATTTAGTTTTTCTTTTTACATTAAAAACCTTTTTGTAAGTATTTTTATGTTTTTCCAAAAGAATAATGATGATGATATTAAGGGTTGTTCGTTATCCCTTATTTCTTTATGTTAACTTTTAGGCAAGCCAAGATTTTATTGAGATTTTACTGAATAATATCATTTCTAAAAAAAAACATTTTAATTTTGAGGAAAACCTTGTTTAGATGGTGAGATTGGATTAGTGATATAACATAAACCAGGAGGGTGCCATGCAGATCCACTTTGGAGTGAGGTGAGGCATCCAAAATTTAAAAAATTCTTGAGTACACCACTGTATATAAAAAATACAATTACTTTGTAAATATAAAATATAAACATATTTCACCGGAAATACAAGTACACCTCACCCCAAAAAAATTGGGCGGACTGGTGCCATGCTACAATCAAATTCTATTACTCGCGTGCAACTGCATGAAATTTTCTCTTTTGTAATTTGTTTGGTTTTTCATTAAAAAAGTTAGTCAAAATAGCTGAGGGCAAACAAGTTCCTGTTTCGGGCGTTTCCTTATCGTGTGATTTTGTGTCTCGTGTCAAAAACAGGCTTTGTGTTGGTGTCATTTCATGCAGTGGGTACTTTGTTAGCTTGCCTATCAAGACGTAACTGCAAGACCCTTGATTGGAAATATTTATCATATATATATTGAGAGAGAGAGATAAAAAGAGGGAGAAAGATCTTTCTTTTTTATAACATTTTTATCGTACGGTTCATATTTAAGAAAGAAAGAAAATAGCTCTTAAAAAAAACAAAAGGTATAAATATATTTTATTGCTTTGTACCCTTTCTTCTTCTTTAAGGTCATCCAATCAAAGATAGACTCTCTAAATGGTGAAGAAGGTCCTAAGTTTTTTAACTCTCTTAACTACCAAAATAAAGTATTATCCTACTTTTTCTTTTCGTGCCAAGTATTATTATCTTCACTCCTACTTAGTGAACTAAATTGTTTTCTTTGTTACTGTTAATGTCTTATTTTGTTATATTAGCATAAACTCCAAAAATTGGATCATGTTTTATTGTTGCCGTCTCTAAATTTGATTACTTCTAGTATGAGTAAAAACTTTTAGTCACCTAAAACCATCCCTAAACAGGCAGTCCTTCGCAAATTGGAACAGAGGGACGAAGAGTGCATTTAGTTCGTTCGTTTCGGGATGGGACGGGACCAAGTTGTAATGAAAATGTGAGGGCGAGGTTCGGGTTTGATCAGAAAAATCCATGGGGAAGGACACAATGTATGAAAATGTGAGGGCCGGGTTCGGGTTTGATCCCAAAATACTTAACCATAATTGACTTGAGAGAGTCTTCGGTTTCGAAGATGGTTCAATCGGTTTCAGTTACTGACAGTTCCATGACCGATTCGGTTTCAACCATGTCTATCAAGAAGAACCCGAAAGAAAATTGGCTCGTAAGCACTGGTGGATTAATAGACAGAAGGGTAGCCTTCATCGAGATTTAAAGTATATTCTTGCGGAGATTCAATAGTATAAATGCCCATCCATCGTTATATATTCTTTTTTTTTTACATCGGGAGGTCGAAGCATGGCACACACCGGGAATTGAACTCACGTACTACTACCGCTTTTGGAGTCTAGAACCCTGCTTGGTGTTCAGCCATTATATATTCTCTACTTGAATGGAGATGAAATGGGTAAATGCACAATAATATATATATATATATATATATAATTTCTACTTTTGTAGAGAATTAAATGGATTTTATTTAAATGCACAACTTGCATAGAAAGTATGAGCAAACTAGCTCGGGTGGAGCTCATTTAACTCATAGTCTAATGGTATAAAGAGCAATAACTCACTTGGCTAGGTGGTCAGCTCATAAGTCGAACATCATGAGTTCAATACCCGCGGCATGCATAGCCTTGGCCTTCCCGTTTTTACAAAAAAGAGTGACAGTTTAATTAAACTCTCAGTGCTCGATCGACTTAAGGGACAAGCCCAAGCAACTTCTATTCAGTTAGTTTTGGGTTGTCAGCCTTAACCAAATGCGCTTTTGGACTTCACATTAAAGCAAATTCAGAACCTTGGAGTTGAAGGTCATGAGTTTGATGCATCGGGTTAGATTGCCTAACCCCAGCTTTTCGGGTTCGAACCAACTCAGCTTTGGTAATGGTTAAGGTTGAACATCAGACTTAGATATGACTCTTGACAGTGACGATTGGAGAAACTATTTTAGAGTGGGACGAAGAGTTCCTTGAACGGTTAACTTATGTATTATAGCTCATTGATTCCACCATTGTTTATAAACTTTAAGTTGATTTTTGAAATTTCAGGTTGATCCCATCTAGTATGGGAAAAGGCTTAGTTGTTGTTGTTGTTTGATTTCAGGTCGAGCAAACGCTCCACCTCAGCCCAATGTAGATCTGACTACTGGCTCTCGGAGTTGGGTGAAGTGCAGACAATGCCGGCAAATCGTTAAACTGGGTCCATAAAAGGAGAAGGAACGTCACCTAGCTACCCCTTTAAACAGTCATAAAAGCACTCAACAACCTCATTTTAGTAGGCACAGAGAAAACCAGGTGCTCTGAAAGACGGTTGTTTTACTCTTGAAGAAAAGGATAGCTCTTAAATAGGATTGCAGAGGAATTACATCTTGAAGAAGAGGATGGCTCTTAAATAGGATTGCGAGGAAGCACATGGATATGAACAGCAACCCGTCATTCCTCCCTCAATCTTATAAATGCAGTTGGATCTTAGGCCTAATCGTTAATCAGTCAAGTTTTGTTGTTCTAAAAATAATTGCATTAATAATCAAGAGTCCTTTGTTGATAAATGAAAACTCTTGCATGGTCGCTTAAAGGTGGTGCATATACAAACCCCCCACCGGTCCGTGATAGATTTGTTTGGGCCACACTGAATCTGCAGTCACTCCACAACATGCTGACAAAGGATTCGAGTAATTTTCCCGATCAGCCGACCAGATCACTCAGTTTCATGATACGATTAGGCTCTGATCGTAGGAAATCATTCTCCACTCCTCTTGCTCTCTCAGGTTCTCATCTAAATCTGATCAGTAAGACTTTATCAATGGTCCACAGATTTTAAGAGTTCATCTACTGTTTTAAGCCCGAGACTGCAATATTATCGCAATTCACAGACTCAGAATTCCACATGCATATACTTTGGTAGGCTTCATAATACACCGTTCAGTCATAAACTCTTTTCACTCTCATAACCAGAACATCAATTTTGCGGGGCCGGCTTTGGATGAACCAGAAATGACTATGTTTAGTAGAAACTTATACTCGAGAGACTTTCTTTTTATGAGAGACGTTCCCAAATTGCCAACCGCAGACCATATGAAGACGCTGATTGAAGATGTCTCTTCATATGAGATCATGTGCGAAGGGGACCAGTTTATGAGATTGGAAGAGTGTGCCTCACGATAGCTGAAAGGATGTTATTGAGTGGGCACTCGAGACCAAACGTCGGTTTGCACTTGAATCTGCTCACAAATATACCAACTAGGGAGAACAGAGGACTGTGGTGACCGAGTGAACGGTCTCTTGTGAGAGCAACAGTCGTTGCCTTTTTGCATGAAGCAGTGACTTTTCAAGTGTAACAAAACTTCCTCTCATAATAAGAGGATGATGAACGGCTGTCTCGGTTTATTAGCATTTCACTCAGATGTCTATAAAAGGTGTTGAGTAAAGAACCAGAGTTTTGGTGTTGTAGAATACTAACAGATCTTTTGAAGCACGATCCATCATACCATTCAAATCAAATATAGGATGTTTATATTGTCATTATTACAGATTTAAGATCAATGCATATAGTTCCATCACTGCCAACATGGGTGATGTATGATTCTTCTGATCAGAGAGCAGAGCGTGTTCACAGTAACATTTTGCTGAACTGATCATGGATTTACTTTTGTGCTTCTCTTTGAGAAGTTCTTTCTGTCTTCAAAAATTGAGGAGCACAAACCCGAATCTACTACGAGGGAAAAATATGTATTCTTCTGACTCAAGCTATTCAAATCAAATAAGATTTTCTTTTGGGTTAAAATGCAAGGGGCCAAGCCCCCCAAAACAAAGTGAAACAATAACTACAAAGTTAAAGTAGGTGGATCTCTATCCCCAGCCGCATCAGTAGCCAAAGAAATTTCAAATAACATCAGGCACTTTTTCATCACTGGACTTTGATGTAGAACCTCACTTCGAGCGTCGGGTTCATCGGTAACACGAGGAGCCCAAAGGGTGTGTTTGACGAGTGTTTACAAGAGAACTAACCTCGATTTTTAGTTCTTGCAGTTCAAGTTTCTTTGTCCATCAAACTCGAAAATGGTTCTACAGTTCCAATTTCAGTAAAAATATCGACCGAAGAAGGAGGTGGGCAACAAGAACTGGACCAATGAAGTTTCACATGAAAACCCAAACACCTTCTCTTACGTGTTACTAAAGGGTTTTCTATGAAATCCAAGTATTAGTATCACTCTTAAATTAAATAAAGAATGGTTATAATTTGATGTAGGTCTAAGCCTGCCACTCTAGTACCAAGGTCTTGGAACCACGAATCAAATACACCTCAAGTGTCTATGGATTCTATGGGACCCATATTTCAGTAGTATCATATCGGAACTTCGTGTACCAACCCACAAATTACACGGCTTCTAAAATTCTGAGAGTTCCTCAGGGTTCTGCAATGCAAATGGGCGCCCAGAGGGATGACCTTTTTGCTCGTGACTTGGTGCCTCATCACTTGCTCCCACTTTTCTGTATTGTTATAGTACATGTGATCAACATCAATAAGAGCCTGAAACTTTACCTACCAACAAATTTTTCTATGAAGTAAAAAGAAACATTGCAGCTTCTCAGTGGAAAGAACATATTGTATTGCGGCAGAACAGTAGCGGACCCAAGAATTTGTTTGGGGTGAGGTACACTATTTAACTCTACAAAACACTTATATATTTAACTCTACAAAACACTTATATTTTCTTATATACAACGAAGGACCCAATAACTTTTCAGATTTGAAGTGAGACGTGCCTCACCTCGCTCTAAAAGCGTTTCCTACTGCTGCAGAGTTTGAAGCATTAACATCCCCAACTGTTTGAAGAGAAAAAACGAAGGTGGCGGCCTCCAGGTTCTATCAATGATCTTTTATGTGCTGATATGATACATTGAGTGAGAGTCACGAGCTGAACTGTGAACTGTGTAAGGAACACAGTAAAAAATAATGTATTTTATTTGAGAAAAGGAAGAATATACTATTTGCTGTACAAAAAGATTTCCTTCTTTGAAGGACTTCTCTCCTATATCCACATCTAAAGTAGTGTTCACTAAGGATCGGATCATATTGGTTTTGGAGATGGTTTCATCAAATCCCACTATTTGGATCTTGCAGTATTCAAATCTCGAGTCAGATTCAGATATGAATATGAAAGAAAGTTCATCGATAAGTGGAACCTGGCCTTCAATATAACCGAGAAATGGAATCCAAATGTGGTACTCAAGCACCGGTTTGCATTTCAAATTTGTCTAATTGGATTCAGATGTATCCAGAATATTGAAATACTCACACACACACACACACACACACACACACACACACATATATATATATATATGTGTGTGTGTGTGTGTGTGTGTGTGTGAGAGAGAGAGAGAGAGAGAGAGAGAGAGAGAGAGAGAGAGAGAGAGAGAGAGAGAGAGAGAGAGAGAGAGAGAGAGAGAGAGAGAGTATTTCAATATACTGGATACATCTAAAATCCAAACGTGGTACTCCAAGTTTTATCAAATCTGTATATCAAACCATAACCATTACCACACAAAAAGCAATAGCTCGCCTAGACAGGGTCCGGCACAGACTCACAAGGTGAAAGGTCAAGAGTTCGATACCCGGGGTGAGCATGTGGCTTCGGCCTTTCCATCATACCAAAAAGAAAGATTCACCATATAATTTCTCATACCTTGTTATTTTTAGTTCTTCATACTACTATTTCAAACGTCAAACACCTTAAGAATCTCTCTCTCTCATGCATGCATTGTTTTATAGATTTTATTTATTTATTTTTTTGGTTACAAGAGGAGGCTGAAGCACACCCACACATGCACCTTCTCGGACTTGAACTTCCCACGATGCTAGAGCACTCTGCCATTGAGCTAATTCTCTCGATGTGTTTTTTCTGATTTTATTGAAAAATTAAATCATTAAAATTGGCATATCAACCCGCAATACACAAATCAAGTGGTATTTCTCAAAACCAACTGAACTTTGACGCATGAACTTTCAGTTTAGTGCTGGTAACCATCGCTTTGAACTTGAAACAGAAAAGAAGAAAAGAAAAAGACTGAAATCCACGAGTTTAAACCATCCGTTTCGGTTCAACTTCATATAACTTAAGGTTTATACCCATACAAGCTTGTAACTAGAGTTTTAAATAATCATAATTTTGTGTTTGATTCACAAGTTTTACGAATGCTTGTGTTTAAGTTAGCATTGTGAGAGAGAAGGAAGAGCTTGGGTTTTTAGCACGGAGCTTTTGAGTTGAGTATTTTTACTCAAATTGGGTTATATAACCATAGTTAAATACGAGCAATTGGGTTCTGTATTTGATACACAACGAAACTCAGAATGATAGTATCAAAATCAAGGTGTAACTCTCCATCAAACACACCCAAAAATACTTATTACTAGCCAATGTGAGCTTTTTCGCTTGCTTTTCACCCAATTATGAGAACCACCACCAACCCATCTTAGGGGTGAACCGATGGAACCTAAACCAGTTCCATAGTCTCGGCCTCGTAATCAAACACCCTTTAAAAGAAGAAGTGATTAACAAACCAAGAACTCCCCATGAGATCCAGCTTAATAGTTTCAGTTACAGTCATTTCAGGACCGACTCACCTACGCAAAGCTAGTTGGAACTGTTCATGGTTGGTTCCAACCCGACCCGAGAATCACCCGGTCCTGTTTTGGTCTCATCTTTTAGCAAACCGGAATCAGAGGTTCCAAACTACCGATTTCGGTATTTTTTTCTTTCATTTTTTCAATCTTAAAATTTAAAATAATATCTACCAGTTCTAGATTCAAACTGAAATCGTCTCACCGGTGGTTCAGAAATTGTAACTAAAGCCGTCTCCAAGCCTGTTCAGTTACGGTTCCAGGTTTCAAAAAAACCAATTGGTCATGTTTAGGAACTCTGCGGCTGCAGGAGTTTGACTCCTGGTGGATGCATACCTTTGACCTCCCGTTGTAACCCAAAAGAAAATACAAATGATATATGAACGGTTTTGCAATTAAAGTTTTTTAATTTAAAAGTTTATCCTACCTATTATGTACTGAACTTATACAGGCCTCATTATAAATGGTAGCGATAATATTTGGCTTCTGTTTTAGGCAAAACCATAAGTACATTACAAAGAAAAGGGGAAAAAAATAAAATTATATTCTGTAAGTTCGAGCAATTGAATTCTCAAGGTATACGGAAAAGGATTCCCACGAAAAGAATGAATGTTTATCACCGTGGCTGCTTATTTAGGTGTTAAAAGATATGACAAGAAGGGAATACATGTCAACGTGATCTGTTGAGATGGATTCACTCTTAAGAGGAGGGAGTTCTCTCTAGGGAAGATAATCGACTTCTCGAGGTACACGGAAAAGGATTCCCACGAAAAGAACGAATCTTTATCAGCATGGTTAAGCTGCTTGTTTAGGTTTTCAAAGATACGATATGAAGGGAATACGTGCCAATGTGATCTGTATTTATATAGTTAAGGATACTGAATATCGAAGACTACAATGGTAAGATTCTTATGGGACAGCAAAGGAAACAAACTTAAACTCTTAAAATGAGATTTCTTTGCAAAATTCCGGTTCTTATGTATAGTTCCTTTCACGACAAGATTCATACAGATTTACCATCATTGTTTTCTTTTAGAATGTTGTCTGATGATCCTCTGTATAAACGAAGATCCTACATCGAAAAACAATCCAAGAAAATCATCTTTCTCTATCTTGCTGCAACGTGCAGCTGCTGCTGTAATTTGGTTCCTTGCTGTGGGTCATTGAAAAGATCACTATCAGTCTTTCCGGAATCTGCCGCAAAGAGCTCATTGCCAACCCATATTGACGGCTACCGGATATCGATGACTACAATCGCAAGATTCTTATGACACTGGAAAGGAAATAAACTTTAAACTCTCATAACCAGATTTCCTTGCAAAATTCTGGTTCTTATCTAAAGTTTCTTTCACGAAAAGATTCATACAGATTTACTATCCTTGTTTTCTTTAGAACGTAATCTGGTGATCCTCTATATAAACGAGCATCCTACGTCGAAAAGCAATCCAAGAAAACCATCTTTCTTCCTCTTGCTGCAACGTGCAGCTGCTGCTGTAATTTGGTTCCTTTCTGTGGGTGATTGAAAAAATCACACACTCAAAGGAATCTGCCGGAAAGAGCCCATTTCCAACCCATACAGACGGCTACCGGTTCATCATAATGCAATTCACTGATTTCTTTCTTCACAACAACTGATCTGAGGATTTCGGAATTAAGGACGGTGCTGTTCAAGTCATGTGGAAGACTCTTTCCTGGTGTCACACCTTGAAGCCCATCAACAGACATTCACTGTGGTTGTCTGATTCTTCCTTTATCTTCACATATTATACAATACATTAGGCCATCAATCTTTTGTCTATTCACTCCTATGGAAATTAATGAATCTTGATTTTTAATGACGGAAGAGTATTTAACTGTAGAACGTGATGGGATTAATAAAATTCGATCACAGCAATGTGAATCATATTGCTGTGATCGAATTTTATTAATCACATCATCTTCTATAGTTAAATAGTCGGCCATCATTAAAAATATTTCTTCCTTATCCTGTCATTCCTGTGAACTGAATTGCACCATATTTATAGAGACCTAGGATTTGATAGTCGATCCCAACCAGTTGGGCTCTTCCTTCTATGTGTCGACCTCTTAATACCTAGTCATAAAAAGAAGTATAGATGACCGGTTCCCATGTGACCCAGCCGACTATCCAATAAATCAGATGACCCAAAACCCAGACTTTTCTAGGACTCTCATTAACCAGGTAAACCCTTAGTTCAACCTACCCATCAGTTTAGTCCCAATTTACACAAACTGTCCCACACTCAACCTAACAAACTGCATCCTGGGGATCCCTTAATCAACTCCCAAATAGTTCCAAGAAAACCTTAAGGTAATCTCAACTTTAGAGAACCTAGAAACCGACCTAATCTCAACCCACCCTAGTTAGCATAGGTTCAACCCGGCCAACTCCCAAGTAATCCGAGTCCAGCTGATGTGCCTACCTAAATAGCAAGAGATTCTTTCTTCAAAGTTTATCTTTTCTTAAGTTTGTAATTTTTTTCATTTGAATTAGCTAAATAAATTGTTAGCACAAAGGTTGACTCTTATCCAATGAGATAAGAAGATTTTTACGAAGGTTGATTAGAGGTAAGCCCTAAAACTATATTTGTAATTTGTTTCTCTATTTTAAGAAGGTTGTTTGTGAATTGAGATTCTTCTGAATCAAAAATTGCATAAAGAGATCTATTGTACATGTGATCTTAAATCAATTAGAGATAAACTAGATAATAGAACATTAAGATTATTTTTTGTTTAATAGAAAGTATGGATACTATGTTACAAATGATAATGAAAATATTAATGATGTTATAGTATGGATGAATCATCATTTGAAGCCATGAATAATGATACAAATGTTCTTCCTTTATAAACTAATACTTTAAGTAGGCATAAAAAAACCACAAGCTATTTCATCGTACTTAAAGGATTATTAAATTTATTTAGGAGAGGAAATGTATTAACGATATATTTACATGAGCTTACTAATAACTTGACTTATCAAGAAGCTATTATTTCTTCTAATCAATAGACCGAGAAAACAATGGACAAAGAAATTAAATCCATTGAGAAAAATAAAGTCTAAGAACTTACAAATTTGCATAAGTGAACAAAACAATTGTAAGTGGGTACCTAAAAATAAATATAAAGTTGATGACTCAATCAACAAATTTAAGGTGAGATTGGTTGCAAAATATTTTTCGCAAAAGGAGGATATAGGTTATATCGATACATATTCTTATATTGCATCTACAAGGCTAATTTTGGTTATTTTTATATTTTATAATTTAGATCTACATCAAATAAATGTAAATTTGTGCTTATAAATAGTGATTTAAATGAAACCATTTATATGAAACATTCAAAAACATATATTGTTGAATGTTAGCAATTTAAAGTGTATAAGTTAAAAAAATCCCTATACGGTATTTAGCTTTTTAAAATATCATACTAGAACTTAAGTATTTAGCTAATCAACTTCATCATTGTATGTATATGTTTGAAATAGAGTGAGCCACTTTCTCATTCTATTCTAATATATAGATGTCATCTTTTTTATTGAAAATAAAAATGATATGATTGCTAAAACCAAGTCATGGTTGAGTTTCAAGTTCAAAATGAAAGATATGAAGGGTGAATCATATATCATAGGTATAAAGATAATTCATGATAGAGGATCTCAACTATGTGAGTTAATAGAGAGATATTAATTATATTTTCAGAAAGTCTAGAATGAGTGATAGCAAGCTTACAAGCGTACTTATTGCGTAAGGAGACAAACTAAGTAAAGTAATTGTCCTTGTGATGGACAAACTCATATTAGCTTTGTTATTTGTCTTATGAATAAATATTAAAGTAATCTTGGTTACTCAACAATGAGTTGTCATTAAGAGGATTCTAAGGTATCTAAAAAGAATTAGGGATTTAAAATTATGTTACTCAATCTTGTGAACTAAAAGTGGTATAATACTCATATTTAACTTTGCTTAAAGCAATGATGACAACAAATAAACTTTTAGACAATTTTTTTTAAAGGCGGTGTAATTTATTGGTTATATAAGAAATAGGGTTATATAGTTTATATAAACAAAAAGTTGTGTATGTTGCTTGTAGTATGGCTATAACTAGTATCGTTTGGATAAACCGCTACATAAGTGATTTGAAGCTGGATATAACTATCTGCCTAGTTATCATTTATTGTGACAATACTAAAATTATAAGTTTAATAAAAAATAGAACTTGTAGCTTTAAGAACAAGTATATAGTGGTAAAATACCATTATATATATATGATATACTTAGAAAGAATAAAATTTCAATGTCTTATCTATCTACTAAAGATAAAATAAAAGGCCCTTTCACTAAAGACGTATGAGAAGATCTCTTTTCTAAACATGTTATATATGTGGATTTGAGATTCACAAAAAAGTGTTAGTGTGGAAATACATGTATGAGTTGTTTTGTAAAATAAACATATTGATTATAGAAAACTGTATAGTAAATTGTATTTTGTTGTACAATTGAAAAATTAGTATGATATGATAAACAATGAAATGGTGGAAGGAAACCATTGATATTGATTTTGATTCAGCTCAAGTGGTCAAATGAGAGATTGAAGTAATCCACCATTACAAAAATCATCACTTTTGGCCTTCTCAGGGGTTTTATTAAACAAAATAATTTAAAATATCAAAGTTGTTTCTCTCATGCTGAAAAAGAAAAACAGAATGAAAATATAAAAGAATTTTTTTTTATAGAGAACTAGTTTCTGCAAATGTACTACATTCAAAACAAATATAAATCACCCTTTTGGTAAAACCCTTCGAAACGAAAACTGTACCTAAACATTCAAAGTACACCAACCCTTTCCAAAATTGATGGATTCACTCTCTTGGGGAGAGGGAGTTCTCGAGAGGAGAATCAAGTTTGAAGGTACACGAAGAAGGATTCCGATGAAAGAAACGAATCTGACTGCTTACTAAGGTGTCAAAGGACACGAAGGGAATACGTGTCGATGTGATGCTTTCTTAATCTGCGTGTGTCCCTCTTCGAACCTCACCGAACACTTTTTCAACAGAGGCACATGCCGTAACCCGGAAAACCACCCACTCTGCAATCCAAAGCCCTAACTGAAATCAGAGAGAGAGAGGTGGATGGCATCGAAGGTCATGGCGTCGTCGTCGCCTGCAACTTCGGATCTCAACCGTTCGTCCATCGCGATGGCGGAATTGCAGTCGCCCGATCCATCCCGGGCCACCATGAACATGGACGACCTCCTGAAGAGCTTCTGGCCGGCCGATCCCGACCTTTCCGCGGGTGTCAAGACCGTCGATCAAGTATGGAAGGAGATTACCGGAGGCCTGAGGCCGTCCGGCGCCGGTGCCAAGGACAGGACCGGCGAAATGACGCTCGAGGACTTCCTTGCGAAGGCCGGAGTCGTTAGAGAAGAGGACGTTACGGGTGACGGGGGATTCGGCACCTCTACGATCGCGTTCAGTGGTGGTGGCGCCACATGCAGCGGGGACGAGGCATTCGGGAAGAGATTCGGGGTGGGGGAGGAGGGTGAGGGCGGGGCGAAGGCGAAGCGCAAGGCCGCGGCGGCTGCATTGGCACTCTCGGAGCCTGTGGATCGAGCGGCGCAGCAGCGACAGAGGAGGATGATCAAGAACAGAGAGTCCGCAGCTCGGTCGAGGGAACGAAAAATGGTGGGTAAATCTCGTTCTTTTCCACCCTCAATCAAGACATGTGCGTTCGTTGGGTTTGTTTCAACATTGCAAGTGGAAAATCGAGTTTTCTTGCCCGTTTCCTCCTCAGAATCCGGTTTCCTTTAGTTGCTGTTGGTTATGGTGGAAGACCGAGATTCTTATTGTGGTTATTTACTCTTTCTTACATTTGATCGTTATATTTGCAACTGGAGTTCGGTGAGAATTTTGGGTTTCGGATGGTTTTCGGTACAGTTTGGTTTGTACTCTTCCTATGGCATTTTGGTACAGAAGTTGTGGAACTTGTTTGCATTTTTAATAGATCATGATCATCGCAATTAAACATGATCATGGCCTCATGCTGCAAATATGACGAAATTGTTTTCTGATGGCCACACGAATGGGCAGATCTAAGTGTGCATCGTTGCAAAATTGCCCTGCTTCTGGTGTTTTGGGATTCCTCTGAAGTAATTCTTTTGATTCAGGACTATATTGTTTCCACGGAATGCAAATACAGTAACCATTTGGTTTGGCTTTTCTAGGCTTATACTCAGGATTTAAAGGAAGCTGTGTCAAAGCTTGAAGAGGAGAACATGCAACTGGTTAACGAGCAGGTATGTAGTCCCATGATGCTTCTTCCTTCTTCTGGTTGTAGCATTAAACACACTAGTGACGTAGGCATCTCACACTTGATCTTATGCTGAAATAATCCTGTTATGGGAGATAAGGTTATTCGCCTGGTTGATTTGATTGTTGTTGTGGATTTGTGTATACCTGCCAATGAGTCAGTCTAGCCCATGTGAATCAAAGCTCTTATTCCAATAGTGAGAGGATTTGAAATAAGTTAACTACTCTTGATAAAATTCTTTTGTGGTAATGAACATCTCCGCTTCTCTCTTCAAAGCATGTTGGCGTTTGTGTTTAAGGTTTAAGGTCTGTTATTGGCATATAACTGGGCGGTCTTGATTCTTGACTGCTTTCATGTCTCTTGTTTCAAGAGAAGCTGAAGAAACACACAGGTTTAACTTATTATGTTAGGAAGAGTTCCGAAAATCTATATCATGTCTGTGAGAGGATTTGAAATAAGTTAACTACTCTTGATAAAATTCTTTTGTGGTAATGAACATCTCCGCTTCTCTCTTCAAAGCATGTTGGCGTTTGTGTTTAAGGTTTAAGGTCTGTTAATGGCATATAACTGGGCGGTCTTGATTCTTGACTGCTTTCATGTCTCTTGTTTCAAGAGAAGCTGAAGAAACACACAGGTTTAACTTATTATGTTAGGAAGAGTTCCGAAAATCTATATCATGTCTGTGAGAGGATTTGAAATAAGTTAACTACTCTTGATAAAATTCTTTTGTGGTAATGAACATCTCCGCTTCTCTCTTCAAAGCATGTTGGCGTTTGTGTTTAAGGTTTAAGGTCTGTTATTGGCATATAACTGGGCGGTCTTGATTCTTGACTGCTTTCATGTCTCTTGTTTCAAGAGAAGCTGAAGAAACACACAGGTTTAACTTATTATGTTAGGAAGAGTTCCGAAAATCTATATCATGTCTGTGATATTACATGGTAATAAAGTATATGTTACAAACAACAACTACAACAACAACTAAGCCTTTTCCCATACTAGACGGGGCCAGCTACATGGATTCTTGGTTTTCACCATGTTAGCAATTAACTCACAATAAGCTAGATCATTCTTTATTGTTTCTTTCCAACACTTTTGTGGTCGTCCTCTACCTCTTTTAATACTTTCCAAATTTAGTTTTTCATACCTTCTTACAGGTTCTTCTTTTGATCTTCTTTCTATATGTCCAAACCATCTTAAATGATATTCTCTCATTTTATCCTCTATTGGTGCCACTCCCAATTTGTTTCTAATAACCTCATTATGTATACGGTCTTTTCTTGTATGACCACTCATCCATCTCAATATCTTCATTTGTGTCACATACATCTTTTGTACATGTTGATGATTAACAGCCTAACACTCAAAACCATAAAACATGGCAGGTCTAATTGCTACTCTATAATATTTACCTTTTAACTTTAATGATATCTTCTTATCACAAAGAATACTTGATGCTCCTCTCCATTTTAACCAACCAACATTAATTCTATGTGTAACATCTCCATCAATTCTTCCATTACTCGGATAAAGTATATGTTAATTAAGTTAAAACTCCAAGGAAATCGAGAAGAAGGTTGATGTCACGTGTTATCTTTCTATCTCAACCTTACTAATGGTGGGCACTGGTTTCTTATGCTAGTATCTTTGAAATGGTTTATTTTCCTTCTTCACTGCAAGCTACTGATGTTAGTCTTTTACAAAGCAAATCATATGTGCTGATGAGAGGAACCAGATGCACTTTAGTTTCTTGTGGAACTTAGGATTTATGTGAATAATGCTCTGCTCACCATCTGTTAATTGGTGTAGGAAGGAATTGTTATCTTTTTAGAAAGTTAGAATACTTTATCCATTTGCCATTCTCGTTGGTGATAGGATTTGTACTCTATCTTCACAGTGAATATACTTTTACCTGAACTGATTTTTAAGGCATTTTAGGCAAATTATACATTGCATAACCCATCCTTCCTGCATAGAAGGCTCCCTGTTAGCTGCTTCAGAGTTCTGTATGAGATATTTTTTGCTATATAATTTATTGAATGGAGAAACAAAGTGTTTTTGGTGAATAATGGTTGCTATGAAGAACTCTCCACATGTAAGGGATCACCCTTGCATGGCCGATCCCAAGCCCGAATAAAGGAGGAGGGTTGTGTTAGGCTTCCGACAACTAGCGTAAAACTTTATCGGACTTATTTATCATGGATTCTACAAATTATGATAGGGCTATGTGGAAACAAAGAATCTATGTAGTCGACCCCATCTAATATGGGAAAAGGCTTAGTTGTTGTTGTTGTTGTAATGATTGTTATGAAAGTCGAAGTTTTCATGAATAGTGTTTGTTTGTAGTCTAAGCACACTACAAGTGGAAAGAATAAAATTTACCACCATAGCTTCATACGGGATCAGTGATCCATCATTGTTGTTTCCTTAGTTGCAAATTTATGTTTTTGTTTCACATGCACATGATATGTAGACAATATTTCTTGATACATCCAGTTGCTGACTACCATGATTTTTAATGCAGAAGGAGCACAAAAAGAGGAGGTACAAACATGTAAAGCTCTCTCTCTCTCTCTCTCTCTCTCTCTCTCTCTCTCTTGTGTGTGTGTAAGACTAGGTACTGCAAATTTAGGATATCTTCTTAGTTTTTGGTTGTATGAAGCAATGCTATAAATATTGTGTCATATTGTATGATATGTGATACGGATGTATGAACCGATATGATTAAGATACATGTATCGCATCCGTATCACAATATATCATACGATATACGATACATTGTGATACAGGTTTTGGATCGTATGATACACCTTATATCGCACGATACACTGCAAGTTTTAAAAAACATATTTAAAAAAATAAAAGGTTGAGTGTGTTTACACCCCTCTAAGACAGCTTCTTTTACTCATTTTTCATGCCTATCTCTTCCTCTCTTAAAGACCAACTCTTTTCTCTTTAAAAATTTCATATTTATTCTACATTCATTAATAATCATTTATCTTAAGTTTCAAAATGAAGCCCGAGAGTGATGTATGCATGTGATTTAATTTGTTTTGATGTTGAATTCATTCATGGTATGAGTTGCAGAATTTTTTTCACAATTTTTTAAAGATTTTAATGTTTTTTAGAAAAACAATTAAAAAACACATGTACGATATAGGTGTATTGGTGCCCCGTGCGATACGGAGACCAATATGATATTTGCAAAATTGGTATGGAGAGGCTGAAAGCTGCAACGTTCTTTTTGTGTGGAGTTTGTATTGCTTACATAATGGTGTGGAAGTTCCATAAGCAAGCAGTGTTCGATTTCCTTCGGTTTGAACCTTGAACTCCCATTTGGGACTGCATAGGGTGGGATGTTGATATGCAGCAGGACGATGATTCCCCACTTAAGGTAGATGATGGTAATGATGTCCCATGTCATGTTTGAATAGTCGAGTGAACGCCTTGCAGAGGTCAGGTACACTTAGGGGTTTATCACTTGGATCCTTGATGCATTTGTTTTTTCTGTTAAATATGTGTACTTTATCAAGATTTACATATTGCAACCGCAACCCAGTGGCTAAGTTTTCGGGAGGTTTTGTAGTTGTTTTACTTCGTTAGTAGTTAATGAATTAGAATGAGAGAGTTTGATAGGAGATTTAGCTGGTGCCAACAAGCTAAGTGGCAATGCTCGTAAATGACCTTCAAGGCATTGGATCTTGTTCGGTGTTGTAGTGATACCATTTTCAGTGCTGTGGTGATACCATTTTAGTACGAGGCAGGCTGGGTTGATGGACCAAATGATTAAAATCTTGACGGTTTGGCGAATTTTCTTAGGTGTGATAAACCTTGACATGTTGCTTGCTATCATGGCCTGTTGGTGCTTCTGATGGGGATGGAGAACAGGCTTCTCTGCGCTTGTTTCCGCAACGTTTAGTTTAAATACGGAAGATCAAATCTACTGAATCCTAGGCCCTAGGGACTTTCTTGTTGCATAAGTTCTGCTGAACAAATTATTTATTTTAAGCTCATAAGGAAACAATTATTGCAGATAATGACATACGTGATTCCTGTTGTTGAGGGGCGCAAGCCAAGACGAGCGCTTAGAAGAACTCGGTCTGTGCAGTGGTAGATGCTCGGTGCCCTCTCGATCAGCTGTACTCAACTCTTCTTTTCTAAGGGCTTGGCATTTGGATCTTCCTTCTCATGAAATTTACGCTCATTTGAGGACTTCGAAGCAAATTCAGCATGGAGGGTTCCATTCGCTTGAAGATTCATGAATTGGGTTGTACTCATTATGATGGATTTGAGGCTTTTGGATCTTGTGGGAACAAGTTTGATATTCGTGCTAAAATCTCTGTTAGGCCTTCAAATCCTCCACGCCTTCTTTTGAGGAATATGGGACATTTGGAGATAAAAGCCCTGCAAAGAGGAGAGGGTACTACTTGTATTCATCTCTGCATATTCAGTCAAAATAATTCAAAATTCGTTTACTGGCACAGCAGGCGAAATGCGATTGGACTGCAAATTCTGCTGTCTGCTTAATGTGTACATGGAAGTCGATAATACTTTTTTTCTGTTGCAAGAGCCTCAACAACGTATCATTTACTGTGGTTTCTGAATCACTTTGTATTGTGCTGCGGCTTGAGAAATTACTGGAAATGCCTTTATGTGAAGTCTCTCTCTCTCTCTCTCTCTCTCTCTCTCCCGTGCTGTGTTGCAGTATCTATTAATGGACGTTGGATAGTATTTGGTTGGCTTTTGTTTTGTTCCTTGATTCCGAGATGGAAGCATCTGTTCCTATGGGTGTTGAGAGAGAGAGAGAGAGAGAGAGAGAGCTTTTCCTTTTTTAAAATATTTAGTTGTAATCTGGCTCACGTGATGTCTGTTTGAAAGTGGGGCAGTCTTGAAAGGTGGTGTTGACGATGGTCGGCTATTAATTCTCCCAATCACATTTCATTTTCCCCAACTGATTGAGAGGTTTCTCCAGAAAGAAATCGCTTTTAGCTCTCCAAACCATTCGAATGATTCTTCACTAGTTTCGTGTATGAAACAGTAAATGTTAATCTCTTTAAACATACTTTAGGAGGTTGCTGTTTCATCACTCTGCTTTTGTGCCCATTCTTTGTATTTGCCTATTCATCTTTTTCTTTTCTGTGCGTGATTTCCAATATAAAAGAACATCTCCCTCTCTCTCAACATAGTTTAGACACAATTCCTGCACACCTCCCTCTCTCTCTCTCTCTCACATAGTACACTAAAGAACTTCCTCTTTCATTCATGGCTACTGTTACCCCTGTCTTGGTCATCCTATACCTGTTGGCCTTCCATCTTCCTTCACACCTGATATCATCCACAACCTACGTACTTGGAGAAAGTACAGAGTGGAGCAGTCTGACCAACTTCTCTACATGGTCAAGCTCGCACATCCTGCATGTTGATGACACTCTTGGTACCTCTCTCTCTCTCTCTCTCTCTCTCTCTCTCTCTCTCTCTCTCTCGTGTGTGTGGAGCCAACCAGCAGAGGCAGCAAGGCTGAACTGGGTTCTTGAGACAATACTCTTCGAGAGCAGAATACAGTAGCTTTGTTGTTTGATGCTGCTGTTGGTGGACAAAACTTCGCCTGCCAAGTTAATCAAGTGGGAGCAAGTCAAGCAAGCAAAAAAAACTAACAAGGGACTGGAGCTCTCCAACCAGCAAGGCCCTGGCATCTTCCTCAACTATAATAAACTAGTATTGAGTACTTTCATTTTGCTGAGTGCTTTGAGTCTCCCCACAGAGTTCATAGGCACTATTTTGCCCCTCTTCGATCTGTATTATTTCAACTAGAATACCGGCAAAGAATTCCACTCTCCGCCCCTTAATCCGAGTTGCTGGTTGTTTGGCTCATCTCTGTTTTGCCAAGCGTGTCTCGTCTCTGCTCATGAACCTAAAGAGATTGAGCTGGGTTCGGGTTAAGTAGGTAAACGAAACGTCTAATGAACAGTTGAGGCTCAGCTCGGATCCTGCTGGCTGGTGCAGTTGAGCGCTACATGAATATATATCGGTTAAAAAGCATGTCGATGGATAAATTAGTCCGATGTTCTTGCCTTCGATGGATCAAGATTTCTATTTTACAATAGAAAACTACGTAGAATATAACAGCAAAAGTTTCACCTTTTACTTGAAACTTAAATAAAAAAATGAATTTTAAAGTTTAACAAGTTGGCTGGTGGGGCTCATCTAGCTCACAGCCCGTCCTTTTATGAACTCACATATGCCTTTTTATGAGCTCAAATCACGTCTTTTTAGGAGCTCAGTTGATAGCGCAGACGAGCCAATCAATAGCAGATATAAAGTGAGCCGAAGTGAGTAGTTTCCTCACTCAAAATTTCCAAAATCAATTTAAAAAATTAATTTAAAGTTTATAGCCCATGAGTATAATACGTAATTCGTTCCATCCAAAACCATTCAAGAGCCTATTTCCTCCACCTCAAAAGAGTTTTTAGATCCACCACTGAAGCCAATGCTTATTTTTTCAGCTAACACTAGAAAACTCATTGGTCTGCATGGAGCGATACAGTTTGAAACTTGCTATGTTCCTGGTTTTCCCTCTCTCTTAATACTTGTTTGGTTAAAGTCTTTAGGTTTAAACCTGGAAAGCATAACGTGTATATTTTCCACAATAGAAAGGCTTTCAAAAGTTGCAATTTCACAGAGGCAACACTTGTTGACAGAGGACACACTGGGTTCTTTAAGGTGATGCCCATAACACAAACTTTATTCCTTCTGCTTTTCAACTTTTCCTTTTCTCCTTTTCCACATTGAGGTTATTCCGGCATGACAAACTCACCGGCCGGTGCTATCTTTGGCAGTGGATGGCCACAGAGTCTGGCATTTTCTATTTTTCTTGCAACACTCACGAAGGCTCCTCGCATTGTCAAGAAGGACAGAAGATCACGGTGAAGGTCTATAAAAAGTTGCCTGCACGGTTCCATAATGTGTCGCCGGAATTGTCACCGGCTCCCGCGTTGGTTCCACCTGATAGAAGACCGAAACCATCAGCTCACGTCGGCCCACCAGCTAGAGCACCAACCAGTCCTCCATTGGTTTCAGTAAGACCTGGTTTTCGAGGGAGCCCTTCTCCGGCTCCTATGATGCCGGTTCTGCCAGATTCAGGTGGACGTATCCCCTTTATCAGCAGCAATCCAGCAATGCCTTTACCTAAGGGAGAGACAGATTCTGCCACAATTCGACCGTTGCCTATATCCGGTGTGGGAGATCCTGTATGTTGAAAAGCTTTAGTCATGCCTTTGCCTATTTGACATTCAAAACACACGCACACATAGCACTAAAGCATCTTCTTTATTTTTCATGCCATAAGTATTATTTTCAAAACTACAAAAGTGTTTGAGAAAATAGAAAGATAACTTTATTATGCTCATACCGTAAAATGTAAAAGAAACCCGTGAGTGCTTGGTGTAAAGAAGGATACGATAACTCTCCCCCTCCCTTACTCTCTCTTTCTATATATATATATATATATATATATATATATATATATGAGAGAGAGAGAGAGAGAGAGAGAGAGAGAGAGAGAGAGAGAGAGATTATATATAGAGAGAATATAGTCCAAGCACACACCTGGTCCATACTCAATCTACCTTATCATCTCAATTGTAGCATCTTTGAGATGAACAGTAGAGGTGTTAAAGCAAAAAAATATTTAATATATAATGTGCATTGTGGGTAATTTGAATAGAACAATGGAGATGTTTAAGTAGATTTGAGTATGGGTATGCATATTTATCACTTTATACATATAATGGTAAATGTTCAAACCTTATCCACACTCAAATCTACTCAAACATTTTCATCTTTTGATTAACATGATCAATTTTAAAGATTGGAATTAAAAGTATCTTTGTGCTTTTATATTTTATACTTTAATAGATCATGTATATTAAATGTTTTTTACTTTATCCATTCAACGGTTTATCTCAAAGATAAAATAGTTGAAATAATAAAGTAGATTTGAACTGATGTTAGCATTTACAAAGCACACACATATATATATATATATATATATATATATATATATATATATATATATATATATATATATATATATATATATATATATATATATATATATAACATTTATTGTAGAATTTTGACATCAGATTTTCTTTTATGCAACAAAACAGGTAGTGAGTTGGGGAAGAACTCGAATGCAATTGATGCTGCTTCTGCTTTGCTTCTCTTTGACAATAATATCATCATGGTGAAAATTTAAGGTTGCCTTCAAATGCAACGCAAAGTTCGGCAGCCGTCTCAAAGTAACGTGGCATACATATATTTATTTTTGTCGGAAAAATTCAAGAATAGTCTCCATGTATGCCATCGTTTATGTGCTTAATCGATCATGTTTTAAGTTTCCAACAAGACAGCTATTTCTTTTTTTTGGGTGAGAAGCTCGAAGGATCTGACGGACTCGGGATCTATTTTGAGGTGAGACACTTAAATTTCGGGTGAGACACTTGCATTTGACGTCTCTCTGAGGACTTATTTTCAAGCTAGGGAACCTCGAGAGACATATTCTTTCCCAGATTTGGTGCCCTAAAGTGAGTCTGCCACGGTGACTAATCTACCTCAAGCAGGATGGGTCTATTATGGGAGTAAATCTCTCCCAAGACTGCCTTCCCAGCTCACAAGGTTCAAACTCAACCTTTGCATAAATGAAGAAGTCCTGAACCAGTGGGGATTTAGGCGGGACAAATAGCCTCTTCCATGGTTTCGGTAAACTATGTATTATAGCCCACGAATCCTACCAGAGTTTTCCATATTCGTAAGGATGTGTATTAGCTGAATGCATCATTATTGCATCATTATACAAAGCTTTAAAAAATGTATTTTTAGTAAAATTTCTAGGAAGGGAGTCCTCATAAAATATTTAAAAATATGGTTCTTAATGATTTGATTAAAGATTCTCAACCAGTCTTATTTAGTAATTTGATAATTTATGCAAGATGATCTTCCACGGAAAAGCAAGCTGATCTTCAGCCCAACCAGTCTTATTTAGTTCAATGTAAGCATTTTTACATGCCAAGATAGACTTCCCCTCAAATTCCTAAATGTGATCAAGTTTGCTGCCGAGAATCGCACAGAAGATTTCAATAATTCCTTGCAATTGAATCATACATTCCTACCCATATCTTGGCGAGGACATAACAAGTCAAAAACTATATGCTACTCTCATGGAGTCGATTTTTGGCTTGGAGGAAAAAATCGATGGAAAGATTTCGCATTTGCGTATTGGCTTGCACCCATCATACTTTGTTCTGAAATCGGTGTTGCAGAAAACCAGCTATATCAAATCTTTGGTTGGTCTTTCACTCATATATCGTATAATAGTCATCTCCTTTCCCTCACAAAAAGAAAGAGCATAACATGTCTGTCAACTTCTCATGAAAGTCATCCCCTCGAGTTTTTGAGAACGTGGTTGTCATGAGGTCCTCCACTTCTTAAGCTTGAAAGCTTCATTGCCATGGATTAGTATATAATCTGTTCCTAAAATGGTGATAAATTGAAACTAATTCTAACACAAGATTGCTTCTTTCTTCGCATGTGGATATCAACTGAAAGTAATTCTACCACTCCTGATCTGTGGATATCAATTTATCATTCAGCTGTGATCTATCATTTTTGCTGTTGACAGAGCTACTGAGCCGATCGATTGTCTTCTTTTTCCTTTACCTCTTTGTCGCAAAAGGTAGCATGAACCTGTATAAGGTAGCAATTCTTTTGAAACGTATAATAATTCTGCAAATGCAGCCCGAGAAATATGAACTATATGCTTTGAGTTACTTCAAAGCATGTTTTGTCCAATTTCAGTTCTGTACAACAAATTTATGGAGTAGTCCAGAATCCGTCAAACTTTGATCAGCAAAACCGAAAACAAAATCAAGCCTGAGAGTCCACTTCATGGACTCTTCGTCGCCAAAGTGTATTCCGAGATAATTTGATAATCATAGTTAAGACATTTATAAGGTCAAATAAGTGTAAATAAAACTTGCTTACATACATGCCCCGCCCCCCCAACACACACGTGTTCCTGTGTGTTTCCCCCAATTTCAGCCATCAGCAGATTTTCAATTTCTTGTTTAGAAATATAGAGGTGTTATAATGCGAGTTCTATTCTCCAAGTTGTCAACTTCTCATAGCGACACTTCTTTTCAGGAATAAATTTCATTGAAAAGAAGAAGAAGAATGCCATGATTAAGTAGGGGATTTATAGTGAAAAACATATCAAATAACATAAAGGGCAACCTTCCGTGCTGTAATTTTCTATTATCATCAGGTTGAATCTGGTCAGCGAAAGCGTAAGGAGCATAATGATCGATCCAAAAAACAGGAAGTTCTGCAAAATCTTGTATAATCTTACCTACACATGTCGGGAACCAGGAACGGCCGGTTCCGATATCGGAACCGCTCCAGAACCATTTGGATATTTTTTTAAAAAGAGGGTAGAACCCTCTGGGAGTCAAAACTCCCCACCAGGGACTGCAGTGGAGAGATACTTATCGCACTTATTCTGAGAGTCGAACTCCCCATCTAGCGGTGTAGCATTCTGCCGTTGAGTCAGAAGGTTGTTCTTAATATAAAATTTCTCAAAAAAATATAAATAATAAATACAAACAGTTTGAAACTATCGGTTCCGGTTCTAGTTCTGGATCAGTTTCAAAAATCAGGAATTATAACTGAACCAGGGGTCTACGATTACAGTTCTGGGAGCGGTTCTGGTTACCGATCATGCCATGGCTAATTCGGTTCTGATTGGAACCGTTGAGCCGGATCAAAACTGGTCATGTCTAATCTTACTCCCACACACAGATACGGGCAGTCTTTGACTCCATATGTTCAAATACAGTCTAAAATACATCGAAGAAAGATAAGTGGAAACCCCATTTAGATGAACTTTTTGTACGTACATGCATGAAGTATATATAGTGCAAAGAATGGCTGATGAGTCACCAACTTCTATCATTATTTTGCGTGATTCTTAGAGATCTATACCGCCTTTTCATGGATCGTAACAATTCATGAGTGTTAAACTTCACTATAGGGTTCACCCCAAAAGCATATGCTGCTTGGGCGTTTGTGCTGGGTGGTAGCACTCATTGGACACTCTTGACGTCAAAAATTGAAAGGAGATCTAAGAAACTATTTTGATGAGTAATGTCTATTTTCTCATATAGATAAAAACTAAGTGATTCGTTCATAAACTGTTAACCCTATCGACCCCTTCCTAAAATTAAGCAAAAGGAGTTAGGATGAACTGTTCACGAGTTACATAGAAGCAAAAGAAAAAGATGTAGAACCAACTCACTATCAACTATAAAAAGGAGTAGCCACTCACCTTGATGGAAGGAATCAGAAGCATTGTATGTGTATTTTCTTGATTTTCTTAGTTGTGATCTTAATAGCAGTTGTAAAAATCCTCATTTTCTCTTCTCCATTATTATGTCTATTTTTGCATTCGGTTGCATAATAAAGCCCACAATCATCACTTTACTAAAAATTTGACCCGATTTTAAAATTCATTTTTGCTTAAATATCTGAAAAACTTGTCATCTCTACTTTCCGATGAAAAATGAATCATTCTAATACGAGCTTGAACGATTGAGATACAGTAAAAACAATCATACCCTATCTGAAGCACTCAAGAGTTCCATCGAGCGAGCACACCTTCCCAAGAAATGACTATGACCCAGTTGTTTCTAATCTGACCTATCCTATTTCCGATCCTTTTAAATGGCCTCCTTGTTTATGTTTATTGTATGAATTAGAATTCAAAAAAGAGAGTTATAGCGAACACAAGCCGATCCTATCACGAGGCCTCTAAACAGGTTATGTGGAATCCCTGTATGATTGAAAAAGTATCCAATACTTATCAGAATTAATAAATTTTTATTTGTGGTAGTTATATATATCTAGTTTTGTACTAAAAATTGCATCAATCGAAACCATATTGAAGGAGATACAGTCAAAATATTGTGAACATGCAACCAACGGTATATGTTTCTCGGGTTTTGACTCGAATTGAACCTCGACAGTAGCTCTAAAAGCTCGAAGAGAGCTTCAAAAAGCCTTTATTCTCCCTTTTATAACCGATCATCACTAAGATACAGTCAGTCAGATTCTTAGAAACCTCAGCATGTTGGATCCTCTTGAGGGCGAAGGTGAATGTCCTCTGATACGCCCCATACTTCACTAAACAACACATCTCCATACCATTTCAAGATATCCCATTTTGGCGACAACCGACACGAACCCCTAGCCGCCAGTACATGGCAGCCCCTGCCTTTTTCACTAAGACGACCCTCATTAAGAGTGCATTCCAATAGTTGTTTAATATGTTACTTAATATGTTAGGAACACCCTCTCGAAAAATCTCTAAGTTGTTAAAATATATGCTTGCTTTCCCCTATCTAGACACACACACACACACACACACACATATGAGTTCTTTCGTACAATTATGCCCCATTAGTTGGTTTTTATCGTATAAGAAATAAATTACCCAATTTAGAAATTAAGGGTAAGAAAACATAGAATGTGAAGAAAAGCAAATAAAGAATCACATTTCAAGTCCTTGTTTTCATATAAATTTTACACATGAATAGGCACACACGCACACGAGTGCTCACACACACACATACAGAGAAATGGCCTCATCCCAAGAATTAAATTGCTATTAGACAAGGTTATCAAAGTTTTAGATTACACTTGACCCAACACTACAATGGGAATCTTCATAATTTGAAGGTGTAACACAGTTTCCACATTCATCTAGTTGGATTCAGTAAGAACTTATTGGTCCCATTTATGCAGCCTGGGTTCAGTAAGCAAAAGATTATTACTACCTTTTGGTTTGAAGCCTGAATCTAACCTAAAAATGAATCTTTGCAACGCGCAGGACATGCACACAACCTTGCATATTGACAACATCATACTCACATGCATGCACTCGTGCAACGGGTACGCATAAATACATGTTTTCTCTTTACTGATGTCAAGCCTGGTTGTCCTCCAAGTTTGACACTCTAACGCATGTTTCCCATGGTATCTCAAGTTTCCTATCAAGTTTGACACTCTTTCTTCTTCAACTTCGTGACTTTGCTTTGATTTGCCTGGCAATTACAAATCGACTGCAAGTCTTTCGCAAGTCTGAAGCATCAAACATGTAGTAAGCAATGGTAGGTCTGGGCGTCTCTTGAGGTGACATAGCTCTTAGACTAGCTTAAACAAAGGGACAAGGTAATTCCTGCATGAGATGCATATGAAAACTCGAAAATTCTGCTGTACGAAAACTCAAAAATTCTGCACCAGGCCACTTCCTCTTGTTGGAGTTGACGTGAAGCCTGATTCACTTACTCAGACTTTGTGGAAATGCCAAGCTATGTACTCGATAGTATCCTCTTGATTATTCGAAATGGTGGAATTGTCTGCGTGGCGTCCATGAAAATAGCAGAAGAGGAGAACCTCTCTCAATCACAAATAAATCCTATGTTGTGGTTTCTGTGGTGTTTTTTATTTGAAGCCTCGATGTCTTCTGATTTTTTTATCCCAAAACCCTTCTCCTTATCAGGCCAGATCCTAGTATAACACGGAATTGCACAGGTTGCTGTTCTAGCTTCAATCTTCTTCTGACAACAATCAACAAAAGCTTGGATATATGAGTTTCCTAATAATGCCCTCACCCTTTTCCAAGTTTACGTATAACTTTATCTTCCTCGCTGCAGATTATGCATGGCTGTAGTTGACATGATACATTAGAATTCTGAAGATTCGCATGTTGATGCCAATCCGGCTAAATAGGACGAAGTTAGGTGGTTCATATCAGTATATATGGTATTAATGAAAGTATATGCCTGTACCAAATACCGTATATAACAGGCAGATGGCTGCTTGTCAACTTGTTGGCAATTGGATAAGCCTCAAACACGGACCAACCTAGATATATACTAGCCAAAATAAGAAATATTATTATAATTAGCCTCACAAACTGTCTTCTTTCCCGGAGTATGAGAGCCCTAAAACAGTTCCTTTAATCTTGATATAAAGATTAATATACCATTAGCTCTTCCCTTTTCATGCTTGCCCTTGACTCTTCCAAGCGATCTTTAGCATTTGAGTGGGATTTGCCAACAAAACGAATAATCTTCTATTTGTCTTTTGCGTGTGTGTGTGTGAGAGAGAGGGAGATCTTTTAAATCATAGATCCCTACACACAAAAAAAACCTTTGCAAGGTAGTATTTTTGCCCTAACGAACAGCCAAACGAATTCAATTCAATATCAACATGAAGAGGAAATATAAACAGAAAATGAATGAAATAGCAACTTCCCTTTTGTTCGTTTGCCTGTTTGCTTCAATTTTCCTGATAGAGAAGCGATCATCTAACTTGTGTGCAGTGGCACTCACCTCATCATCTTCTGGCTAGATGGAGTTATCGCTAGGATCATCAACAGCACGAGCATGCTCAGATTCGTTTTGAATGTTAACCCCAAAGAGACGAACCGGCTTGGCTGGGTTTTGCTCACCTCCTGCAACCAAGGGCTTCCATATAGTGCACTGTGGGAGCGAGCTGGCATTGACCAATCCAGCCTTACACCCTATGAAATTGAGCCTCTCTGGATCGCTAGACCTAGAAAAGGTCACCACATCCCCTGCCATCAAGTTCTTCTCTTTCACAAACCTGCACCACCCTTTTGTTAGAACATAGCTCTGGCTGCTATTCCAGTATGAATACCTGAACCTCCAAATCCTACCACCTTCATCCTCAAAGTTCAGTAGCATGGCCTCATTCCTCCGCCCGGCGACTGGAAAGTGTTTCTCGGCGTGCTGTTTAGGCACGACTAGCCGGTTTAATTTGCCGACATCACTTGGAGTGAGGACCTTCTCAAATAGCTGCTCGCGCTCTCTGAGCCTAAGAAATGTGTCTCGTCTCACCTGGCACCTTGCCCCTTCTCCGGTACGGTTCGCTTTAGCTATGGAGAGCTCCTCATGATAGGTGTTCTTCCGGAGCATGTCGACAATCTCCGCCTTCGAGTGCACTTCAAGGAACCAGGCTTCAATCTTGTCGTCATCTGATACGTTCTGAAAGTTTGTCACGGCATCCTTGCCTCTGAACTTGAGGGCGGCTATGTCGTAGATCTTCGCCGCGTCCGTCTCGGTCCGGAACGTACCGAGCCACACCCTCTGGTGCTTCTCGTATATTTGTGCTCCCCACCTGCCATTAGGCTGTGGCACCACTCCCTTGTGCCGAGAGGATGGGAGCTTCCTGGTTGAGCACCATGTCTCGGACGATTCGGCATCTCTTGTAGCGGTGGCTCCGGGTTGTCCGAGCTCAGGTGTGGCCGAATCGGCTGGTTCAATGGTTGTCCTGGGATGCCTGGTATTACCTTCTCTGCGAGCATTGCTACCCATTAGGTGGTTTTACCAGAAATAGCTGGTCAGTGACCGGGAAGATCCAATCAAGGAAAGTGATTGTACAAATATGGGATTGGGAAGTTCCATATATGTAAAGCTTTATATGTATTAATGATTATTTGCTTTCTCATTTAATTTAACAAGGACCAATGTGTATGTGTGGGACCAATTAGTGCAAGTCGATCTTCCTCACATGTCAGTGGACCTTCAGAAACTGTGGGTGCATCCCCCCTAACAGAGCCTCTTAAACGTGAGGAATCCACACACATAAACACGTACACTCACGCATGCACACACATACATATGATATATATATATATATATATAGAGAGAGAGAGAGAGAGGGGGGGGGGGGGGGGCAGGGAATACATGGAGGACGATCGCTGGTGGGAGACGATAACACACGAACAGTTGCCAAGTTTGAAGTCAAATTGCAGACCGGCCCAAGAAAGAATGAGTCGATATCTTGCGTGCAAAGTCTATCGTATAATGTCATAATATCGTATTGCATCGTATAATACAATTCAATAATATCGTATGTCAGTACTTAGATCAATATGATTCAAGTACTTGTGTTAGTGAATACATGCGCATATGCAAAAGTATAATGGCACTCTTTTACTTTTTTTATTCAAAACTCAATGGTTGATATCAATGATTTGAGATTTTTTAAATAGATTTGAATATGGATCAGCATGAATATGGACTATGGTCCCATATATATATATATATAAAGAGAGACTCAATCCTCGTGAAATATCTCCATGGTTCGATCCCATGATAAACAGTGGAGTTTTGAATCTTAAAAAGCAGGTGTACTTTTCATACTTAGATTTAAGGCTAACAGTATACTTTTGTGTATGCCCCCCTCCTCTCTCTATATATTGGATTGAGTGTATACCCCTTCCTCTCTCTCTATATATACACACACACACACACACACACACACATATATATATATATATATATATATATATATATATGTGTGTGTGTGTGTGTGTGTGTGTGTGTGTGTGTGTGTGTGTGTGTGAACCTCGTATATAAGCCCTGCCTAATCCGATTTGAGACGCTGGAACAGGCCATTATACGGCAAAGCTCTTCCAGAGCTGTCTTTCTCTATTTGCAAGCCTCGAATTAGAGACCTTGCTTAAGGGGAACAGATGTGGAACCACCTTCAACCAACTTGTGTCAAATTTTATTTTTGAAATTTTAAGCTATTATTATTGCTGCTATTGCTATCAATGCTGACTTTGATCTGTTGCATATTTATACATCTTCTCAATTTAAATACGCATTTCCACCGTATGCGTCATCTTATCTACCTGTTCGTGGTATAATTGACCTGGAATCATAGTTCATATCTTAAACCATAATTGTCTTTCAATGCAATTTTGTTATTATGCTTTATCTTGTAGCATAGAAGATATTTAAGCAGGGAAAACATAGAAAATACTTTCCGGCGGGCACAAAAGGACAATCATTAATTAAAGAAGGAGAATTTGGTGGTCGAAGACCCTTCGTGTTATCATCAAACAACCTTCTGCATTATTTCCGTCTACTTATATTTATTATACATATTGATATTGTTCTTAGTTCCAATGAACTGGCATGGATGCCAGATCAATCCACTAGCCTAATTTCCTATTTGTCATGTAAAAGTAAGAATGCTTTAGTGTAAAAGCTGTAATTAGTGGAACCTTCTCTAATCAAATTGAGAGAGAGAGAGAGAGAGAGAGAGAGAGCCATGGCGAAACAGATTAGTTGCCGTGAGTCAACATCTTTAGACGGTAAAAGAAACTAGATCGAGATGCATATTTATAAAAAATTGTGTAGCCTCAAACTTGGCATTCGTGCTACCGTATTGAAACTGTGTGATGGATGATTAAAATTTAAATTTAAAAGTAAAAAGTATATATATATAAATATATATATATATATTTATTTATTCATGTACATATTTTTTGCTTTTTAAATTTAAATTTAATTATAATATATATAAAGATAGAGATGTTAGACTCTTATTAAACCACAAATACTTAAAAGCTAATGATGGACGATTTAGATAAAAAATAAAAGTAAAAAAATAGATGATGTATTTATACTTGTTTTACCTAGTAACTTACCTTCTGCTTCCTCTTTTTAATGTAAAACATTGATCCCTTGGGGGACAACTGCTTGGATCGGTGGTTGAAAAGAGTCTAACAACTCCTGTTATATTATATATATATATATATATATAGAGAGAAACTGATATATATTAGCATCTAACAAATTTAAATAAATCTCAATCATTTGTCTTAGGTGATGGATGATTGAGATTTAAAATTTTAAAAATAAAAGTGCTCATGTGAATAAAATGTGCTTATAAAAAGTAAACATGTATTTTTTATTTTATAGTTTCAAAATCCATCATTTGGTTGGAATACCAGTTTCTATATATATATATATATAAAACAAGAAGCATACGGATTCTACTCCAACCACAAACTGGGGGGGCTTGTTGGGCATCTTTTGTCATAGCATTAATACAGTTGTCCAAGTCTCCAAATATGGAAAAAGTGGACTCGGTGTTTGTCATTTTCGTGGGAAAGAAATCCCAGAAGTGGGAAATTTTCGCACAAGCATGAAGGAGGGCGTGATCGGGGAGACGAGGAAGAGAAAAGAACCTTCCAATGTGGCCGCTACCTGCTCGCACCTGAAGTTCCTTCTGGTCTGTATTTCCTGGAAAATGTAAGCATCCAAACGCTTGCCCCCCTTTTGTGCGCACCTGCATGCATTAAGTAGCTGCCGGCTAGCTTAAAGAGCAGCTATCTTATTGTTTCTCGTAATAAAATATCCATGTAGCCAAATCCACTTAGTTATCATGCAACGAAGCTTGCTTCTAATTTTGGTTTTGGTTGACCTGCTAAGTTTCTGTGTATATAATAAACAGAGGAGAAGATGAAAGAAGCTTAAACCTCATCGTGTTCAATATTGCTGTGTTCATCTAGAACGTAGATGTTATCAAATTCAAACATAGATGGTGCTAGTCTTAGCGAAGGAGGACATTAATTCAACTATCCAAAGGATGCATGAGCTTATATATATAAACTAGGGGTTGCTAGACACTCTTTTATGCCAAACTCTACTAGATGTTTGAACATTCGTGCGATCGCAAAGACGATGCAAATCAAGTTATCCGTCAACATCAAGACTTGATGGCACAAACGATACTGATAATCAAGAAATGTATAGAATGAGAGGTTGTTTAACAACTTCTACTCTATATATAGAAAGAGAGTTATTGGATTTGACCCACTTCTAACATATGTTCACTTATGCCCACCTTTGCTTTTTGGTGGCATAAGTGTAATAAAATACTTTTATACTTTTCGGCAGCCTCATAAAAGTTTTAAAATTACACTCATGTCACCCAAAAGTAATAAGTGGATATGAGTTATAAATGTGAGCATGATCGAGTTTTCTTTTATATATATATGTGTGTGCATCTATATATATAGGGAGAGAGAATGTGGTTCCATGCTCAATTTTCATGTGTGCTTATATGTAATATAAATATATAAAACATATATGTGTATGTATATATAAATGAATTAAGGTACCAGTAGTTTAGTTTGGTTCTACAACTTTAAGCAGATTCATGTAGAAGCTGTTCGGTTAGGCTCGGCAAATTCACACACAAAACAAGCCTAACAATGACTAAGGATTGTTGGTTCATGCGGCTCAACTAAGGTGTGATTTCGGCGAGGCTGAAGCAAAACTTACAACGGGAGAAGAGAGGACGCAAGTGAGAGTTGAAAAGGCTTGCCCAGAATGTACAAGGCTCGTGATAGGAGCCCAACTATACAAAGTGATCTACAAGAGCGAAGAGGGTGAGCTCTTGGGCGCTCATGATAGAGTCTATAGGCTCTGCACATAATCCACTTGATTTGGATTGAATTTGGTTTAGAGTTGTTTAGATCTAGTTTTGGATATGTTTAGTCATTTGGGTGCCCTACCGTGGGTCTCTACTATAGGCTAGGCTGTCTGACACTGACTCGCGGTGCGCCACCCCCACCCCTGACTATAGGGGGTAGTTCCCACGGGGGCTGACTGCCTTAGTTGCAGGCCTACCCAGTAAGCAAGCAACCTGAGGTGAGTTCCCACGACGCGACACCGCCTGACGTAGTGGTGCGGTTGGTTGCGTCCAACTAAGTCGATACTTCAGGCTATAGGATGCGAGTTCATTGTACAAAGCACTCGCATCCTAACCTGATCATAAACTACCTATACCCCCCCCCGCCTCCACCCCACGGAGCGGTTAGGGTGGTGGTTGGTCAACTGCGCCAGCACTATATGAGGTAGGGTGGTAGGGTAGAGGTGCGTTAGGGCTTTGCTCGTTGCTCGCTAACTCGCTCGCACCTTCTCTTGTAGTGGAGTGTAGACGAGAACTCGGAGCTCGTTGCCTACTCTCGACCCGAACGAGCGAAGCCTTCCATTTAGTAGCTTACCTCACCATTTAGTAACTACTGTTCAAGTATTGGGTTTCGATTTAGAACCATATTGTGTTAGGATCCACTTTGGTGTCGTGGTATCCCATTTGATGTGTCGTGTGATCGTGCCCTCCTCTATTTTTATCGTGTCATCATGTTGGTGTGATCAAGTCATTTTGATCCCTAGTCTAGTGCTTGTTCTTATTGTAGGGATTTGCATTGAGATTTCTTGTTTCTCTCGAGGAAGACAAACCAAAGAGAATCAGCTGTGAGGGAAACGAACTGGCTGGTGCATACGAGAAAGTTGTGTTTTGGTTGGCTGACAGGAGATAAAGAACACCATTACAGATCGAGCCAATGATGCTTCCGTGTAACTTTCGAGTTTGCCGGAGCTTGATTCATGACAGACTCCATACTAAAGTATGTCCATGATCGGAACGGATTGGCACGCCGCCGGCAAGGGGTTCTGCGTGTGGGATTTATCGTTTATATACCATATGGAATCCTTGGATTTTGGACTCATAATATCTCTCATAATATCTTTTGGAACGGCTACTGTGTATCTCTGGATCTGGATTTTGGATCACTTTTATTGCCAATAATTCGCATTTATGTTTGAAGAGCAAATGGCGTGATGAAATGGGTTTTATTAGGACAGGCTGTCTTGCCAGGTTTTCTGCATAACCAGAAGTTTGTACATGGGCCCAGGCCTTAGCCCGACTAGGTCGCCCTACCGCAGGGCACAGCAACTACGCGAAATAGATCTAATGGGTCACCCTTTCGGATCTGGATCCAACATGAGGTCATCCACAATGAATGCATCTATTTTGGGTCCATTTACTCTTAAACACCACTAAGGTTTAAATCTTCAGTTGTTCTTTTTTTAAACTCTTAAACCCTTTGAATTGAACGTAATAATATGACTGTCTCTTGCTCCAAAATATAGACATCATTTCTTATTTGTATTACATCTTTAATTTTTGTAATTACTTTGGTAGCTGCGTTCCGAGAATTTCTGAGGCTATTTTTTTCTTTACAAGAGGAGGCCGAAGCCTAACACACATGCACCCTATCGGAGTCAAACTCCCCACCATCAGCAAAGGCACTAGAGTGCCCTGCCATTGAGTTAATGCTCTCGGTGCTTCTGAGGCTATTTGATGGCACCAGAAAATATTTCTCGGAGAAAAAAGTTGTCTGGAAAGAGGTTGATTTATGGATTCATCACTATTTGAAGCTGGATTTGATAGTGGCTTCGTTGCCCATTTCAAAGGGAACCATCTTGTTTCTCTATCTTCCATGGCCACTTGAAATCTCAAATAGCTAAGCTCGTGATGTCATGGAACAATGGAGTTTACATCGCAGCAAGCTTCTTTGACATGGAAAGGTTTGGCTGGAAACGACATTGACCAGTTTATATAAACTTCAGTACTCCACGTAAATTAACTGGATAAACTTGAAGATTTCAAGATTTTGTTCCTGTGGTCCTTGTTTGGAAGCCACAAATGGTCTGACATATATGCTTATTTTCTGTACAATCCTGAATCGTGTCTGGTTTACCTAAGGATGCAAGCATATACCAGTTTATATATATATATATATATATATATATATATATATATATATATATATATATATAAGATAATTGAATCATGCCCACTCATACTCATCCATTGCTTTTAAATGGGACCAGCATAACTTAAATTTTTTTTAAAAGTTTGAAAAATTGGAAACAACATTTTTATTATAATGAAGACAATGAGTGGGCATGAGTAGGTAGGTGTAAGAGGTGGACAACATTCCATCTCTCTCTCTTTATATATATATATATATATATATATATATAGAGAGAGAGAGAGAGAGAGAGAGAGCTAGATCATTTTTATACTAACACATGTACACCCATTGTTTTTAGGTGTTATAAGTCTAATTTCAAAAACTTTAAGAAGTTTTAGAAAAGTACGAAAGATATTTTTATTCTACTCTTATCACCTAAGAGCAATGGATGAGGATGAGTAACAAGTGTCTATATGGGAAGGATCTAACCTCTCTCTCTCTCTCTCTCTCTCTCTATATATATATATATATAAACTAGATTATATCTACACTAACACATGTCCACTCATTTCTTTTGATCACGAGTATAATTTCAAAATCTTTAAAAAGTTTTGAAAAAATATCAAGAATATTTTTATTATACTCATGTCACTCGGGAGCAATATGTGAATATGAATGAGAAAGTGCCACTATGGATAGGATCTAACCCTTCTCTCTTTATAAATATATATATATTTATAGGAAAACTAGATCCTATCTATCCTTGCATATGTCCATTGATTGTTTTTGGGTGGCTTGAGCATCTTCAAAATCTTTAAGAAATTTTGAAAAAATATAAGATATTTTCGTATACACATGCTGCCCAAAAGCTATGGATGACCAAGTGTGAGCTCTCTCTCTCTCTCTTATATATATATATATATATATATATATATAATTGAACCATGTCGAATTGACCTGAAAGTAATCAAGCCAAGGATCGTGCAAGGCGAAGGGTCGGACTGTCTGACCTGAGGCCCCAGGTGACATGACCAGATTTCTCACCCTCAGAATTTCCAAATAAATGAGTAATAACTAATAGTTTATTTTGACAGTGTAGACCTGCAAAATTTCAGATGTTGATGCAGATACAGCATTTTAAGATAAAAATACATGGCATTTAACTAATGAATTAACAACTGTATAATATGCCGAATAATATATATATATATATATATATATATATATATATATAATACGAATACATAACACATCATTCCAATACGCAAGCATACAAACATGTGATTGTTATTATTCAATTGGTCGCTGCCAATAATGGAGTAGTTTAAAAGGATAAGGCGTTTGGGAACACAATTAGCAAAGCCAGACTTTTTTTATTCATATTTTATATTATTATAATTTCCTGCATAATGAAGTAAAGTCACTGAATATTTCTATTGAATTAATTGATAAAAAGCAACTTTTAAGAAATCTCATCAAACTTTAAAAGGCCATATTGATAGTAGGATCAGTCTTCCATTTCGTCGACTCCACTTAACTCATTGACCCGGTCCAAGACGCCAGAGAGAGAGAGAGAATATTCACTTAAAAGAATAACATGTATTGAGTATTATAGTAATTGAGTAGAAACTACTATGTAAATATACATAGAGAATAATTAGACTACCTACTCAATTTTACCATTGATTTTCGAGGGAATAAATGTAATATCAATATTTTTCATACTTTTTTTAAACCCTTAAATTTGTAAAATTACACTCATATGTATAAACACTTAAAAGCAATGAGTCACCATGTTAAAGTGAACATGATCTGATTTTCACATGTATATGTATATATATAGAAAGAGAGAGAAACAGAGAGAAACAGAAACTAGCATATGCTAACACAAATCTCAATCATCTATCTTTCATGATAGATAGTTGAGATTTGAATCTATAAAGTAGAAAATACATGTGTATTTTTTGTAGGTATATAGTTGATATTTGAATCTATAAAGTAGAAAATAAATGTGTACTTTTTGTAAGTATAATTTTTTTGCTTTTGAAATTTCAAATTTTAATCATCATCACCAAAGATGAACGGTTACCAATTTCTCTCTCTCTCTCTCTCTATATATATATATATATATATATATCTATATATATATATATATATGTGTGTGTGTGTGTGTGTGTGTGTGTGTGTGTGTGTTTGTGCGACCACCATTGTACAGGCCAAAGTCACAATCAATCACTGAAGGGAATTAGAAATATGTAGAGTCCGTGTGTACATTTGAAAATAGGAACTACGAAGGACAATTTCCCTGTGAACAGAGTCGCGTCCATTATTGAGTCCGACCTAATCAGAACTTGCACAATTATATGTCGCTTTTTGTTGTTTTTTGAACTGCACTCCGTTCTAAATAAGGAAAACAGAATCTGGGTCCAAGTTCGTCTCCGGGTCTATGTTTAAGATTCAGGTCCAATAAGGCGTGGTAAACAGACCAACCTGCTTGTGGTTCGGTTTACTTGGGCTTGTAATGAGCTCATCCAAGTTCAGTTCGTCACGTAAATAAGTATGAGGCGGCTCGTAAAACTATACAAACTGAGCATCAACAATGTGTGCTAATTAGGTTTGATTGAGTTCGTATAAGTTAATGTAGAAAACATTTTTTGGGTTTAAAGAGTGGGCCGAAGTCCGATGCACCCCCGATACCAACCTGTAAATCGACCTCAAGTGATCTATTGCTCGTTGTGCTAGAATTCTACGTACATCACTAGTACAAATCCAGGCTTTTTCAGTGAAAAGCAATATTAACAGCCAGAAAGCCTTTTTTTGGCTGTTCCAACGGTCGAAAACAGGTCAAAACCATGATTAAATGACTGCCAACAGGAATACGATGGTCGGAAAAAATAAAAAACGGTCGGAAGAAGTTTTTGTGCATTTATGCTAAGAAAGCCTTATTAACCCAATGAATTTGGTCGTTTTGATGTGGTCAAATGATCAAATGTTTCAATATTACATAAGTATCGAAGTCACGAAGGGTGTACTGATATTTAATTTATTGCGTTTTCTCAATCCAAATTCATAAGTAAGAAAGATAAATGTATAAGCATATGTTTCACTTCAATCAGAACCAAGTACTAGTAAAGATCCAATCAACTGTAGATCTAACAAGATCCTTAAGCTGACCATATTACGGATCCAGAAAGGTGATCCAATTATTTCATATCGAATTCAATGTATGGTGGTGTTAAACTATATCCCACGTGAGTCCGTGAAGATCTGCCATGTCAAAAAGTTGATGCAATCGCTATTTCCTTTGATCATTCACGATGATTTGGATCATCTCAAACGTGATATAATAAGATATGATTGAAAGTTATGAATGGTGATCTTTAGATAGCTAAGATCCAAGATCCAATAACTTCACTGCCACTTGATTAAAATATTGATATACAACATCCCATGTGTTCAATCTGTTGCAGCAGTGCAAGTTGGTCCTGAAAAAGATGCTGCATTGTCTCTTTTATCTGTGTGTTTGCTGTGGATATTCATGCTTGAACCAACTAATTCATATGAATCTTTGCCTTTATATCTTTATCTGTCACTTCCCCAATTTGCATATTTATATGATTTATGTAAGGAATTGTCTGAGAAACTAAGGGAAAGTCCGATGAAGAGAGCAATAAAATAATATATCTGCATCACAAGAAACCTGAACTCTTCAGGAACTCATCAATAAAAGGACACCAACATGTCTCTTTTATCTGTGTTATTGACACTGAGGTCAACATGAAACATAGAAACCCAAAATTCTTTGCTTGTTGTAGCGCTCACTGTTTGTCAACTCCAACTCACTCATCTTGTTGTTCGTATTGAAAACATGAGTGCTCTCAGGAGCATCGTGCAGATCGACACCAAAGAGCTTGATCAACTTCTGTTGCGGTTTCCAGAGAGGCAGGGAAGGTGGTGGCGGCAGCGGCGACGATGACTCCTTTTCAGGAAAGAGCTGCCATGAGAAGCGGTTGTGATCAAGTGTTGATTGGTGATGCAACTTATGTAAAGTTGAATTCTGTGTGCTGCTAATGTAATGGAGTTTATCCGGACCGGGTGACCTAGCAAAGGTCACCACATCTCCTGGCTTGAGATTCTTTTCCTTCACAAATTTGCTCCATCCTCCCAAACTCGTCCGGCGTCGTCCTCGAATGTCAGAAGCATACCCCCCCTCTTGGCAGCGGGGAGGTACTTCTCGGCGTGTTGCTTTTAGAATGACTAGCCTATTGAGTCGTCCGACATCGCTAGGTGTCATTATCTTAATGAAAAGCTCCTCGCGCATTGTGTACATGAGATATTCTCCTCGATGGATGGGTGTAGGACGAGATTAAATTGGGTTTATTAAACTCATTTGGGTTAATAACATTTAATTGATGTTTATATCTCAAATATTCAATTGATGTGTCATTGATATATGTAAAAGTCTAAGTATAAAAAGTCACATGTGAGAGACTTGTGCGTTAATAACATTTAATTCATGTTCATATCCCAAATATTCAATTGATGCATCATTGATATAAGTGAAAGTATAAGTGTAAAAGTCACATGTACGAGACTTGTCATGTCATGACCAAGAGCAAAGTTTAGTCTCATTGAAGAATGAGACAAACTCCCATGTCCTTTTATATAGGTGGTAGTTCATAAACCTTACTTCAAAGAGTTTAGAGAGGACATGCTAGACAACACATGTGCGTCGGTCCAAACTTGGGCTTGGGTTTCAGAATTGTTTTTGGTCTATCTTTTTGTACAAAAATCTTTTGATCTAATGGTAAAGAGTGCTTATGCGTAGGAACGGTTACGAGATGAAGAGGTATATAATTTGAATCAAATCTATGATTCGTTATCTAACACGTAGTCTATAAATAGAGATTAGGACTCCCTAATCATAGATTTATTCGTGAGCACTCTCTCTCTCCTCTCTCCTCTATTCTTTGATCTCCTTTTCTCGTAGTATTCCTTGTAGTGTGAGTGTTCCTATTCATTCTTCCCTCCAGTCATAGGTGATTGAGGCATGATCGAGGTTGACTCTAAAGCAAGTTATGTGCCTTTCTAGTTGCGTGTGTGTTTTATCCTACAAAGAAAGTGTAGGTACCCACACATACTTATAGTGGGGCACTTATTTCTTTAAGGTAAGTTTGCAAGGGTGACTTGCATCTTCTCATTATTGCTTCAGCTTTTGTTTTTTGTATGGTTTGTTTATGGTTTACTTTGGATTTGTGGTTATTGTTGTTGATTTGAGTATGTTTATATTTATTGCATTTTCTGATCCTTACCAACAATTTTAGAGAAATCATTATTTTCTATAGTAAACATGTCCACGACTACTACACTCCGACCTAAGGTCGACTTAATGTTGATGTCAAAAAAGTTTGTCAATCCTCATTTTAAACGCTAGCAACAACGTTTGAAAATTTGCTTAACCATGTTAGTGTTGTATTTGTATATCGAGTCAGATTGTCGTCAACCTGATGATAATGACCCTAGAAGGTTGGATAAAATTATCTAGTGGTAGGAGAAGAACCCCTTATGTCGATGTTGTATTTTATCAACACTGTCGAATATTTTATTCGACGTATATAGTTTTTCTTCTTCTACAATAACGAAAGATCTATGGGCTGTCTTGAATAAAAAATATAATACTAAAGACCTCATTTTTTAAAAGTATTTTTGTGGACAAGTTTCTTAAGTATCAAATGGTAGAGGAGAAATCTAGTACTGAACAAGTTCATGAGTTTCAGTTTTTATGTCATTGTCTAAAAGAAGTCGAGATAAAACTTCATGACAAGTTTATTGTGATGTTTATTATTGAAAAATTTTCTAAGTCGTATGAGGGTTTTGGCCTAACTCTTAAGCATAAGAAGGGTAAGATGATCCTTGATGATCTAATGGTAGACATAGTAATAGAAGAAAAATATATTAGTTAAAAACCTATTATGTCTTTAGATAGCACCTATAGGGTTAACTTGACAGTTAAAAGAAAACATCCTAGTGATCTTAAGAAAAACAGATAAAGCATAAACCAAATGTGAAGATAAAAAAAAAACTAAAAAACATATCGTGTTGGCTTGTGGTAAGATTAAACATTGGGTGAGGGATTATCCCTCAAAGAAAGCCAAGAAACATGCAATCAGTGAAGAAACTATGATCAACATGGTGGTGACCACTACGCCTACTAGTGATGAATATCTATACCTTAAACCCCATTTCCTTTCCATTTATGAGCCACATTATTGGATTGTAAACATTGGGGCTAATGTGCACGTTTGTGTTTACCAATCTTTGTTTCTTTTCTAATTAGGTCATTTGTAGTATAATAGTGACCTTAGGAGATCATTAGACTCCTAAAGTCAAATGCGAAGGGCATGTGAACTTGAAGTTTCTTTCGACAAAGGTTTTTATCTCTTTAGGGAGTTGGACACATTTCAATGATTCATGAGAATATCCTCAGTAGTCTTGCTTTAGTTAGGGATAGATTAATGTTAGATTACAAATATAATAGAGTTGTCATTACACTACTTAGTATAAGTGTTTCTTTGTGAATGACTATTTGTGTGATATAGATGATCTATTTAAAATTCATGTAGAACCAATTATTGATTCTTATATGAATTTTAATAATAATAAAAGCTTTAGTTCTACTTCATCTTCTTCTTCTTACGTGTATAATATGAAATCATTTGATGTATGGCATGATAGGTTGGGTCATGTAAACTTTGATTATATAAAAAAAATGATGAACTTAAACCTTATCCCTAATACTGTCATAGATAGAAAACACAAATGTGATATATGTTGAAAGAAAATTCAAGATTTTGGATTTAGTGCATACTGATATTTGTGAATTCAATGGAATGACTACAATAGATAACAAAAAATATTTATCATGTATATTGATGATTGTAGTAGATATTATTATATTTACTTGCTTAAAAGTAAAGATGAGGTTTTAGAAAAGTTTTAAATATTTATAAATAAAGCATAAACTCAAAAATACAAGGCACTTGAACGATTAAGGTATGATTGAAGAGGAGATTATACCTGAAATTTTTTCCAAATATATTGCCAAAATAATGGTATTGTTCATGAGGTTATTGTTTCGTACTCTTCTCATTCTAATGAGATATTTCCATGAAAGAAAAGAACCATGCGTGATATGGTTAATATTTTATTTTAAAATTATGGGTTACCCACCTACATGTAGGAAAAGTTTTGAATACAGCTTGCTATATTATGAATAGAGTTTCCCATAAGCAAAAAAAAAAGTAGTGCCTTTGAGTTTTGAAAGGGTCGAAAGACTAATATCAAATATCTTAAAGTGTGAGTGTATCTTACAAAAACACTAATCCCTTAACAAATGAAAAAGAAATTGGGACCTAAAATAGTGGATGTAATATTTCTATGTTACATGAAGACAAACTATGCGTACAGATTCTTGGTCATTAGATCTGATATTTTTTGTATAGATGTCAACACAATAATTGAGTTATGTGATGCTACATTCTTTGAGAATGCGTTTCTTATGAAGATTGAAGTTATACAAAGTTTATCTTCTACAAATTGTGACCCTATTATTAGCTTCATTCCCGATTATGTGAAAAGGATGACAAATATGAGGGTGGTCATAATTGTGTTATTTATAGATAAGATGAATATGAGGAAATGACTGAATCGAAAATAAGTAAACGATTTAGGATATCAAAAGACTTTGAAAATAACTTTGTTAATTTTAATGTTGATTATGGTCCTATCACCTTTCAGTAGGCCATGACTTCACTCAAGATTAAGTTTTAGAAGGAAGACGTTAATGATGAAATCTAGTAAATCCTCTCTAATAGTATTTGAGAATTGATGAATTTGCTTTTTGATTGTTCTATTATGTGTTGTAAATAGATATTTAAGAAGAAACTGAATGCAAACGAAACAATCAACAAGTACAAGGCCAAGTTAGTTGTCAAGAGATACACACAAAAAGAAAAAATAAATTACTTTGATACTACTTTCTAGTTTCCTGAATTACCATCATCTGATACCATCATCCGAGTGCTTATAGCACTAGCCTCCGTGTATGACCTCACAATCTATCAGATGAATGTGAAGATTGCTTTCTTCATGGTGGCATCCATGAAAAGATTTATATGGATTGGTTAGAGGGATATGTAGCTCATAGGAATGAGTTTAAGGTGTGTAAGTTTGTTAAATTATTATATGGTTTGACACAAGTCCCTAAACAATGACATAAAAAGTTTGATTATGTGATATTATCTTTTAGCTTTGTTTTTAATGATTATGATAAGTGTGTCTACTGTAAGTTGGTGAATAATGCTTTCATCATTCTTTTCTTATAAATAGATGATATATTGTTGTTTAGTTTAGATATGAGAATAGTAAATGAGACTAAGTTATTCTTATGTAGGAAGTTTGAGATTAAAAACATGAGTATGGTTGATGTGATTTTAGGGTTTAAAATCATAATGTCTATTGTTGTTATAATAATCTCTCAGCCTCACTATATTGAAAAAGATTTACAGAGATTGGATATACACTTGTAAAGACTTCATATAATTCATCTAAAGCTTTGTATAACATTGAAAATGATATACCTGTATCTCAACTACAATATTTTTAGATTATCGGTAGTTTGACGTATCTAATCAAATGAATATGACCAGATATTGTATTTGTTATGTGTAAGTTGAGTAGATACACTAGTTGTCCAAATAGAACCCATTGGCAAGCTCTAAATATAGTACTTTATATATGAAGTGAACGATTTTTCTTGAACTACATTACGGTAAATATCATTCTATTCTTTAAGGATTTAGTAATGCTAGTTAGATCACAAATAACTCTGAGAGTAATGGGACTACTCGATATGTGTTTATTGTGGGTGGTTGTACTATCACCTTGAAATCGAAGAAACAAACTATTTTGGCTCGTTCTAACTTTAAGGCAGAACTATGTGCTTTATATGAGATTGGATTGAGAGTTGAATGACTTAAGGGACTTTTCTATAGTTTACCTATGATAAAGAAGTCTTTTCTTACAATTTTAGTGCAATGTGATAGCATGACTACAATTGCTAAAATCAGTAATTTTAAGTATAACCAAAAGCAACAGAGATACATCTAAGCCAAACAAAAGTTTATAAGAGATCTTGTGTATGATGTAGTCATGGTTGTAGATTTTCTTAGATTCAAAGATAACATAGTTTATATTTTGACTAAGGGTTCATTAGTAACCTTAGTATAGAAATTCGGTTTTGGGATGAGACTTAAACTCATGATTTATTGACAAATAGGGATTTAGCGACTAAGGGTCTACAACTGAGTGGAAATCTTACAAAGTATGTTCAATACAATAATAACAAGTTGTTGGGTGAATATGATGATACTTTTTATTATGTGATACTTTTAGTATTTATCTGTTTGTATCATGTAAATCTAAAATGTCATAACTATAAGTTTAGCAAGAGATTATTCTATGAATGGGATCGAATCTTAGGACATGATGGTAGCAATATATCATTTGAGATGCTCAACTAAGTGATTGACATTGTGTAGCTGTAATAGAAGAATTGAGTTGTTCTTTAAAAGTCAATCATAATATAAGATATAGATGCATGACCATTAATGCATCATCCTTAAAAATCACGTAATAACCTTTTATTATGTTGTTACCAATAGACACCTTTACTCTCAAGGTTGAGGTTAAAATGTATATTCTCACTTAGTTCATGTAAGGATAATATTGAATAACTTAAGTAATGCTTTAAACCACAAGGTACTATTATTCAAAGCATAATTTATTGTTGGTTTACACTGGGGACTGATCATGGTATTTGTGCCGCGGAAACTTATCCACGTTCTCCTTGGAATGCGAGCTCAAGTTTCGAGGGGATCATCGGATGAGTTTTTGAAGTTGGTGATGGCGTCTCTACGAACTTGAGTGCAGCTATGTCATAAGTCTTGGCTGCCTCGGACTCGGTCACGAATGTACCAAGCCAGACACGGTGGCGCTTCTCATATATTTATGCACCCCATCGGCCATTAGGCTGTGGAACAACTCCTTTGTAACCTGAGGATTTGTAACTTGAGGATGAAACCTTCCTGATTGAAGGCCATGACTCGATCGAGTCTGTGGTGATTCCACTGCCCAGCCTCTCAAGGCCGGTCGAAATCGAGATGACTGGCTCGAAGGAATTGCTCGAGATCTGGCTGGTTGTAGATCCTGCTAGCGATATACAGAAACTGTTTGAAAGTTGAGCCAAGAGTTGAAGAAAGGCGCGTTTGTGTGAGTGCAAGAGAAAGAATGGTGGCTTTATAAGTGGAGAAAATAAGAAAGGTACACATTCATTAAAAAATTATTGGCATCCTCTCTTTCTTTTGTCAAATAGTATGTTTGGAGGGGTCCATTCAGCAAGATAGCTATCAGATGCCAGTGGATCTCAAGTGGTTGTGGGTGCATCCCCCTTGAGCTAGCTTCTTAATTTATAGAGAGAGAGGGGGGGGAGGGAGGGAGGGAGAAAGCGAGGGATCACTGTATTTACAGACGATGACTGGATTAATATCAAGTTGTCAGTTGAGTTCTCATCCTAATCCATGTTTGGTGATCAAGCAAAACATGAGTGAGTTCATGAACTGCATTCTTCGGGTATCGCCGGCATGTCCACTAATCAAAGGACATAACCAGCTACAAGTATGGCTCAGTTGAAAGGAAGAAGGTGCAGACAAGCTTGTATTGACTGTCTAATGGAGCGACTCCTGGCTCTTGAGAGCTTGGAAGGAGGCCATTACTGGGCCGAAGTTGAAGTTGCTTCTGTCGCCGTTGTCAGACCCATTGTTCAATATCTGCGTGTGTGTACACACACACACATATAATATCAACTAAGATTACCATTGAAACCATTATGGACTTTTCGAATTAACCAACCATAGCCGTATGCGTGTGTGTCGGTGTTCTCGTGTCACCTGAACCTGACAAACGGAAAGCAAACTGCTGGATTCGACACAGGTACTGCTTGAGTCCACTGGCTTCTTGAGGTTTTTGGTTTTTTGACCTTGTAATTAAGATGAGTTTGGAAGGATTTAAATGCTAAGTCCCATATGGTTGGTACTAAAAGACAAATGCTACCCTTTTTCATCTGGCCTTCTTTATGGCCCACTGCAACCAAGTTCACTAGTCAATATCACTCAATCGAGGCTCCATCGAGTGATAAATATTATCATCTTCTTTAAATCAAGTTGTCTAACATACAAGTCTTGGTTTTAAGGCAGCATTGAATCTTTTCCAGCCAACTCCGCCTGAATCAGACAATTACACTGTATATGCCGTAACAGTGAACATTTTCCGGCCACCCTGCAAGTTGGAGGATGTCAGTTTATGTATTGCAGAGGAGGAAGAAATTGCATGTGGCATGCTCCTATTGGACGCAGCTGAAAAAGGAACCTAAAGTATGAGGAGGATAATTCATGGTCACTTGCCTCTAGGACTTGACTGATTGGCCTATTTTCTAATCTGCCTTGTGAGCTCAAGTCGTCTCACTGTTCCCTTATTTATACGTGTGTTGCAGGCTTGCAGCACACACACGTGCTCATGCACATCATATTATCGCCATGATCTACGGCCAGAAGTGATCGATCTTGAAGATTGGGAAGCCTAAATTTCACGACGGCATTTGGGTGCAGCAAATTAAAGATGTGGGTCTGCCATAGATTCGAATGGTTGGGCTAGAAGGTAGAAAGTTTAGCTAAACGAGATGCATGCAGTACGAATCTCGTAGAATCAGTAAATGCTCACGAGAAGCCAAAACCCAGGCAAGTGGGAGCTCGTTCATTGCATGACACACAAAAACAGATATGAGAGAGAGAGAGAGGGAAACCCAGCTGGGACTGTTTGTGGCCTGGCTCGTTCCACGCGGTTCTTGGCTTGCTCTGAGTTCTCATTTAAGACAAGCTCATCAAGATCAAAAGTGAGCTGATGAGCGGAACACGAGCTACCTTTCAACTTTATAAACTTATAATTTTCATAATACCGAACAAAGAAGAACAAGGAGCTTCTTGTGTCGTTTGATAGCCCCTAAGACTAGATTGCAGCGATCACACAAGCATGATAGAATGTGTTAGAGGGTTATGGTGTACGTTATATATATATATACACACAGAGTTATTACCTATCTGGCTATCATTCTGAAAATCTATATGTCGGGTGTCCCTCTCTAAATGGTTCGTTTCCTATGCTGTTGTCATTAGATCCTATAAAATGGACGAGAGGGTTGAGCCAGTGAAGATGATAATCGTGATGATGATGATGGATGAATGAAAACCACTACAATATGAGCTGATTAGATCCTATAAAATGGACGAGAGGGTTGAGCCAGTGAAGATGATAATCGTGATGATGATGATGGATGAATGAAAACCACTACAATATGAGCTGAAACTTTGTAAAGCTTGCTTCCACCACCAAACAAGCCTCATGATTGTGACGAAGACCCACTCAAGCATCACCATCAGTGCATGTCATGGTGCCAATCATCATAATCATGCTGGTGTTCTCAGACATGAGAGAGAGAGAGACCGGGGGCCGAGGGGACAAAAATGATTATAATGATATTAGCAGGGCCCGAGACCATTTCAGTACACATGAATGCATGATGATGCACCGAACCTAGAGTGCAAAACTGATGGGGGGACTATAATGATTAGTAAAAATCTTTCTCATCTTGCACACAGGGCGTTAGCTCACAGGTAAAACTCTCTAACGCCCACTCGCAGGTAGCGAGTTCTTTTCTTTTCTTAAAGGAGAGGACTAAGCCGAACACTCACACTCATGCACTCCCAAGAATCAAAACCCGCTACGTGTGATGTGTGCAACTTTTACTAATGATTATTGTCACATATATATATATATATATATATATATATATATATATATATATATATATATATATATATATATATATATATATATATATATATATATTTGTGTATGTAAGGGTAGTAGTAAATGTGTAACGTGTTTCCGTACATAATCTTACATTAACATCTCTACGAATGGTTGAGGTAGTAAAACAAAATGTCTTTAACACATTATGTACAAAAGTTTGATAATATTTTAAACTTTTTAATTCAAATCTTGATTGTTGATTATCATATGATCACGTAAGATTATGTACCGAAAGACATTATATATTTACTACTATCTTGATCTTTTAGATGAATGATTAAAGTGATAAATAAAGAAACATTTAATATGTATAGTGTATTAAATACAAAATACAAAAGTTCAATGACACTCTTTTAATTTTTTAATTCAAATCTTGATTGGTGATTATACCACTGTATGATAGAAATGATTATGAAATATTATGCTAAGAAAGATATTATGCATTACTATATATATATATATATATAAGAGAGAGAGAGAGAGGTATAGAACTTTATTGACTTATTCTAATAAATGAGACTATTATACAAAATACAAAAGTTCAATGACACTCTTTTACTTTTTTAATTCAAATCTTGATTGGTGACTATACCATCGTATGATAGAAATGATGCAATATTATGCTAAGAAAGATATTATGCATTACTACTATATGTATAGAGAGAGGTATATGTATGCATAGAACTTTATTGACTTAGTCTAATAAATCAGACTATTACAACCTAGATTTGCGAGAATGAGACCCCACGCTTATCTTCTTCAGGGGAGATGAGTGGATATATAACATTTGGAATTAACGATGCTTTGTAATCACACCTTCGAAGAAACAATGCAACCTAACTTCGAACAATTGATTTTCTTCAGAAGTATTAAATAGTATATAAATTTGTTATAATAATATTAAATAATAATTTCCTAATGTGTCCTCTTGATTTGTTACGTGCACATCTCATGTAGCTTCTGCCTCTGTCACATAGACACTTCTATTGGAAAGTTGCCGGAGGAAAAACCTTCGACACTTACACCACTACTTTTCTCATCTCTAACTTAATACTATATATTTTAAGTACTATTTACTATATTCCTTTTTTTCTTTTCTTATAAGAAGCTATCAAAATCTAAACATACATGTGTTGATTCTCCGGTGGGCTATCTCGACATTCTCTGCAACTTTCGGTCTCCTTCTGTAAGGTGCGCACAAGTTGGTTACGGATAAGCTCTGTAACTGACCAACTGTTACGGCTTGTTATGGCCGTTACAACCCATTCTCACAACCTTACCACAAATAGTGGTTAGATGTTCAATCCAATCATTTATTTGTTGGGATTGTTGAGAATGGTCACCTTATCTTCACATCTCTCACTTGGCCATTCGATTCAAATGATCTGACATACTGGTTTTTCTCCCACTTTTGGAGGGCTTTTTTTAGTTATGTCATTTTATGATTGCTATTGCAATCATTACCCGTTTGTAACTTTTTTTCTACACAACAATCAAATGTATCTCAAACCCATGTTTGTAATATGTTTTGAGAAAAGATCCTTTGTTATGCATTTAGTCAAGGGGCCTGTTAACATATCATGAGTTAACATGTATGAGATGGATATTTCCTTTCTCATAACCATATCATGAACATAGTAGTATTTAACCATTATATGCTTGCTTTTGGAGTTGTCAGCTCCAATCTTGATTAGAGTAATTAATGCATTGTCATCACAGTAAATAACAATTGGCTCGTCGGTTATTTCTAACTTCAAATCTCATATGAAGTGGCTTATCCAGATGGCACTCATTGCAGCCATACAGCAAGCCACATACTTAGGTTCTTGTATATGATTTGCTACACAACCATGTTTCTTACATGCCCAAGAAACAATTCCACCTCCAAATAAGAATATTTGTCCCGAGGTTGATTTGTTGTCATATTTACTCTCAGCAAAGTCAGCATCTTGGTATCCTACCACCTTCAGTTCATCTCATTGAAAACACAATTTCAAGTCTTTTATTCATTTGAGATATCTTAAAATCTTTTTCAAAGCTATCCAATGTTGTCATCCAAGATTACTTTGATATCTGCTCATAAGACTAATAGTGAAGTTGATATTAGGTATTGTACACAGAATAGTATACATCAAGCTACCCACAACTTGTGCATAAGGAACATTAGGCTTATCGTCTCCTTCACCGAGACAATCAGCCTTACTAAGTTTGACCCCTTTTACAATGGGTGTTATAACAGACTTGCATTTACTTATTTTAAACTTCTTGAGGATATAATTAATATATCTCTCCTGACTTAGCCATAAGAGTTTAGATTCTCTATCTCGAGAAATATTTATACCCAAGATATAAGATGCTTCTCCCATATTCTTTATTTCAAACCTTGAGTTTAACTATTACTTGGTTTTGACAATCATCTTTATACAAAGTTGCTCTCACTGTTTCAAACATATACATAGTGATCAAACTCACTAGTCACAAACCCAAGTTCAATAATAACATTTTAAAAAGTCAAATATCATTAGTGAGGTGATTGTTTCAGGCCATATAGGGATTTTCTTAACCTATATACTTTATCTTCTTGGCCTTCAACTATATATCCTTCGGGTTGCTGTATATATATGATTTCATCTAAATCTCTATTTAGAAAAGCAGTCTTTACATCTAATTGATGAAAGTCGAAATCATAATATGTAGATAACGCATTGATTATTCTTATAGATGCAAATTTCGTAACAGGAGAATATGTCTCAACATAATCTATCCCCTCCTTTTATAATAAACCATTTTCAATTAACCTTACTATAAACTTATCGATTATACCATCAACCTTATATTTCTGTCTCAAAACTCATTTATAGATTGTAGTTTTCCTCCTTTTACCAAATCAGCTAGTCCCCAGACTTGGTTTTTCTCAATAGATTCAATTTCCTCATTCATGGCTTTCTCTTAGTTTGTTGTTTCTAATGAGTTTATAGCTTACTGATAAGTGAAGTTATCAGTCAACTCATCTAGATCTACTTAATTACACACTTCATCTACAAGATAAGTGTGATAACCTTTTAAGTAGGACAGTGTGACCCTGGGCCTTTTATATTCAGTTAATGTTTCAGAAAGATCTTCAATGGGTTCAAATAATGATTGATCGAGATCTACTAGATCGTCAACATACTCCTTATTATTTTCTAAGATGTTATTATTAGTATCTTCTAAGAATTCAATATCTCTACTCTCTATCAACCCATAATCCTTATAATAAAACCGATATCCCTTTGAACCTTTAGAATATCCGATGAATATACATCTGAAGGACCTATTGTCTAGGTTATCTCTAGATTTATCAAGGATCTTTATATGAGCAATAGATCCCCACCTTTTGAGATGACCTAGGTTGGGTTTTCTTTTAAACCATATCTCATATGGTGTAGTGAATATAGCCTTATAGGGTAATCTATTGAGTATTTATACCACTGTACTTACTACTTCTTTTCAAAATATCCTTGGTAGAGAGATATCTATTAGCATTGATCTTGTCATGTTTAGTAAGGTCTTGTTGTATCTTTCAGCTACACTATTTTGTTGAGATCTCCTAGGCATTATATTTTGCTTTGAAATACTAAAGTCTTTATAAAATTCTAAATTTTTTGTAAAGACATATTCTCCACCTCTATATGATCTTAAGACTTTGATTTAATGCCCTAGTTGATTTCAACTTCCTCCTTATATTCTTTAAATTCTTCAAGTGCATCAGATTTGTGTGCTAAGATATTCGAGTAATCATCGATAAAGGTTATGAAATAAATCTTTTCACGATGTGACTTTACTCTGAAGGGTCTATATAAATCAATGTGAATGACTTCTAACAAGATTGTTTCTATTGTTGTATCTTTTGAAAAAAAAAATTCTTGTCATTTTTTTTATATATAGGCTTCACACTTACTAAAAGTGTTTTCATTAAACCTTGGTAGTAAGTCAAAGTTAGATAATTTCCTCAACTTTTTCAGACTTATATGCCCTAGGCGTTTATGCCATATATTCAAATCAACATTAAAAGAACAATCAATATAAGCAGAAGAACTTTTAATTTCATTAATTTTCATCTTCAACAATCTTTGTTCTACATCAAATTCTTCAGAGAAAAATGCATGCCCATGTTTCCCCATAGTTACTTTGCTAGGAACAAACCTGACCTCAAAACTTTTTTCACTAAGGAAGGGACCGAAACCATATTGTGCTTTATAGATATCTCAATCAATATATCAGTTAATACAACTGGTGTGTCTTTTACAAAAATTCTAAATGACCTAGTTCATAAAACATTCGAGAAAATATTGTTTCCCATGTATATCCGATGTTTTCCTAGTTTGTACTCCTTTAGATCGATTGACTCTTTCTTGGTCTTCGAGCTGTGTTTGGTCACTCCTAAGTCAATTCACCAACCAATCATCGGGCGATCTATATAGAGATATTCTGATATCATGCAGATTATGTCCTGCTTCTCTAATTGACCGCATTGTGGGTTGTTTCCTCTACTCTTCTTGTTGAGACAATCCCTCTTATAGTGTTTCATCTTTCCACGACTAAAACAAGTGACTTGAGAAGTTGTTTCTTGCTTTTTCTTAAAAGATTGATTGCTCTTTTTGTTAATTTTGTCAAACTTCTTGTTTGATTTATTTTTCTTTTGGTTGGGTTTTGAGCTAGACCCTATCTCATCTTTCACTACTAGAATTTTTATTTTTATTTTTATTCATATGTTCCTTCTTAATTGCTAGTTTTAGTAGCAATTCAGAAAGGTTGATTTCATGCCCTAGTCTAAGAGTAGTAGTAATCATGTTTTATGACAGGAGAAGACTATTCAGTATGATGGATATCTATATCGGTTCCGAGATGACTAATTTTGCCACAACTAGATTTCTTGCTGTTATCAGCATGTGGTTTACATGTTCCAATACATTATCTCATTCTTTCATTTTGTAGGAGTTATATTTTTGTAGCAATAATTGAACATGTAGCTTAACAGTAGTATCATATTTAGATGTTATAGAGTCGAACAACTCTTTCACAGTCTAGAATTCTTCGAAGACCTGAATTAGGTCATCTTCCATGTATGTCAATATGATCATTCTCGCTATCATGTCATTTTTAAGAAATATTTTGTACATTTATCTTTGTTGTTCTGTGGCGTCTGGTGGTGATGGACACATTGTTTCCTTTAAAACCTATTCTACACCTTTAAATGTTAGAGCAAGTGATATTCTTCTCTTCGAAGTTTGAAAGTTTAGACCGTTTAGTTTTTTTATCTTTGTAAATTCTGACACATATTTTTTAGTTCATATTTATATATTTGGCAAATTTAACAAATAGATAGTATAAAAGAAAACATTCACCAAGCAACAAACTAGAGATAGCATAATTTTAATTAACATGATGTACAATATCCAAATATTGAATTGAAAATAACTCATAGTTATATTGTAAAAGCAAGTCAGAATAATTTTGTAATTTTTTCCAAAAATTTCTACCTCCGATAATTTTTTCAAAACACTAAGAGTAAAACAGTAATTTTATCTGTTTGTCCTATTCTATAATTTTCTAGAAAGACCAAGGACAAAACAGTAAAAATAGTATTTATTTTTCTGAAAAAATCGTTACTGATCAGAGTAAATGCATAATTTTGCCTCTTAGTCTGAATCTATAATTTCTATAAAATATAGGGGCAACTTTGTCTTTTGATACAGGGACAACTTTGCCTTTAGATACATTAGTAGTATTGTAATATCTTTACCCGATAAGAGTAGGAAAGTAATTCAATCTCCTGTATTTCGTAATTTTCATAAATTACTATAGTGTAAAATAGACTTTTCGCTTATCTGAGGGTAAAACTATCTTTTTATTTGAAAATATTTGGACATTTTGGTAATTTTACTCTGTGACTAGGTGGAGTAGAACGAATTTTTGAGGTTTTCCAAAACCGAGAGCTGTTTTCCAATTGATATAAAACGGGAGGAGAGAGCGACCAAATCTTCGAGAGGAAGTGAGAGAGAGAGGGGAATTTTACACGGATATTATTGTTGCTGTAAGCAATTTAACAAACCATTGTTTCTAGTTCTTAAACTGTCTGGATGCTTCAATTGCTGAAACTGATGAACTCCAAAAGCACATTTGGACTTGCATTCATGTTGTTCTCTTCAACTGCAGTCTTTTTGGTAGGAGTGTACACATGGATCCCGAAATGTGGTACTTATGTCATTACAGTAAACTTATCAGGTGTTACATCTTTGGGCCATTTCTGCTGTCGAGATGAATCGTAACTTTTAAGTGATCACGCGTAAATGAAGTCACTGTTGATGAACAAGGCAGCAAGAACGATGAGGCAATGCATCTTTCTCATGTCATAGCTTTTTGACCACTAACTTGCAGACTATATTTTATGTCAATTAGATGCACTCTTCTCGTTAAATTTTGAGCTCTTTCACAAGTTTCCTGAGTTTTAATAAGAACCCAATTTTGGGAGCCATGAACAAAGCTTCTGCAGTGCTGCAAACTATGGATGTTACATTGCTGGCTGTTGGTTTGAATTATTTACCTAAACTTCCTTTATGATGCTTTTTAGGTGATGCAAGCTGCCTCGTTACCTTTCTTTCGATACTGCACCTCACCCCCAACACTCCGATCACCTCTAGCGCATCTAAGAATATAGTTTCAATTGTAGAAAATCGTCAGATCATGGATGCCACTGATTGCAGCACAGAAGGAAATTTCTTCAATTCCTGACGTCGGATTTAGGGTCGTATACATATTTGACCGTAGGTAAAAGTGTTCATCCGTCGAAGGTTTTGAAAGTTGTTCAGCAGAGAAGTATTTCGTGCCGAAAGATTGATGTTACAAGATGCAGAACCATGGAAATATGCACGCGGAGACCCTTTTATCGTCAACTTTTATAGATGTTTCTGAAGCATATCCAAGTTTCTTATTTGTTGGCGACACTGGTGTCTTATGTATTGAAAGTTGGAACGTAAAGAGTTCTTCAGCCACCAAACTGACATGTTAAATATAAATTAATTCACCGTAAAATTGTACAAATACGTAAAATTAATGGAGAGTTATGCATAAAATTTATGTTATAAGCCTTTTCTCATACTACATGGGATAGGCTATATGGATTCTTTGTTTTTTATAAAATTCATGTTAAGTCCGACAAAGTTTTATGTTTTGTCGGAAGCCTAATACAACCTTCTTCCTTTTTCGAGGTTTGGGACCGACCATGCAAGGGTGAACCCTTACATAGGCACAGTTATGCATAAAATTAATGCATGTCACTTAAAATGAGAAGGTGCATCATATATTCTACAAATGGAGAAGTGCATCATATTTTATTTTATTTGACAAAAAGATAATGTTAAAGTAAATTGAAATAAATATTATAGAGCAACAATTAGACCCACTTATGTTGGGCAATTAATCATCAATATGTACAAAAGACGGATATGATAGAAACAAAGATATTGAGATGAATGAGTAATCACACAAACAAAGACCATATACATAAAAAAATTATTAGAAACAAATTAGTATTGACACTGATAAAAGAAGAAGAATCATTTAAAATGGTTTATTTATATGACTAAAGAAAACTTATGAGAAACTAGTTTGTAAAACATTAAAAAGAGAAAAAAGACAACAAAAAGTATTAGAAAGAAACAATAAAGAATGATCTAAGTTAACTGTTAGCATGACATATGATTGAGCTCTATAGAAACAAAGAGTCCAAATAGTCATATAGGAAAAGGCTTAATTTATGTTGTTGTATTCTTTTATCCAACTTATATGAGAAACGTATATATCTTTTTTAGACCTTATAGTAGATAACCAGCGGACTGCAATTCTGAGAACATGAAGATAGAATTGACGGATTTGTTCTCCATATACTGAAATACGGTATTCCTCATTCATTGCATAAATTTATAACTTGTAATTGCTGTGAGAATCTTAGGTCGACAAGTTTATTATCATGTTTTGCTAGTCTTTCTACTGTATGAAAGGAATGAAAATTTGACTTGAAATAGAATTGGTTTTTGATCTGATTCCCTTTGACTAACATTGTTTCTTTAGAAGAGGATCTATGGATTTCTAGATGCACAATCAATGAAAATTCGTTTCATTGTTGTAGGCCATAAACGGTTAAAGCTTCGCCATTGCATTGTTATGAATGCATGTATTTTAGCTTTGTCATAACACAGTGATTATGTTATTTGATGTAAGCAAACCCTCGTACTTTTATACTCATATTCATTCAATTATTTTTTTCAAGTTCTTTTTCCTTATGTATCTCTCTCTTTCACAATTCGGAAGATCAGCTCGTCCTATTTGAAACTTAAATCACTAGGATGTATCACCCCATATCATACGATACAGGGTATGTCGTGTCATATCGTATAATGAGAAATCACAATACAATAAAGAAGTGTATCGCAGGTTGAATGTGTATCGTCATGTATCATGTGATAGAAGCAGTATCGTATGATACAGTATTAATACAACTTAATTTTATAAAATTCACCCTTTGCTGTTTAGAATGGGCAAGGATTGATTTCAAAGAATAGCAACCTTTTCCAAAGTTCTTGTGAACAAGAAAGGCAATTTCTTTTAGCAACTTACCAATTATAATCACATCTAGTTTTGATAGGTTGCACGACTATCTTTGTCCGAGTTTCGCAACACTAAGAACAGCTCAATACCTTCCCAACCAAGTTCTACCCACCCGCGAATTAGGTAACTTGCTTAATTTAGAATTGTTCTTGATTTTTACTGATTTCTTATTTTTTTATTTTAAAAATATTTTTGAAAATTACGATATGATACAATCCGATGCAATACACCTATCTCATAAAGAAAAACAGTGCTTATGGTACAAACAACACTGTCTAGAATATACTTCCATCACATGAACCACTTAAAATCAATCAGAAACAAGGTGCATTTGTGGAATTGCAGAAATTTGTTTTTCTCCGTGCTCTAGTTCTATTGAAGCTAATGGTTCTTATTTACAACTTTCTGTGTTGTTAATATCCGTTCTGAAATGCAGGATTCAGTAACTGGAACTGTTTCACTAACCTTTTAGGCACTCAAATGTGTGAAATTAATCCTTTCATGAATCACGTTATTTACTTCTCGAGGGATACGAAAGCTTAGCAATGAATTCAAATAACCAATTGATGATTTGGTGGACTCTTTTCGCGGTGCAAGTTGTGATTGGATGATTTGATCTTCACAGAAGGGCACTCAAACGCCACGACTGCAGAGAATTTTGATGAAAGGACAAGGATGAACAGAAGGATCAGCTGCAGGATGATCTAGTTTTGCTAGCTATGATTGGCTAATCAACTATTAATCCCTGCATTTAAGCTTTTTAGCGAAAATTCTTGCAGATTCCTTGTACATTTGGCTTTGGTTCTAGTCCGATGCAAAACTCATATATTCTTTCAACTTCAGCAATTCTAATCAAGGGGATGAAGTTTTCCACGGCCATGCTCATCGAGACAGGTTGAAGACCGGAAAATCTCTGAATTGTGAGAGTTGGGGAGTTGGGTTGTAGCAGGAGTGTTAGGGTTCCCGGTAGTTTGATGTACATGATTTGATCACTAGTATCCCGTTATATTTACCTCCTCAATGCATCAAAGGATGTATTATTTGTAACTTATATCTATTGAGAAATGAATTCTAACTATTCAGACTCTTGCAATCTTCACCTAAGCTATCTTTTCTTGCTTAAACTGTTCCTTTTCTTGCAAGATTGATCATATAATTCTTTGTCTGAATCTGGAGAAGGGTTCAGTGGCATAAGATAAGATCAAGGTGAAAAAGGCATGATCAAGGTGAAGAAGATATGTTATAAACTATATTATACCAACAAGACTAATAAAACTTGGAAGGCTTATAAAAAACAAAGAAAGAAGTAAAAAAGACTGCTAGTGAAACAAAAACTAAAATTTGAGAAGATTTATATAAAAAAACGTGGTAAAAGAGATTTTTAGGATAACTAAAGTTAGAGACAAAAAAACTAAGGATCTTACTTTTGTTAGACATATAAAAAATGACGAGAAGATTTTAGTAGCAAGTGATGATAAAAGATTGATGAAAAAATTATTTTCATAAGCTTTTTAACAAAAATATGGGTACTAATATTAACTTAAGAGAGCTAACCAAATCAAATATATATATATATATATATATAAATATAATATATATATATATATATATATAAACCACAATTTTTACCGACGTATTGAAAAGAATGAAGACAAAGTAAGACCGAACAATATTCCTGTAGAAGTATTGAAAACCTTAAAAGATATAGATATTATTTGGCTTACAAGATTATTTAATGAAATATGAAAAAAACCAAAAAATACCTAAAAATATATATATAACGTTTGTTTCTCAGAGTTAAACACAAAGAATCCATGTAATTGACTGCACTTGGTGTGAGAAAAAACCTTGCTTTTAGTTTTCATAGATTCATGAAAATGAACAGAGGTTTGGTCAATAGCCTATCAGTATCTTGTTTTTTCCGTTGGTGCGGTGTGGGAAGGCTGAAGCCAGATGCATGCTCCACGTATCAAACTCGCCTAGTCAGGTGACCTATCGCTCCTTGTGGCATACAGCACAATTAAGATGTATTTGATTTGTGTCACATCCCTAGTACTAGAACTGCAAGCCAAATATTCTACAGAACCATTGTTCTATGTTTGATTTGACGGTAGTATTAATTTTTGGGTTTTCATACAAGCTAATACAAGAGTCGCTTTGGTTTTTATGCAAAAGCTTTAAAGTCCAAAACTTATAACCCACCTCTCCCTTAGTGTCAAAGTTTTTGACTCAAATTGGACTAATGAAACTAGAATTTCATATCAAGGTTTCACTTTTGATGTACAACAAAACTCACAATTGCTAGTACGAAAAATCAAGCTTTAGTCCTCCTAAAACCTTATATTAAACTAAACCTTTTAGTCCGTCTCCCACAGCGCGGACACAACTTATGTCTTCCAATATGCGTGGATGTATAGTGGAAGCTGGAAAATCACAAGTTGTAGGCCATCTCATTTATATTTTAGTACACAACCCAGTTGATAATTCCTTATTCCAGCTATTTGGTTAATTAATTTTTGTTTTCGTGTTGTATGGCTTTCAATGGTGAACAATTATTGGTAGGAACTAGGTTTAACAATGCAATAAGATAGCATTGATGTTTGACTATCACGAACCCTCTGAGTCTCAGCCAGCACAGACTGCTCGCCAAAAATTAGAGGTCCATTGCCAGAAGATTCCTGGAGACCCCAAAAGAATCGACAAACATGTGAAGCTTAGCTAGGGTTGGACGTTTTCGTGTCTCGGGTCGTTCTCGTATTATACTTTCCCATGCAATCAAACCCCATCGGCAATGTCGTGTCATGACACGAGTGGGTCTGCGCACACACGTGTGGGTGCGCATGGTTGCAACGGACTTCCTTCTCTACGGAAGATGGAGATGCCGCTCGTACTCTTCCCGTGCGCACGTGTCAGCATCCGCGTCCGTTCCACTATCTCAATTGTCCATAATCCAATTTGTTAAGGGCATCATGATATATTTTACACAGACACTTTCTGAGTAAATAAAATCTGATTACTTGAATGATACCATGGCTTTCTCAACAAAAGCCTTACTTGGTAGCACCCAGACGTTAGGGCACTCTGGCGCTGTTGTTGCAGGTGAGGAGTTCGACTCCCAGAGGGTACATGTGTGGTTGTGTATGTTAAGCTTCGGCCCCTTGTAACAAAAAAACAGGCTTACTTGGTAGGACTTGTTTGCTTCCGAGTCGAGAACTGGAACCCCTCATCTGGATCAAAACCAGACTCAATCAAACCAGAATAAAGTGTATACAAAACTGACACACTATAACAGGAAGTGATCAAAATTGTTTGAATCCCTTATTTGGACTTAAACAACAGGTCCCCAACCAACACCCTTATCTCTTCGAATTTGGAGCCATCACTGACATTTGTCATCAGTAGTGAAATATCTAATATTTCATGTCATCCTTGCAGTAAAACTACTCCCCTTGCCATTCTTTTATTTGAGATATAGAGGTAGCAATGTCAGATCAGCAGTTATCAGCTGACTTCTCAATCCATTAAAATATATAACCCATGGTGTCAGATCAGCAGTTATCATGATCATATTGGCATATGACCATGATGGATTAATTAAATACAAGCAAAAAAGAAAGGTAGGGTTCAGAAGAATAAAATCAAAATCAGCATATCAAAGATGTCCTGTAGAATCGAAAATCAAGGTTCTTCACAGAAACTGCAATTACCTGTAGAATCGAAAATCAAGGTTCTTCACAGAAACTGCAATTAACTATGTTGTTGGGAGATTCCAAAGGATTCCTGGAAACAAGCTGAACCAAGTTCTCTTGGAAATGTATGTAATCAAACCTGTGCTCAGAATAGCATTCACAGAAGAGATTCAGCATGATCACATGGAAACCTAAGGAAAGCAGTCTTTTGAAGCCTAACCTTCCAAAAGACCCACAAGGGTATTAACATGATAGCAGTTGATAATGAGAAGCATGAACAATATAATAGGAGCAAGAATGCCAATCATATTATTTTTAATCTAGTATTAAACTCAGAATGTCAATGTTTTCTGTATATATATGTGTTTCAAACATACAACGGATCAGATGCAGAAACAAAGCCATTTAATGGTAGAGTTTCTGAAAATAAATATATCAACGCTCGCAGAAAACATTTCTTTGAAAACCACATGCCCTAGAAGCCAAACATGAGAACCCGCCCTTATGACCAAGTATATAATATCATCAACATAAGCAACCCGAATGGTTACAATCAAGACAGTAATATTTCCAAGCGTAAATTAGCAAGCAAAAGGCACAAAACTTGACCTTATGCGCACAGATACTCAAAAGTGGTCATTAGAAAATCACGCGAAGTGAATCTCATAGCTATCAACCTCCAATAAAGAAAATCCTTGTTCATCATAACACCAAGCCCCGTTCCAGTGGCGCTATATTTTCAATAGATGGAATGAAGGACAAACCAAAATTGGCAATTATTTATATGTAACTAAGGACGACAATGAAGCGGAAGAATGAGATGGAAACAATTAGAATGCCAACTACAACGTATGAAACTTGAGAAATTATACAGCAAAACCACAAGCCAATGTATAGTACCAGCGATATGATGCGAGCATCCTTTTGTTTACAATAATGTGTTGTAGGTACAGAGGACGGTACCGGCTTAACGTCAAGCACCACAGGAAGATCTTATTATCGGCCGGAATGAGAGCTGGAGGTCTATCGATATCTTTTCCTTACATAAGACGACAGAATCACATCCTGAAAGCAAACTGCTCAAAAAAGAAGCAATACAATCGCAAAAACTTTACATCAAGATAAACCATGTAAACCAGCACAGGGCGCATTACTCAGAACCGTGGGACCTTCCCAAACAATCAAGGCCCTCCGTCCGGCTATGAACGATCTTGTGGAAGACATCCCTAACCTGCCGCTCAAGTGGGTCGAGTCCTTCCTTCAATGCTTCACATACCTGGGCCAACTCCTCAACTCCTTCCCTAACTTCCTTCTCCTTATCTTCCGTCAACGGGAGATGGACGGAATCAGCCAATTCAGTTATGTGGCGGACGCATTTCTCGATCTGATGTACCTCCTTAAGCAACCCACATGAATTCTTGCGGTCCTTCTTCTTCGATTCCTCGACTATCTTCTCGTGCAAGGATAAGACAGAGGCAGCCCATGAGAAATTGCGTGGAACCGAGAAATGCATCTGAAGACCCCTGTCCTGACAAGGAATTGCAGCAACGAGAGTCCACATGACAAACAAAAGAACTGTGTTCATGGTGTATACAAGAACAGCAAGCCCACCAGTCGCCATAACGTCGTTGTGGCGAGGCGGATTAAGGTTGTTTCCAATAGCCTGAAGCTGGCGAGCAGCAGACCAAGACCGAGATACACTCCAGGAAAGGGACCGAAAATGGCCGGACCGCTCCTTGCTAGAACTCGAGTTCCTTCCAAAAGACCTGTTCCTCTGAGCCAGAACGGAACCTGCTTCCTTCTCATCAAGCATTCCAATAGACAAATCCGTGAGAGCTTTCCTGGCTCGCCGGAACTGTCCATCACCAAGAGTACGATGGTGTGAATCCAAAGCAGTAAGCACAATGTCGAGCTGCTTGCGCCATTGCCGAACCTGTTCAATTCCATCACGAACGGCATTGCAGATATCAAGCGCCTTGACGCTCCGCTCGAAGAATTCAGATGTCCAGCGATCCAGTGGGGGCTTGGCGAATTGGAACTTATGGCTCAGGAGGATGGACCTAAACTCGTCTTGGCATGCAAGGAATCCATCAAGGAGCTGGCGAATCCACGTAATCGAGAGCAGCTCATCCGGGTCAGAAGAGACAAGGTCATGGAAGTTCTCCGTGACCATCTTCTGAAATGCCTCGAGTCTCTGTTCTAGTGCGGTTCCAGACTCCGAACTCCCTTCCATAGAATGAACCTGGTCGCGTCGAATACTCAAAATTGAACGCCCTAGAGCGGCAAAAGGCACTGAGGAACCCTGGTAATCCATAGGAGGCGTTCTTACAAGACCATTCCACTCGACATCCAACGAGGCTCCAGTGATTATACAAAAGAAACTATGAGGACACGCACAAAGAGGAACTATAATCAAGAGTTGAATTGAGCATAAATACGAGAGAAGATTTATTTTCCTGCTTCGCTATCTCAGAAACAGAGACTAGGGAGAGTAGCTAGAGAACTGGAAGCAATCTAAAATACGAGGAAATGAAAGGACTAACGCAAATCAGACAACAAAGAAAAGAATCTTTAAAGATCCCCCGCCTCAAGATACCAAAATCTGCTACCGAAACCGATAAGCAACAAACTTGACGGTGGAAAACTCAAGGAAAGGAATCAAAACCGTCGAACACAGGAAAAAGAAGGACAATCCCCGAATTTCCACTCAGAAAAACTAGGATCACACCTCGTGTCTCAAATTCCCCCAGATCTCCAACCTCCAAACTACGAATCACCACAGAAAAGCCACGACGCGCAAATAAATAACTACCCAATATCAGCCCTTAACTCCCGGAGCGCCCGAAATAGCAATGATAGAGAAAACCCTACATCCAACCGCACGTCGAAATCTCGCGCAAAACCGATTGAAACGCGAAATAAACGCAGAATCACGCACGAAGGAACGCCCCAATCAGAAAGGGAAAGAGAAATCCTAACTATCCAGGGCTAGAGTGCAGCGATCGCCGGAGTTAGAGGAAAGAAAAAGCATGAGAGACGCAGAGACTATCGTAAATCAGGGTAGAGGCGAAAGAATCGACCTCGATTATCCTAGATTCGGAGAGATCCCTTCGGAATTGCTACTCACAGCGAGAAGCTCCCTCCGTCGCTCATGGCGTCTCCCTTTTCGCCCTCTGAGCGCAACCGACGGCCCCTCAGATCCCTTTTATATGACGGGGAGGAACGCACCGCGTGGGAAGAAAAAAACGAAAATGAAAGGTATTGAATTCGAATTAATAAATATGAAAATATAGTAAATTAGAGGGCGCGAACGAAGGGATTCTAGAGGGCAAGAGATCGCCCACAATTTTCAGAAACCCCTCGTCTTTTCATTTAATGACAATACCGTCCTCATTATCTGACATAAATGCCCTTGATAAATGACTTAATGACTGAGGGACGACAACTTGAACCATGTTCATTTCCCATGGTATCGAACTTATGACCTGCAACTTGTCAGTCAAATCCCTAGAAGGGGCAGCTGTGTTGTGTGGGAACACTTCTCATAAAGTCGACTTAAATTCACTTAATAAGATGCAATTGCTGGACAGAGTGCCATTTTTACATAAAAAACATGTTTTTTAAAAAAGATGAAAGACAGACTTAATATTTAATATGCTCATATTCAAAATTCACATAGTGCATGCAAACATTCATTTGTCCTTAGATCTTTAAATAAAAAAGTAAATAGTATAAGGTGCATTAAATACAGTTAGAAAAAATATAAAGTACTTTATTTTTAAATTTTAAAAGTTGATATGATTGATAAAATAGTTAAAAAAAATTACCATGTTTAAGCATAGATATAGCGTGTGTTTCTCATGTTCTCTCTCTTTGTCTATCTATAAATATATATATATATATATGGTTCTCAAATTGTCAAGCATGAGTGAATAATATATTGATAAGTAAAATCTAATCAATATTATATATATACATATATATTGGTTCCTAAAAAATAATTATAGAGCAATAATGCAATGATAAGTAGGATCATATATATATATACATATATATTGGTTCCTAAAAAATAATTATAGAGCAATAATGCAATGATAAGTAGGATCATATATATATATATATATATATACATATATATATGTATATATATATATACATATATATATACATATATATATATATATATACATACATATATATATATATACATACATATATATATATATATACATATATATATATATATATAGAGAGAGAGAGAGAGAGAGAGCTTGAGCTACCTGTCAATGGGTTGGATCCCACTGTCACCATGTCTTAATCTGGATCCATGTAATAGATGCATCCTTGGTGTCGCAATCTGGATCCAGGTCTGGTGCCTACCGGAGAGTGACGCAAGCATTAAATATGAGTCTTATCGACCTGGGTCCTACCATCTAGGTTGTTACTGGAACCGAATCCAGACTCGAACTATCATGATACATCGACCCGATATATCTCAGAATTGGACTTGATGGCTTTCATTCTCGAGTCTGGACACATCCACTTAATTGTTATCCAGAAAAAGCGGGATAAACTTGGATTCGTATTCTGAGTTCTGTGCCATTCCGTTTCGTATTCCTATGGAAACAGGTCAACTGAATCCTAAAGGGATTTTCTCATGTCACTTTCAGTAGACACGAAATGGATCTTTCGGGTTGTGTAAGCGTTGAGTTTTCATGGTCGATTGATTTGTTTGAGTAGATAAGTGTATGAGCTTTTCGGTTTGTGTTCCTATCGGCTTTTCCGTGTCCTGTCTTATCTTGTGAGCCCGTCAAACATAATATGAAACCTTCATTCGATAGATTTAATTGGATCTAGATTCGTTGCTCTCTCTGAATGCTTTGGTGTGTTTGGGTATGGGTCCCAATTTCGGCATATGACCCGATTTCCTGATAAGTGACAATCTCATTGACATTGTCCACTAGCAACTCCTTAATTATTTGCTTTTAAAATTTAAATATAATTGTGATTTTGCAAAATCAATACGAATATTTTTCTTCACAATTGTGTTAAGTCAATTTTAATCTGCAGTCTCACCTTGCAACGGACTCGACTCACAAGATGAATTGGTGTGTACTTTGAATCTTGGTTTACTGTTTGATATCTATTTTTATTTTTTTACCAATACATATTTATATTTATTGTATTTCATGTATATATGCTTGCATAATACTAATACATATTTATATCATATCTCTATATAAAATATATATATATATATATATATATATTGCACCATATATCTATTTTTCTTTATGTATATATGTGTATATATATATATATATATATATATATATATATATATATATATATATATATATATATGCGCATATATTTAGTATCGTTTCCTTATTCCCTATTTTTTTTTTGAGATTTAGCAATTTCCATGTCCCGCTTCGTTTCCGTCTCGCTTCAAATAGCTGCTTAAAGCATAACTTTGTGTACATCTTCAGGTCTCCGCCAATAAATTTCAAAGGCGAGGCTCTTTTTGATATTTTCCTAAATTTCGTACTAGAGACGACTAACGTCATTCCCACGCGCGCGAGCGCAAACACGCAGAGAAATTACGCGAGGGTGTATTTGTAAATTCCTACATATGGGAAAACGCAGAAGGGCACTCGGGTTAGGTACCGAGTTCATACTTTCGAGGCGAACAACGCGGGAAGGACGCGACCCACACACGGTCTAGACCTGGTTTTCCTGGCAATTTTCATCTCAACCCTTCTTTCCTCATAAATAACAAGAGTACCATCAAAACAAGAAGAATTTGACGCGAGTTAATCGGGTCATAGCCCAGGTCCGAACCCGACCAGAACTCATGTCATGGAAAGTCAGGGCGCAGTCATATGGCTGGTGAAGACATGTTCCGTTCCAGTTCCAGTTTTGATCCAAAACTGTCTGAAACCAGAAAAAGTATTCAATTTTGAATTTATAAAAAAATTTAAATAATGTGGATGGTCTTATTCTACATAAGCTGGAGCTGGAATCGGATCAGGTAGCCCCTGGTTTCAGGCCCGGTTTGAAACCACCGAACAGGTTCAAAACCAGCCAAGTCCAGGCTTGTTAACGAACCATACCTATCCGAGTTTAACTTGGCTCAGCTTGTCCTTAGCTAATTCGTGTTCGGTTCATTAGACCATATGAATTGATCATTAACATGGTATTTAAGTGAAATTCAAGTTCAATTTTGTTATTACCTCATCATAAATAAAGATTTGAGGTAATTTATGGTATTTAAGGAAATCTATTTCCACTAGGTTCATCTGTGTTCATGAACATGATGAACTGTTTGTGAACATACGTCACTTGTCTTCCAATTTTTTTTATACACTAAGCTTCTATTGAACCTCTGTAACCTTGGTGAAGGCCGGCATAACTCATAATGGTGAAGTATTGGTCACGAGTGCTGACTCCATATAGTGAAATGACACATATATTGGAACATGGATCGGCTCGTTCACATAGAAAACAAACCAAGTAGCAAACATGGGCTATTCGAAGTAATAACATTAACTTTAATACTTTCTCAAAACCTTTTAAAAAAATTTAAATTATACTCGTATCACTTAAAAGTAATAGATGAACAAGATACTATCACTATATATAAAAAAAGTAGACCGTACTCACTCATTGGTTTTGGTTAGTATGACTATAATAAAAATACCTTTTTTATACACTCATGCCACCAAAAAGTATGGATGAATAAGATTCGGTTTTCTTTTATATATAATCCTTATTTTATAATATGATGTTGCTTCTCTCTTTAAAAAAGGAAAAGATTTGCACGATACACGTCATATGATATCGTTAAAATTGCCTTACTGATATAACTAGAATAGGCTCTTATAGCCTTGGATTATATCAAAGATGAGGACAGTCTCCGGCGAAAAGTCTGATGTAGTTCTGTAGATGCACGTAACGGAGTCCAACTTTGAACTAATCGGTGGGCCTTATTAAACAGTTTAATGGTTTTATGGGTGTTTTGAATGTCTTTGTATGCATCAACTTGAGGTGAATACATGTAACATTTGTTTGTTGGATTAATGTACACACATGCATACATATATATTATAGTGTTCCATGTTCAAACCTATTCATATTCAAATCTACTGAAACATTTTTACCATTCCATCGATATGATCAACCGTGCAAATTTAAATTAAAAATATATATATCATACTTTGCATTCTCTTAATCTTGTCTACAGTTTTATATAAGATCTATAGGCTCTCTCTCTATATATATATATATGTGTGTGTGTGTGTGTGTGAGAGAGAGAGAGAGAGAGAGAGAGAGAGAGGGAGAGAGAAGAAGTTTTTCAAATCAAGTTTCAACATGTGCTTAAATCTTATCTACTGTTTTCTATAGGTTTTCGATTAGGGGTTGGTAAACATGAGCCTGGCAAATAATTATTTTCCCGGCTTACTTATTGTAGAGAGAGAGAGAGAGAGAGAGAGAGAGAGAGAGAGAGAGAGAGAGAGAGAGAGAGAACGAAGTTTGTTTTATATAAGAAAAATAAGATCATTGCCAAAATTATTCGCACGCAGTTCTGGCACGTTCCAAACGTAGGTAACCAGCTGTATGGAAATTCCTCTTATTGCGAGCGAATATTTTTCTCGCCATGCTTTTCAGTAATCCGAACTACTGCATTAAAAACTTTTCGATGACATCCTTCTCGGCCTTCAATATTCAATAACCCTGCAGGTGGCAACGACAACGACGACCTCCATTAAAAAAATGTGAAGATAAATAACGCGCGTGGAAGAGAACTCGACTCACAAGACGCAGGTCGTGAGTTCGATACTGGCTACCAGCTGGGCTTCACCCTCCCTCTTCTAACAAGGGAAGAAAAAGAGCCTTAGTTAAGGCTGTGGTAAACGAACCAAACCACTCGTAGTTTGGGTTCCGTTCTGCTCATTCTCGTTTGTATTCGATTCATCAGACGATACCACCCATGAACATGAGCACCATACATTTGGTTTGGTTTGGTTTGGTTCGGTTCGTGAAAGCTCATCAAGTGATTATTTTTCTTGTTTTTACCTAAAACATGCAATCAAGTTTCAAGGCAACTGTATTAGAGTATTGTAGGTAATCGGAGGGTCTTGAAGACTTTAGGTATATATTAGCAGCAAAACTTGTTTCAGGTGGGGCCGACTTCATATTCGGATGGAGCAGGCATTAGAAGTTTTCAATTTTTAATAAAATTTCAATACAAAAATACAATTTTTAAGAATTTTGGATGAGGCGGTCACCCTACCACAATGTAGATCCTAATGGGTTGCTTTACCTCATGCAAGATCCTCGTCGGTGTCCTCAGTCATGCAACACAGAGTGAAAGGGTTGAAGAAGACTTGCTCAACAAAAACATAGGGAGAAGAAGAAAGGAAGCATGGTTACCATCAGACGGATTACCAAAGAAGAACTTATTTATCTTTTTCTGTTATACATACTCTATTGTATTCACTATAATATTTATAGTGAAAATCCTTCTATATAAACTAGCATCATCTTCCTTGTCTTTCCTGTTTTGGGTTTTTCGTTACAAGTCATTAATCTTATCTTTAACGTCTAACATATTTTATCTTTTATGAATCCATGAAATCTAGGAAGATGACATGTCTTATTGGTTTCCATGGATTTATTGTCGAGAATGGTCAAATCTGACATCACATTTCTTACTTTGCCATTTGAGTGAAGCTTTATGACACACTGATTTTACCTCTCACTTTTTTGTGATTTTTTAAAGTTGTGCCAACTATGATTGCAATTGCAAACATGTTTGTAACATGCTTTGAGAAAAAATCTTTTTAAAGTTGTGCCCACTATGATTGCAATTGCACCCACATACTCAGTTTCTTGTGTATGCAATGTTATACAATCATGTTTCTTACTAGCCAAAGAAACAAGTCAATCTCCAAATAAAAATATTTATTCAGAGTTTGATTTATTATCATCTTTGCAGCCAACAAAGTTATCATGTAAGTATTCTACTACTTTTAGTTAATTTGCTTGATAACACAGTTTCAAGTCTTTTGTTCCTTTAAAATATCTTAGAACCTTTTTTATAACTATTCAATGTTGCTAACGAGGATTACTTTGATAACTACTTACAAGACCAACAACAAAATTAATATCAGGTCTTGTAAATAACGTAACATGCATCAAGCTACCAATAGCTTGTGCATAAGGAACATTAGGCTTGTTACCTCCCTCACTGGGACAATCAAGCTTGCTCAATTTTATCCCTTTCGCAATGGGTGTAATTGCAGGCTTGTATTTATCCATTTTAAATTTTTTAAAAAATAGTTCATATATCTCTCTTGACTTAGCTACAAGAGTTTAAATTATCTATCTCGAGAAATCTTTATTCCTGTAATATAGGATGCCTCTTCCATATCCTTCATTTCAAACCTTGAGTTTAACCATGACATGGTTTTGACAATATCTCATTATCATTCCCAGCTAATAATATATCATCTATATATAATGATAGAATAACAAAGTAGCTCTCATTGTTCCAAATATATACACATTGGTAAATTTCATTAGCCACAAACTCAAACTCAAACACAATTATGACATTTTAAAAAGTTAAATATCAATGACGAGGTAATTGTTTAAAGTCATATAGTGATTTTTTCAACTTATATACTTTATCTTCTTAGCCTTTAACATTGTATCCTTCTAGTTATTGCATATATATGATTTCATCTAAATCTCTATTTAGAAAAGCAAATTTTACATTTAACTAATGTAAATCTAAATCATAATATACTAAAATTACCAGCATTATTCTTCTGGATACAAATTTCGCAATAGAGGAATATTGTCTCAACATAATTTATCCTCTCATTTTGTGAGTTGCAACCAACATCGCCTTAAACTTGTCGATAGATCCATAAATTTTTTTTTTTTTTTTCAGAACCCATTTATAACCTATGACTTTCCTTCATTTGACAAATCAGCTAATTCTTAGACTTGGTTTTTCTCAATAGATTCAATTTATTCATCCATGTCTTTTTCCCAATTTGTTGATTAAAATGAGTTAATAGCCTACTAATATGTCAAGTTATCAGTTAACTCATCTAAATCCATCGAATTACACACTTTCTCTAAAAGATAAGTGTGTTAATTCTTTAAGTAGAATGGTGCAACCCTAGGTATTTTATATACACTTAAAGTTTTAGTTTGTTAAGAAAGATCATCATTATCTATAAGTTCAAATGATAGCGAATCTATATCTACTATATCATCAATACATTCATCATTATTCTTAAGGATGTCATTCTTATACTCTTTTAAAAATTCAAGGATGTTATTCTTAGACTCTTTTAAGAATTCAATATCTCTACTTTGTATTAATCTAATGTTCTTATAATAAAATTTGTATCCTTTAGAACCTTTAGGATATCCAATGAATACATATCAAGGACCTATTGTTTAACTTATCTCGGGATTAATAAAGGATCTTCACATGTGCGGTAGATCCCTACCTCCCGAGATGACCTAGCTTTAGTTTTCTTCCAAACCATATCTCATATGGCATATAGAATACAACTTTACGTATTATTCTATTTAGTATATACATTGTTATACTTATTGTTTCTCCTCAAAAAAATTTTGGTAGAAAAACATATTTTAACATAAACCTTGTCATATTTAGTAAGGTTATGTTATATCTTTCTGCTACAATATTCTATTGAGATATCGTTAACACTGTATTTTATTTTGAAATGTCAAAGTCTTTAAAGAATTCTAAAAATTCTATAAAGGTATACTCCTTACCTCAATAAGATTTTAAGACTTTGATTGCATGCCCTAGTTAGTTCTCAACTTCCTACTTATATTATTTAAATACTTCAAGTGTCTCAAATTTATGTATTAAGATATATATATATATATATATATATATATATACACACGTAATCATCGATAAAAGTTATGAGGTAAATCTTATCTTGATGTGATCTTACTCTAAACGGTCCACATAAATCAGTGTGAATGATCTCTAATAGAGTTGTCCTAGTTACGCCATTGGTAAATGTTTTTTTTTTTAATTTTTCCTTATGTACAAACTTTACATTTACTAAAAGTGTTTTATTGAAATCTAAGTAGCAAGTCAAAGTTGAATAATTTACTCAACTTTTTCAAACTTATATGCCCTATGTGTTTATGTTATACATTTACATCAACATTTAATGCATAATCAATATAAGCAGAAGAGCCATCATTTTTAATGATATTTAGTTTAAACGATCCATGTTCAACACTAAACAGTGTAAAGAAAGTTATCCTATCATGCTTCCCTACAGTTACCTTATTAGAGACAAACCTAACTTCAAAACCTTTCTTAACTAAGGTAGGGACCAAAATCAAATTGAATATTATAGATGATACAATTAATATATGAGTTAATACAACCGATGTGCCTTGTACATGTATTCTAAAGGACCCAACCCCAAGAACATTTAAGAAAGTGTTATTTCTTATATATAACCTCGTTGTTCCCTGATTTATATTCATTTAAGTCCATAGCCCATTCCTTTATCTTTGAGATATGTCTTATTTTTTTTAAATCAATCTATCAACCAGTTATTGGGTGATTCATGTAGAGGTACTTAGAAACCACACAAATTGTCTAGTTTTTTCGACTGACCGTATTGTTGGGTGGTTCTACCGTTAGTCTTCTTGTTGTGGCAATCCCTCTTATATTGCCCTATCTTTTCGCTATTGAAGCACTTGACCCGTGAAGCGGTTTTCTTCGATTTCTTAAAAGATTGACCGTTTTTCTTATTATTTTTGTCAAATTTCTTGTTTTGTTTATTTTTTCTCTAGTTGGGCTTCAAGCTTGACCCTATCTCATCTTGAGCTACTAGCAATTTATCTTTTTTGTTTTTATTCATGTATTTTGGTTCAATTACTATTTTAAGGGATAAGTAAAAAAAAAAATTTCAACCCCTAATCTAAGGGTAGTGACAATCATATTCCATGAAGGAAAAGACTGTTTAAGATAATAGATATTCGTATAGTTTCGGAGATGACCGATTTTGCTACAACTAAGTTTCTAACCATTACCAATATCTAGTTCACATATTCTACTACATTATCACCTTCTTTTATTTTGTAGGAGTGCTATTTTTGCAATAACGATTGGACATGTGACTTTGTTGTAATATCATATTTAGTTGTTATTGAGTCAAACATCTATTTAGCGATCTTGTATTTCTCGAAGACCCTAATTAAGTAATCCTTCATATATGCCAGCATTATGGTTTTGACTATTGTGTCATCTTTAAGGAATGTTTTTTATATTTCTTTTTTCTCTTATATTGCATTGGGAGTGAGAGGTAGAATTATTTCCTTTAATACATAGTCTACACCTTCCAATTTAAGAAATTGAGACCGTTCAATTCTCTTAATACATAGTCTACACCTTTAATACATTTCTTTTTTTCTCTTCTATTGTATTTGCATATGCCTTTTACACGTTTGGAAATTTAGAACATTTAGTTTCTTAATTTTTGTAAATTTATATATATATATATATATATATATATATATATTCTAAAATTTATTTTCAATTATTTGGTAAAAATAACATTAAGGCAATATAAAAGAAAAACTTGCAACATGCAACATATAATAAATAAGATAACTAATAACCAACCATCAAAATACAATTTGTAAAATATCCATCTACTAAATTGGAAATAACTCCAAGTACCAAAAAGTAATTTCAAACAATGCATAGGTACCATTTTTAAATATTCTTAATCTAATTTTGTTATTTCATAATCAATATAGGGATAAATCTATTATTTTCCCATATTACCTACCACTATAATTTGTCTCTAAAATTTTAAGGTAAATCAGTAATTTTTCAGTTTGTTTGGTTTGGTAATTATCGGTTTATGCTTGGTTTTCAAAGATTTTAGAAACCGATCGAGGACAAAATAATAATTTGATCCCTTAGTCCGAATCTATAATTTTGCTAAAGATAGGAAGAAGAGTTGTTATTTGACTCATTGATAAACTTGTGAATATTCACACATTCAAATACGATTGTGGAATTCAATAGGTTGGTATTTGGTAAATTTCATAAAATGTTAGAGGACAAAATTGTTCTTTCATCTATTTAAGGTCAAAATCATCTTTTGACTTTAAAATATTTAGACTTTTTTGTAATTTTACCCATGGCAGTTCATTATACTAGATAACCAATGGCAGAACAAACTTTTTAGTTCGCTACCTAAGGCGGTTTCCTAGAAACCGTCAGAGGTTTCTCCAAAACCGTGGTGTAGGTGATTTCTGCCAACAATTTTCGTGAAAACCATGGTTTTGCATCGTAGTTTTGATGAAAACCATGGAATTTTTTTGGTTAATTTTGAAAATTGCGAGAGAGATAAAGGAGAGAGGAAGGAAAGAGAGGGAGAGTGGTTGTTGGAGAGATGACACCTTATCTCTCATTGTCTTTCTGCTTCCTTTGTCAGGTCTCCTTTCTCTTTATTTTTCTACTTTTCCGACTGTCTCAGGTTATTTATGCTAGTGATTTTCAATCTACTTCTAGTCTCAGACCACCTGAAACCCTATGCTTTCGACTCTTTCACTGCCCTTTTTTCCAATAGACTCCGATTGCCTGTGCGGTGGCTCCGACTATCTGTCTTATCTTTTTCCGGCAATCACAAAAGTATTTCTCTCTTAGTTCTCCTTTTTTTTTGTTTTAACTCTCTTCTTTGTTAGCTTTGAATAGAGGAGCATTTTTTGGCGTAGTTTTTCTCTTCATTTGTTTTCTAAACACTAATGGCATACCTTTTTGCATATTCCAGTCAATACAGATACCAATGATGGGTTGCTTTAACTCATGTAGGATCCTCGTTAGAGTCCTCAGTCACATAACGAAGAGTGGAAGGGCTGAAGAAGACTCACTCAGCAAAAACAGAGGGAGAAAAAGAAAGTAAACATGGTTACCCTCACACGATTACACATAAGAACTTGTTTCACTTTTTTTGTTCTATATAAAGAACTTGTTTCTCTTTTTTTCTTCTATATACTCTACTGTATTCGTAACAATATTTATAGCGAAAATCTTTGTGTATAAACCGGCTTCGTCTTTCCTGTCTTTTTTGTTTTGGATTTTTCATTACAAGCCACTAATCTTATCTTTAACGTTTAATATATTTTATCTTTTATGTAACGTATTCATGGAATCGAGAAAGATGACCTGTCTTCTCGGTTTCCATGAATTTATTGTTGAGAATGGCTAAATCTGGCATTACAAACCTGTCTATGAATTAACTCATAAAAGGATAACAAACCGTTCTAAGGACGTGTTCACATGGAGATCATTCAAGTGCACGCAAGAGTGTTACCTCATCTGGCTCGACATGCATGTGTGCATGTTAGGGTTTGATTGTGTTGATAACATGCCATTTCATGTTCACAAGGGGAATAGATCAACCCAAACAAGAACAGTTTTTCTCCGTGTTGCTTTGGCTTGACACAGACATGCATTTTTCAGGTATGTTTGTGTTGGTTTTCATGCTGTGTTGTGCTTGAAATTGTCAACAACTCCGTGTTTCATGTGGCACTTTTGCGTCTTGTCATTTTGCTGCTCAAAACAGTTCGACCAAAGCACGTCAATTATTCACCGATTTTTTTCGGTATTTTCACGCTAAGTTAGTTTTTACATGAATCAAGTATTAGGAAAAGACTTTGAACCTGGTTTCCAATTCGTGAATCCAGTGGTGGATCCATAAACTTAGTTCAAGTGGGGTGGGCTTTAAAATTTTCAAATTCTTTTGAAAATTTCAATATGTAATTGAAAATTTTCAGAATTTCGGGTGGAGCCGTCGACCCACCCTGCGATAGTGTAGATCCGCCACTGCGTGAATCCGTGTCTCGAACCTGAGTCATGTACACATGGTTGCATGAGTTGGATGCGAGTTAGGTCTGAACAAGGCATCAAATGGTTCCTGGTTTCAAAAAAATCTGAACCGATTGTTCGTGGCGGCCATGTCTAATTAAGAACCCATGCAGCCGACCCAAATTTCTTTAGCATTGTTTTGGTCTGGATTCAGTTTGGATTTGGATTTGACATTGAACCAAATCTGAGTCGTGACTTATCTGAATCAACAATATATAGGGCATTCAATTAACGCTATTACGGTCCTGAATTTGGGCATAAATCTAATCAATTGGGTCGCATCTACCACGGTCTGAAATTTTGGACCGACTATCTTCTTTCTTTTTCTTTTAAATAAATGCCAGAATTTTCGAAATGTATTTAGTGGATGAGGTGACCATATTCATATGTCAAAATCAACTTCCTTGTTTGGAGAATGATTTTACAATGTATTATATTTGGATGAACCATATTCATATGAAAGTATCCAATGTATCCAACTCAATTAGCTGGTATGTAGTTTGTGGAATCTGGACCGGGTCACTTTCGATTGGGAAGATCCTGAGTTAGGTATCGTGCTGATAAAACACACGCACATATATATATATATATATATATATATATATATATATATATATATATATATATATATATATATATATATATATATATAGTGATAAATGCTCAAATCCCATCTATATTCAAGTCTACTCAAGCATCTCAACAATTTGGTTGGGATGATCAAACGGTAAGCATCTCAACAAATTGATTGGGGTGATCAGATGGTAGTAATTTGAAATAAAAGTACCATTATACTTTTGTATTTTACATTATGTTTTTTATTTGATTATCCCAACCGTTCATCTCAAAAAACCAACGTTTTGAGATGATAAAGTAGATTTAAAAATGAACGAGGTTCGAGCAATTACCACGTTCTTTATATATATATATATATATATATTATCCTAAATGCATAATGTTTTTTAGTGCATAATCTTATATAAACATCTTATTGTTTGATATTTGATATCAATAATAAGCATTTGAATTAAAAGTATTGTTATACTTTATATTTCATGTGCATTAAATGTAAAGTACATTGATTGTAAAATAACTAAAATCTTCACTATTGATATCAAAGATCGAATGATAGACAATTACATTAAAAATGTTGTTGTAGTTTTATACTTCACATTTTATCATGTGTATTAAATATAAAATAATTCAAATATATATCATTGATGTTAAAGATTGATCAATGGAGATATTTATAGAAATTATGCATCAAAAGACATGCATTTAAGTTGCCCCCACCTCTTCTCTCTCTCTCTCTCATATATATATATATATATATATATATATATATATATATATATATATATGTGTGTGTGTGTGTGTGTGTGTATGTATATATATGTTGAGAGAGAGAATAGTTCATGTGCAAATTAATCCATGCTTAAACATACTTTTAACCATTCGATTGATATTAAAAATCGATCAATGGAAATGTTTATAAAAGATTATGCATAAAAGACATTATGCATTTAAGTTCTCCCACCTCCTCTCTCTCATATATATATATGGAGGGAGAGAATAGTTCATGCACAAATTATTCCATGCTTAAACATTCTTTTAACTGTTCGTTCCACGAAATTGGCAGTTAAAATTCAATCTCAAAAGTAAAAAAGTATGTGGATATTTTTTGTGTGTGCAATAAGATCGTTTTAAAGTAAACTTGAATATAAGATGGTTTCAAAGTGAATCAAATCCAAAACTATTTTGGAGGTAAACTGAGAGGACTAGAACAATCTCGATACACATCTGAATCCATGCCTGGATGCCACCTATTGTTTCAATTGATGCCGTCAGGGTGTCGTGTCTATGTGAAGTCTTGCAATTATGATTCGTAAATTTACAAACATGCATACCGTATCCTTTTACATTTGCGCATAGATGTATCTGGTTTCGGATTGCTTGGAATCTGAAACCAGAACTGTTGGTTTTGGGTGCAGCTCCGGTTTAAAAACCGCCTCAGATCCATTACTTATGGAATCAAACTCCCCACCAAGATGCTTCCTATATTTGAGTTGTTAATGAACTTGTGTTATTAAATGTTAAAAATATATATAACCTATTTAGCAACGGCTTGGAATAGCCCGTTTCGAACTATTTTTTTGAAAACCATGAACCATAATCCAACCGGTGGATCCCCGGTTCATTACCGCTATTTCCACGATCGGTTCGGTTCGGTTCCTGTTAGAACTGTTAGGCTGGTTCCCAACTAATCATGCTTATTTGCACAGTATATATCTACGAAACAGCAGCAACATGGCTTGCTTGTCAGACACGATCACAATGATGCGCCAGTTAACACTGTGTTCGCCGTGTCCCTTGTACATTGCTCTAGCAAAACTCCTAGTAAAATTCCAAAAAGCAACGTGTCCATGTGAATGAGTACATAGTCTAGGAGGAAGATCACTAAACCCATCAGTTCAAACAGAGTATTCCGCATGAATAAGTTTGTCGATGAACATTGAAAGGCTATTTAGTTGAAATTAAAGGGAACTTTTAACTGTAGGAGATATACGGTTTGGAGATGTTTGATTACGAGGCCTGGACTTATAGAACTAGAATTGTAGGCCCTATTCTTCTCGTAATCAAATGCAGGCCTTGATGCCCAATAAAATACGAGGCCGACCAGTGGCTGTTCCGCAAGCCCAGCATCATAATCAAACACCCCTTTTGAGTGTGAGCTGATTTTGGTCGAGACGAAGTGAAGATCCATCTCATACCTGAGGTTGATACAATGAACCGTGTTAAATGGACCAGCTTAAATTTAAATTAGGAGGACAAAAAATGTTTCTAAAGCAGCAGGTATTATGTTCGTATTAGGACGTAGGGCTAGCAATATAACACGGCAACCTGAAAAGTTGTTGTTCTTTGTCCACCTGAAGCAAGCAGAGAGAAAATGGGTTGTGCTGGAGCTGACCAGCTTTTGACACGAACAGATAATGTCAAGGTACAAACATAAACAGCAACACGAAATCATTGGCAATACATATAAACACAACCCACATGAAAACCCAACACGGACGGGACCTGAAAAATGCATTCCTCTCCAGTTCAACCCCAAAAAATATTAAAAGATTTTGTTAAAAAGAGGAAACAAAGGGTCCAAACCAGTGAATTCCCCAGTTTGATAATGGTTCTAGATCCAGTTCAGCCAGTTGTGATTCGGGTTGGTTTCCAGTCAAGCGCAGCTCCTGTATGAACCGCCGGTCCAATTCCAAACTAGACATGTCTCGGTTAGGGGTTGTAGTTGGTGCTGCTAGTTGTAGAAAGGTAAACCAGTACGGTGATTTCGTGTTTTTGCTATGCTATTCCATCAATGCCAACACGAAAACCTCATTCGTGAATCATAATATCGAAGCAGCTCACTTTGCACTTTGCAGCCTTGAATAATTAACCCTTACAGTGAATACTATATAGAGGACGCCCTACACGGTAACTTTCTAAAAGATAAATTCACCAAGAAAGCACTGACCCGAAATTGGAAAAGTCTAGATCTGATTAAACATAGTTCAAGTACTTTGAGAACTAGATTCGGTTCACCAAACCTGATCCATATGTTCCCTTGCACACAAGAAGTAAAAATGACGACGTGTCCAAATCTAATGAAATGCTCACGTTCTTAAAGGTGTATTTGGTACAAGGTTTGAGGAGAAACCAATCCTTTTTTTTTGTGCTTGTAGTTTCAAGTTTCGTGAATATCAAATATAGAGCCTGTCCTTGTATTAGAGACTAGTTCCATAGACCCAATTTGAGTGAAAACCTTCGACACCAGGAAGAGATGGACCGTAAGAACAAGACGCAAAACCTTTGCATGAAAATTCCAGTGCATCCTCTCTAAGTGTTGCTACTGTACTTCGTACCAAAACTCAACCATCAAATTCCTCATGAATCAAACACAGAACCACGGTTCCTCAAAATTATATTACAAGTCAAGGTGGGTTTGGGCCTGCAGTTCTAGTACCAGGTTAGCACCACGAATCAAACACACCCAACAGTCTCAGATACAACTGCATATTTCCTTGAATTCCCGGTGTACACATGGTGTCAAAAAATATGATTCACTGTCAGAGAGCAACCATTTAGTCAGCGGTATCCCTTCTGCAGCTACAAAAAATGAGCAGATAGCTATGATAAATTCATAACTTTGGAATTGTTTAAGCCATCATTAATTTAATATACACCATGTCTAAGGTGTGCGTGTGTGAGAGAGAGAGAATTTAATGGCAAATAATATGAGGCCATTGGCTTCAGCTGGGTATTAAATAATCTCATTGATGAATGGGATTGACATTAAATAAAAGAAAGTAATCAACAAGATAGGGTTTATTAGGATGAGCATAATTGAGATTGTGCGGCACTAGCATGATCATTACGTTAAAAGGAGATGAGAACGGAAAGCAGTCTGAGTGCTGTTTTGCGCTTGCTTCTGAAACATGGAGAGGTGCTCACTGTTTGATCTCTGTCAGGGAGAAGAGAATAATAACAGAAAGGCTTCAACTGGTTGCTGCTAGGAACTGAAGCTCGAGGCAACAAGCTCCTTTGCCATTGCGTTTCCTTCTCTTATTGCTCTTTGGAGACTGAATTATCTTTGCATACAATCTATGCACTGTAAGATCATATGCTGATTGCCACAATGTTAAACAATACATTTGTGCCTCTCTCTCCCGGTGTGTGTGAGTGTGTGTGTGGTGGTGGTGTTGGGGGGGGTGGGGGGGGGGAGGGTGGTAGCCTCCCCAAAGGGCTGTTTGTGTGGCCACCGGCTAACGGGTTCACTGACAAGTTGGTCATGAATTCGATACCCACCGCATGCATCTGGCTTTTGCATCCAATCTACCATTAGAAAGAAAAAAAATCCATGGAAACACAACTCCAAATTTATCCGGTTATCGATTGCAAACCTTCTCCATCAACCACAGAAGGAAGGAAAGAAAGAAAAAGGAAAGGATTCAATCATAATTGAATATGAATTAGTCCACTTTAATGCTCGTCTTCCTCAACTAAAACAATGATCTTGTTTCTTGAGTTAAATGCACAAGATAGAGCAACCGAGCCTAAGATCCAAATTGTCGATCTGGTTAGTGTTGGATAAGGCTTGGTTAGCCCTGCACAGGTCATTCCCTTCGCTTTCATTCTATATCAAGTAGGGATGTCAATACAGAGGGTATGCCTATACCCGTACCTGGTGTGAACCTCAGCAGGGCATGCCTATATCAAGTAGGGATGTATATATATATATATATATATATATATATATATATATATATATATATATATATATATATATATATATATATATGTATATATATATACATATATGTATATATATATATATGTACATATATATATATATATATATATGTACATATACAAACAAACATACATACATACATACATATATATTGGTTATAGGTTGGGCCCGTAATAGGTTGTACAGGTTGGGCATCTTAACCCCGTACCCAATACCGAACCTGATCAGGCTGGGTATCCCGGGCCCAATCTGGGTTGGGTCGGTTCGGGACAAAACGGCCATCCTTAATATCAAGCCGATTGGACCTACATTGCATGTACTCTTGAGCCCACAGCTAACTGGTGGTATTCTGCCTAACGCCATTACACGGCGCCGTATAGCAAAAGTGAGGTTAATATGACCCGGGAATCATTTTCCACAACCTGCCAAGGTTTATTTCTTTCTTTCAGACGCAGGCTAAGAGATAAGTTTTCATCAGGTTCGAACCTGAGATCCCTCACTACTGATATAGTCAGCGGTGGATCCACATTGTGACGGGTGGTGCCGCCGCTCTGTCCAAAGTTTTGAAAATTTCAATTACATATTAAAATTCTCAAAAGAATTTGAAAATTTTTAAAGCTCGCTCCACCCGAAACAAATTTCTGAATCCGCCACCAGATATAGTACCACCTAGCCAACAATCTACTGATCTCTATCGAGCCCAAAGGCAACTGCTTTTATAAAGCCATTCTCTTCGGAATCTTTCTACTTGGGATGTTGATAGTATGATTTTTGGCAAAGGGACCGAATGCCATTGAAGGTTCAACTGAGTTTGAATGTTCACTCTTTTGATTCCTATCCAGTGGCGGATCTACATTGAGCCAAGGTGGAACGTCACCTCGCCGGAAATTTCGAAATTCAAAAGAAAACTTTGAACCCACTGACCCATTTGTTGCTTATAAAACATAGTTTGCCAAATCCCTAAGAACTTCCATGGATTATTTGCCTCACCCAAAAAAAACATTCTAGATTCATGCCACTCCACGGACGGAATAGGTCATGACTATTTTGTGATGGTCAGAATTATTTCCGACAATAATTAGAATAAGCCTATTTTTTAGTAGTGTTTTTCCATTGATATTTTCTTGAGAAAGGCATTTTTAAGATTTTTCATAAGCTACTTCTCCATTGTTTGCATAAGTACAATTAAACATGGTAGAAATGGGGTTCTTTCTAGAGTTAGCAAAGCAAGATGATGTCTAACCCATCAATAACGAACTCGTTTCTTTCGGTAGCTGCGAGAGAACTGACCGAATTTTTCTGTATTGCTAGTGTTTGGGTGTTGCTTCCCACTCAAAAGTAGCAGGGATGGCAGAGTCAGGGCTTTGAGCAGAGATTCTGGTTCCTGTTTGCCCCAAACCAAGAACCGGAACCGCACCGCGTCTAGGCTGGTTCTCATACTGCAAGCTATATCTCCAGTTAAAGCCAAAAATATGCAAAATCGATAAAATGAAAAAGTCAAAATAATTGAAGGCAGTATATAAAATGGGCTAAACCGGTGGTTTGAACAGCCAATTCTGGTTCCATAGAAGGAGATACCATAACCGAACTAAGGAGTCATGCGGTTAGGGCTCGGTTTGGCTGGTTGCAGGCTTGGGTTTGTACCATCGGTCCAGTACCAAAATAAACATGTCTAGGTTTGGATTTGAAGATATCCCAACATGATTAGTTAGATTGGGTAGCCAAAAATATGATCCAATTAGCATATAAAGGTCAGAAGCATTCAATATGTATTATTATTTGTTATATATCATGTCTGGTTCTTTGTAAATCAGAACCGGCGGTTCTAAACCGCCTGTTTCGGGTTGCCTGGAACTTGGAACTGAAACTGAATCGTCTTAAAAGTGGTTTCAGATCCAGTTTCTGAACTGTCGGTTCCGGTTTCAGATTCAGAACCGTTCCAAAACTAGTTTAATATACAATTTTAAAAGAAAACCATGGTTTGACAATAATGAGACTTGAACTCTCTACCTAACTCAGTGATAGGTCTTTCGCTACTGCTGAGCGACCTCGACTATATGGGATGGAACAAATGCCCCACCTCGACTCAAGGTAGATCCACCACTTCACCTTCCCCTAACCTCTACCTACCTGTGATTTTCATCCATAACCACCAACACGACCACTGCCATGATGGGCATTATCAACCATTTGGGTCCGGCCAAGGGGCCCATACTTAATGCATCACTATATGTGGGCCTCATAGAGAGAACAGAACCTGATTTGGGTCTTTGATGCTTCAATACCCAACGTGAAATCCTAGCATTGTAGGGGGGCGACTGATACTTTACATGGGTTTTTGTGAGAAGAAAAGAAGAAATTGAATGTGGTTTTTGTGAGATCGAAGTGACATGAAAGCATCACCTTTCAAGAGCGACTCTTCAATCATGGGTTCTTTCTTCTTCGATGTTTTCTACTTGAGTTGATTTCATCACCCACATTGGGTGACATCTTCAACTCTACTTTGAGTTGTTTTGTTGATATTTAAGGTGATGTTTGGATTCTTGATACTTCGTTATCATTATTGTTAAGGCTTTCTTGTGTTAAATCTAGTGTTGAAGTGAGATTATGTGGTTTTTAGGCCTATGTGGCCTCATAATTTTTCTCTTTTCTCGAGTGTTTTTCATGCTAAATCTAGTGTTAGAATTCTTTTTCGTTATTATTTTATATTTGACTGCATCTTGTTGCGCAAACATTGTTATTGTCGAATTGAAGTGAGATTATGAAGATCATAGCTGATAAGTAAAATCAAACCTACTTTACTTCTTTTCATCCTTCTATCCTTCTAGAAAACCAAATATTCTAGATTTGGTTCATTAAGATATGTGTGGTCCTATGCATACTCAAACATTTGATGTCTCTCTTTACTTTGTGATATTTATTAGTGATCACTCTAGAAAATTATGGGTTTATACTTTGAAATCAAAGGATAAGTGTTAGACTCCTTTAAAAAGTTTCTTGTTATGGTTGAGAGGGAAAATGCATAAGATCATATAATGAAAGTAAATATTCTCCGTCATTTGACTTCTACTATAGAGAGCATGACATAAATCATGAGAAGACTCCTCCCAAGACACTTTAAGTGAATGGTCTAAGAGAAACAATGAATTGAATTGATAGAGAGAGTTAGAGCATTAGTTTTCCAAACCAAATTATCAAAGTCATTTTGAGTTGAGGCTTTAAGCATTATAGTTTAGATTTTAAATCTCTCACCTTGTATTCTTTTACGATTTCAGTCTCCTAATGAAGTGTGGTTTGATAATGAAGTTGGTCACTTGAGAGTATTTGAGTACAAGGATGAAAGGTATAAGGTTGATGCTAAGATATGATAATGTATTTTTCTAGGCTATGTAGATGAAAAATTAAATTACATGTATTATGATCTTGTTAAGAAGAAAATTATTAGGAGCAAAGATGTAATATTTATAGAGAATCAAATAATAAAATATATCCCCAAGAATTTTAGTCAAATGATATATTTGGGCTAGATTATATCCCTACAAAAATATATACAATTGTTCCTTATCAACCTAGAGTAAAGCATGCAAACAATTTGATAAATGTATCAGAAATGCCAAGTGCATATGGAACTCAACTAGAAGATTGTAAGAGATCTTAGGAGGTATTCTCCTAATGAGTATATTTTGCTCACTGATAGTAGAGAGCCTAAGTGCTTTGAAGAAGTTATCTAATGTGATTGTAAAGCATGACTGGTTGATACCAGGAAAGAAGAGATGAAGTCTCTTTATGATAATCACATTTATGAGTTGGTGAAATTATTTGAAGGCAAGAAATCTCTTAAAAATAGACGGATTCTCAAGTTGGAGTAAGATCAACATACTTCAAGGCCTAGGTACAAGGCGAGAGTAGTGGTGAAAGACTTCAATTAGAAGAAATGTATTAATTTTGATGGTATATTTTCTCTTATGATTAAAATATCTTCTATTCATATTATTTTAGGCTTAGTTGCAAGCCTAAATTTAGAGGTGAAACAAATGAATGTGAAGACCGGTGACTTAGAAGAAGAAATTTATATGGAATAACTAAAGAGATTTGTATTAAAAAGAAAGAGGAATATTTGTGTAAGTCAAAAGGGAGCCTGCATATTTTGAAGCAAGCTCCAAGATAGTGATACTAGAAATTTGAATATGTCATGAAAAAGAAGACTACAAGAAGAGGTCTTCATATCATTATGTATTTGTACATGGATTCTTAGATGATGACTTATCATTTTTTTACTATATGTGATTGACATGTTGATTGTGAGTAAGAATCTCTTAAGAATTATTAATCTTAAGAAGTAATGGAGCAAGTCTTTTATCGGGAAAGACTTGGGGCTAGCTACGAAGATTTTAGGCATTCAAACTCATACAAATAGAGAGAAAATGGAGCTTTTCATATCTCAAAGAAATTATATTAATAAGGTATTTGATAGGTTTAGCATAGGTAATACTAAGATGATTAACATTCCTCTTATACAGTGTATTAAATTAAGTGGGCATTAATGTCCTTTCATAGATGAACAAAAGAAGGAGATGGCTATGTTTCCTTGCTCTTGTATAGTCAACCTCATGTATATAGCACATGCAATTAATATGGTAGTTAGGTTTTTGTCTAATCCTGAGAAGTGACATTTGAGTGCAGTAAAGTGGATATATTGAAGTATCTAAAGAGTATTGCTGGTTTGAGATTGTGTCCAAGAAGCCAACAATTTTATATTATACAGATTCAAATTTGAGAGGCAATATTAATAGTTGTAGATCTTGGGACTCAATTTGAGTCTTTGATGCTTCAATGCCCAACGTGAAACCCTAACATTATAAGGAGTGGCTGAAACTTTTTGTGAGTTCTTGTGAGAAGAAGAAAGATGGAGAAAAAGAAAAAAAGGAATTATATTTGGTTTTTGTGAGAGATCGAACTGACATGTGAGCATCACCTTTGAAGAATCAGACTCCTCAATCGTGGTTCTTTCTTTTTCAGTGTTATGTGTGAGATCTTCTTAAAATCTATTTTGAGTTGTTTTGATAATATTTACTATGGTATTCGAATTCTTGATACTTTATTATTGTTGAGGCTCCCTTGTGAACTACTTTTTTATACCTACCGAGCTTTTAAGTCAACGTAATATCATGATTTTTTGGACGGCATATTGTTGGGTAGATGTTATTATCAAATTGAAGTATCCGAGTTGAGTACTTGTTTTAGGTTCGACCTATGACGCCAATGATTGCCACTCCATCCCCTAGATATCCTCTTCCTTAATCATGCTCGCTTTCCGCTGCATCTTCATGGCTGATCCGGCTGGTTTCTACGGCCGCAACTTGCCCGGATATGAAAGAGCCCATCATAAAGCTGCAAGATACGACAGATAGCTTTTCTCATGCACTATGTTTGAAGGATGTAGGGTTCTTTTCAGGAAAAGCAAAGTTTTTTCCCATGTATTATACAACTTAGCATGGGAAGCACATCCGGTTGCGTATCTGGATGACCAATGATGCTACACCTATGCATTTCGTAAAGTTTTCACTATTCCTCATAAAAGTTTAGATCAACCATCCAACTGTGTGTATGTGAGAGAGAGAGGCCTACCTGTTTCATCTAATTAATCTCTGAGAAGACCGCCCCATTAACAAGATGTAGACTATAACATTTGTAAAATTATAAATATTGCAAAGGAAGGCCTTTGCGGTTAGATGGGCAGTCGGGGTATGATTATTCTCACCAATCAAACGTGTTTCCTTGATCCTCAGATTTAAAAACAATTGCGAAGAATAGCGAAATAGTTGCATCATTCTCATCAAATATTCACTGAAGTGATCCTCGAATCATTTGTGAAATTAACAATGCCAAATTATGCTCAAGGCGGATGCTCGAATTTGTAAGCTCAAGGCAGTGGTGGTTCTCGAAAAAAATTTGAAGGGGAAACAGCCGATGGTGAAATTGTGGGTTCTGCTAGAAAAGCTTTATATTACGATGATTGGCCTGCGGATTCAGCTTGTGGGCTTTACTCATTTTATATTGCGATGGTCAAATTGTGGGTTCTGCTAGAAAAGTTTTATATTGTGATGATTGGTCTGCGGATTCAGCTGTGGGCAACAACCGCAGTGAATTTAGATTCGTCGCTCACTATGGAATCCAGTGGATTTCCTATGGTGTTTTTATAGTTATAATCAAAATAAAACCGTCTCCAATTCTTGCGTGCAGAATAGTTGTGTTCAATGAAATTTTATAAGATGCTCTATACAATTATCAGCCATAATCAGCTTATAACAATGGTGCTTGGTTAACAAAAACTGTCCCCGATTCCCTTTTTTCTACCAGTGATTGTTTGGTGGCACATAAACGGCTGAGTTTCCAGTGTTTTCGTCCGAGGAATGCCACTGTAAACAAGAGTTTCTTCTTTTCTCTCCTTCCAGCAGTAAAGCTGAAAAGGAGTTGTCCTACATCAAAAAGCCTAATGGAATCGTATTAAAGCAGGCATCTTTAGCTGTAGAAACATCACCGTCAGCTTTTTGAGTTTCCTTTCCATCACAAATCTGCACCAAAAATGACTTGTGGGAATATGAAAGGACCCCCAATCTCTATAAAAGTAACACTCCCCACATGAATTGAAGAATTCCTACTTCATCTATAACTCCATACTTTGCAGATTTGAGTATTCATTAACATTGAGGTGCGGACTAATGGAAAAGTTCAAACCTTACCTGGCCATGATATGCGTGAACTTCATTTATGCAGGCATGCACTTGCTCACCAAGGCAGCACTCGACCAGGGAATGAACAGCTACGTGTTCGTTGCGTATAGGCAAGCCATGGCAGCTGCTTTCTTAGCTCCATTCACACTGATATTCGAGAGGTTTCTTCTTCTTTATCATCATCATCATCTTCTTCTTCTTCTTCTAACTATGGAAGATACCGGACATCTACTTGTCCACAGAAACCTCAAGCTCCGACTCGGGCATGTACAGGTTCAACCAAGTGAATCAAGCAGTGAGGATCCGAAAGTGTGCTAGCTTCCATCTCGTTATTCCTTTGTGACTCACTTTCCATTGGTTTCTCGAAATCACATCTGCGTTCTTTCATCTCACTCCCATCTTACTCTCCTTGCTTTAAGTAACTTTTACATCATTATGTCCTATATTGACAAAATATTCCACCTATTTTGAGGGTTGCAATTATCCTTAGATAACAAGTGCTAAGCTTAGGTAACAATAGCAATTCAAACAAAAACTTCGTGTGATCTTCTGTCCGGGCATTCACTGGATCCGAGGGAAGTTCAGCATGCATAGACACAACTGGTAATACTCTTGATTTTGATTATCATGCACTGATGGGTTCCTACTTTTCATGGATTGCAGAAATCAACTCTCTTTGCCATCTCTGCAGCTGTTTTGCAAACTTTTCTTTTTCTCTCTGCTTGGGTATGTCGCAATCACAATGGAATTTGTTGCTTTACATCATTGGTTCTGTTTTTGACGCGCCTGACGGGTTCCATCAAAACCAGTAATAATGCCGTGTGATTTCAGGATTACTTTCAGCCTGAACCTTTACATGATTGCCATGACATACACATCTCCTACCCTCGCAACAGCAACTACAAACTGTATTCCAGTCTTCACTTTTATCCTGGCAATCGTATTCCGGTGGGTATTCTCTACCATAAGCACGATCATCTTTGATGATAAATTACACTTTATTTGATAAAATGTTCATGATATTATTGATTGTTCTTTGGCCGTTCCAATCTAAACTTTTTTTTGTCTCATTCGACCGTGCAAATGGAAATTATCACTTGGAAAGATCAACAGTGATATTCATAATAAGTAGAGCATGGATTGTAAGTGTATAAACTTTTTGGTTCTGTTTTGTTCTTTTCTGAATCATTGTTGTTTCTGTATAATGATCATTTGTAGTTTTCATGGGTATATATATCCGCAGGTTTTACTCTTCAGGGAGTCGAACAATTTGATCTTTCCGAGCTTAATTCAACACCATTTTGATAGAATTTCTCGTTAGTTATTAGTATTTTCATGGTAATGAATAATAAAGTGGTTAGTTTGTGAATTTGGCAGGATGGAGATCTTCAAGTTGAGGAAAATATATGGGCAAGTGAAATTGCTGGGTCTTATAATTTGCTTGGTTGGTGGTGTCATACTTGCTTTCTACAAAGGGCCTTCAGTGAGCGTCCTGGACCACCATCATCCTTTAAACAAAGGAATTGGAAACGCATCCCCTACTTCTCATCATTCTTCTTCAAGAAAAAACTGGATAATTGGAACCTTCCTCATGCTCATATCGAACATAACCTGGTCATTCTGGTTGTTAATGCAGGTAAAAGAAGCACATGATTGAAACCATTCTTTTATTTGTAATGATACTTCTACAAACAACTTTAACTATCTGAATTACTTACTCCTTAAAAGACTAATAAATTTGGATACATGGGTGAGAATATTATGAGATATGGGTGAGAGGAAGATGATATGATATGCATTGTCAAATTGCATCTGATTCGGAATCAGATTATCCATTGGATTTGGATTTAGAAACTGAGACTGAATGAAATCTGCAGAAGATTACTAACCAAATCCTGTTTTGGTTACTCGATCCAGCTAATCAGATCCTGATTTGGGTTCGAATCAAACCAAATTTACACCCGTACTATCTGTGCACATGTTGCATCATTTCTAAAATGGAAATATCATTACCCCTATTGTACAGTTCAGAAGTTGCCTGCAGAATTCCATTTCCTAAAATCGTTCTCAGTTCGTGACGCCCTCTGATATCTTCTTACAGTGAAAATTAAACCAATATAATGTATCTACCATGAGATTCTTATAACACACATACATATATAGAGAGAGAGACAGACAGACAGACAGAGAGACGAGCACACACATGCATACGTGATTCATATTACTTGGTATAATCATATATATATATATATATATATATATATATATATATATATATATATATCTGTGTGTGAGTGTGTGCGCGTGTAACATTGATCTTCTCAATAATTTTGTTATCATGGTAAATTCATTTGCATATGTTGCGAGTGCAGGCCCCTCTTCTCAAGGTTTACCCTTCTAAACTGGCTTTGACATGCCTCCAGTGCTTTCTAAGTGCTGGGCAATCAGCTGTGGTTGCTCTAGCCATTGAAAGGAAGCTCTCTGCATGGAGGCTACTATTTAATATTCAGCTTCTCTCAGTCACATACTGTGTATGTTTTTGTTCAAAAAGGCCTCCCTCTTTGCATTTATTATGTTTATTACATCGAAACTGTTTTTATGGAAAATAGTTCTTTATTAACTATGAGTTCTTCTTCTTCTTTTGGTTGGCATGCAGGGTGTTGTTGTGACTGGTGTAACATATTGGCTGCAAGTGTGGTGCATAGGGAAGAAAGGGCCAGTGTTTACTGCTGCCTTCACTCCACTGGCATTAGTCATCACAGTTATTTTCTCATGTTTCCTGCTGGGGGAATTATTTTACATTGGGAGGTATGTTTTAGATAAAGGAAAGTTAGAATTGATCTCTTCTGTCGCTAATTTGTGTATCTTTTTGCATCGGAATGTTTCTTTTTTATTGCATAGTGGGAAGTAGACATGTCGGTTGCCGGTTCGAACTGAAACCGAATCGTCGATTGAACTGGTGGTAACTGGAACTGGCTCTGGAACTGAGGGCTTTTCGGTTTGGTTAGGTTGGTATGTGAGAATCGACCCGAAACTGACAATTCTAAATCGCCACTATACTTCAAATATTTTTTTTCAAAATTCCTTACCACAAAAAACATATTGTTAACTCAGCACCATGACGCTGTTGTAGTTGGTGGGGAGTTCGACTCCGAAAAGGTGCACTGTGCTTTTATTTATAAACAAAAGATTTTTTTCTCCTAAATCCCTTATTACAAACAAATCATTAGGTCATCGGCAGAACGCTCTCCACCGTTGCAATTGGTGAAGAGTTTGAGTCTCGGAAGACACATTGCCGTTATATTTTAAAAAAAAAAATTGAAATGAGAGCCAATGGTTCTAAAATCATAAGCTGAACAGCCTTGAAACCGAAGGTTCCGAAACTGGAATCGGCCTCGGCTCCAAACCACTAGTTCCAGTTTACCTGAAACCAGACATGTCTAGATTAGAATCGTAGAGTTAAATTTAACATTTTAGTTATTAATATCTTGAAGTTAATTAAGTCTATGTAGTTCATACATAGTAATTGCTATTCATCTTCCCAATACAGCGGCCTAGGTGCAATTTTGATGTTGACTGGATTATACTGCGTATTATGGGGAAAAAACCACGAAGAAGATCAAGGAAAGGGAAGGCATGATGAAGAAAGTGCCAAGCAAGTGATACATGAGTAGATGAATGAAGATTCTCTCTCTATAATATATATATATATATGTGTGTGTGTGTGTTCCAAATTGTATTTGGCTTCACTTTGTTCGTACCTATCTTGTCAAAATTCAAATTTACATGGTTTCCTGTAAAAACCTTGTATGCTTTAATGGATCGCGAGAAATGTTTGTCACGGGTACAAATTCGACCTTGTACGACAAATGATGAAACAATTTCGACTGTTCAAACTGCAGGAATAAATCAGAAAGCAATTCCGAGGGTTCAACTGGCACGCAGGTACATATACGGGCTCATTTAGTTGGATATATATAATCCACATATATTATATATATAATATGTGTATATATATACATATTTTTGTGTGTAGAAAAATAATACACTGGACCAAGAGGTTGGGTGGTTATACATGTAGTCAAATGGTGAGAAGTTATCAACTTTATGAAAATAAATAACTACATAGATGACAGATAATTTGTTTTATATTTGAAACAACCTTTAAATTTAATAACAAACTTAATGTTTGTTCATTTGCTTGTTTGACGGTAACAGTCAGGGTCGGCCTCATCTCGTCTGCCTCGCTACTATAATGCTCTGTCCCACTTAGACAACCAAAACTGAGCATGAACATGAATACTACAAGAATTTAATCAGAGCAGCCACACTCCGATTCTGTGAGCTTGTTTACAAGTGATAGAGATGAACTTGATAAGGTCTTCTCAAAGTATATACATACATTATATACATATATATATATATATGCACAAAATGTATTGTTGCATATGCCTGTTTTTTCTTTTAAAAATTTGTTTTCCCCTCCTCCTTTTTCCTCACTAAGGATTGTTGCAAATTCTTTTATAATTAAATGAAGTTACAGTTTCACAAATAATATGGGGGGTATTTGCCCATTGATGATAATTACATCATATGCAGATGGCACATGCAAAAACTTGAGCGCATATGATGTTTGAGTGATTTCAAAATACATAGTAAAAGGTTATGGTTGTTGTCATGTTATGTCGTTAAAGTCATCTTTTTGGTGATAATTATGCTTATTAGTAGCACTTGATAGTGACTTCAACTCATGACTAATAGTCATGTTATAATATTAAGAGTTACTTGAGTGATAATTATATTCATTAGTAACATATATTGTAGTTGTAACTTATATCTATTTAGCAACCATGTTATAGTATTAAGAGCTACCTTTTTGAGTGACAATTATGCTCATTAGTAGCAAGCATTTCATCAGATACATCTTCACCATATCTATATATAATGATATTGTAAAGAAGATTTATTCAACTTTTCTCTCATTGTCTTTTCATATTTAATTTTTCAAGAGAGTTTACAAGTCCTATTATAGTGCCAATTGAATTTGTATTATCATCATCTTTGTTTTGTCGGTTTGTCTAAGACTTAGTTGTTTTTGTGTAAGACGAATTAAGGGTATTCGTTGTATCTTGGAGGTGTTTGTTGAAGTCCATTGCATTTGGTTATTTGATATTGGTGGCGACATATAAACTTAAAGGTTAACGGTTATCGCATCTTGAAGAATAATACTATCATAACTTTCTTTTTTAGGGTTTAAATTCAATTTCTCGAGTGCCAATTACTCAAGAAACCTTACCATCTAAAAGAACTCAACACCAACATATGAAAAGTTCAATAATACTAAAACATTATTGGAATATTTGATATGATATTTTGCATTAATAAATATACAATTATACTATAAGTATAAAATTTATTATAGATAAATTTGTTTTGGTGATTAAGAAAGTTTACATCCTCATGCCTAGTTTTTATACAACTGGTTTTCATGCTCACTTCCACGTGATTTAATATGACCCTTAAAATTGGCATGGCTATGATCTATAAAAGCATCCAAACACTTTCTCCTGCTTTCTAATGATGTTACTATTTGTTCCCTCTTATCTTTTGGCTCTACGAATCCACGATAAGAATTCATGAACTCCATAGGAATATATTACATACATCCAGTTGTGGATCCACATTGTGACGGGGTGAGGTGACCTTCATATGCCAAATTCTGAAAATTTTCAATTACATATTGAAATTTTGAAAATTTTTAAAGTCCGCCACTCGATACATCCATTGGTTGCATCTGTCCTGGTGATATTAGGTGTCGTTCTTCCTATGCAACAAAGCAAGTGTTGTTTCTCTCATTTATGGGCCAAGGTCACTTCCACAATGTTTGAAATAAAGAATATATGTATGTATGTATGTGTCCGTATATATATATTCACTTGTTTCCAACCCAAAACCTAAAGTTACACGACACGAGACGACAGGCAGTCACTATTTGCAGCCCTTATTATATCACTTCACAAGAACCAAGAAAATGATACAACACCACCCATACGTGCAGAAGTTTATGAAAGAAGCCAAGCGTTACATAAAATTTAACAGAACAATAATCTCATGAACAATCAACCCAATTCTTTGACGTCCCTGGTGTCCTCAAAACATAGCAACTTTCCATAACATCACACAGAAAATGGATCATCTTTATTCTTCGGTTCTCGATGCGTTTCATTGATCTTCTTGTCTGGTATCATCTGTGGCCTCCTCTTCTGGCTTAGCTTCTTCTTCCTCCTTAGTTTCTTCCTCACCTTTCTGCTCCTCCTCACTTGGAGTTTCGCCAGCAGTGGCCTCAAGGGACAGACAGGAATCCTCTAAGGCCACCGGTTCGGATTCCGCACTGTCAAACTTTGGTTCGGATTCCTCTGCCTCTTGTTTAGGAGCCTCTGTTTCCTTGGTGGTTCCTTCTTCAGCCTGCACATACAAAAATACTACTTAGATCATTACATCCTCCTTCTTGTATTTCAACGATGCATGTAGGCAAAATCATATGTTTATATTTGATGATTTTATTTAACATGATAATCTGAAACATACATACATATATATATATATATATATATATATATATATATATATATATATATATATATATATATATATATATATATATTACAGTGAACAGAAACAATTACCTTAACATCTGGTGCATCGGCAGCCGGTGCCGCAGCAGCTGTGACCTGCTCGGGCGCAAGATCTGACTCAGCAGTCAGATCCTTGGGCTTGCTCGCACAACCACCCATTCTTCTGTCTCTTTTTTTCTTTTCTTGGGCTAATCGAAAGCCGAACTAGTCGAGCTTTGATGGAATCGACTCACTCGGCTCCGATGAAAAAGGAGACCAGGAGAAGAAGAGAAAGAAAGAGAAGCTGCAGTGCGAGGTGGGTTGAAGGGATGACATCCTTTAGCACTATAAAGGGAAGAAAGTTGCATGGCCAGCCTCACGTAGTCACGTCAATAGACACCACGAATCTCTCACCCCCAAGCTTGGGCTGAGCGGACAACCCGGGGAGCCAGCGCACGGAGAAAGGGTCCTCCCTTTTTCTCTTTTTAGTCTCCCGATTGTTATTCTGGCTTCTTTTTTCCTTCTTGGAAAAATTTTAAGCTTAAACTGCCCAAGTTAGAGTTATTTACAGGCATACCTTCAAATACATGCTAAACCTTTTTGTATAGCTGCTAGATGTTGCACGAATCCTTCCCTTTGCTTCTTCTAATGGACACTTTTAAATCATATGCTTTCTGAAATTCGATAGTCTTCATACTGCCAATCTTCTTCAATTGAGTCCTATATTTCAATTCCTCTTCAACCAAAAATGTTAGCTCACTCATAGTTTCACACACACACACGCACATACACACACATGTATATATATATAGAGAGAGAGAGAGGAATTGGTATGCACATACTATTTCATGTTTACATCCATTCAAAGATATTTATGTTATAATTGACACGGTGAATGATGGAGATTTGAATTTTTGAGTAAAATATACTTAAAATTGGTATAGTAATAAGAAAAGCTTAATAATTTTAGAATGGATTTAGATGTGGCCAGCCGTGGGTAAACTCGGACTGGTGGTTCGAGAACCATGGGTTCTGATTTCCCCGAGACCATCAACCATAAGTGAGCTGAGTCCACAAGGTTTGGTTATAGTTCCCGTTCCACTGGTTTTAGTCTGATTTCATGGTGTTCATTGGGTATGACTGGTGTATGGCATTTACGAGTTGATGAAAGTGTAATTATTTGCCGAGGCTTGGGGAGGATGTCAATAACAAGAGTTCTCTCCTGTTTAAAGCAAGAGAAAACCATTTCACAGTGGTATTATCGTTCCTTTAATTTATAGCATTCCCCACCATCGACCTAACGAGTTTGTGATAAAAGAGTTCTGAAAAAAATATTTAAAACTTAGTTAGCGTCAGTTTAAAAGTGCCGGTTTCGAATCTTTTTCCGAAGATCATGAACTATAAACGAACCGGAAGGTTCTCAGTTTTGGTTCTAGGGCCAGTTCTGGTCACCGCCGGTTCCACCGGCGGTTGGGCTCCAGTTCAAACCGGGTCTGCCAATTCAAACCAGTCATGTCTACCATATAACTACTTATGTTTCTTCACTTCATCTCCTTTGTTTGATATTTTAGACGCCAATTCTTGATCTGCGTGGTGCAGGTTGAGCAAAAATTCCACAACGTACAAGCTTAGCACAAAAGATTTCACCAGTTCCAAACTCGTGAGCACAATAGTGACTAAGAAACTGCCTAACGTTCCTTTCGTGTGGGGGAAGGCTTAGTTGTGATTTAGGTTTCAGTAGACATGGTAAACTAGAACCGGCAGTTGGTTTATCCAGAACCTACAACCGTAGTGAACCGACATGGGTCCGGTTCTGGAGCTGCCCGTTTTCAGGCGGTTTCAGTTTAAGATCTGAACAAGTAAAAGCATTAAAAAATTAAATTTCAGAGAAATAAATTTACAAAAATTCAGCTGCCGGTTCCGGTTTCGGTTCCATGAAAGATGAAACATGGAAAGGGACTTAGTGGCTCATGGTTTTGGGTTTGGTTTCACCCGCTTCGGTTCTTGGCCTGGTTGGAACAGTTGGGTTCGTTTGGAACTAGACATGCACCCTCTTGCATCCCTGGACCGCATAAGGATGAAGTGGTACCGCTTTTGTTGAATGTGTCAGCCATGTGACTCATTGTCTCATCTATATATATTGATTTGATTTGCCCATTATTACTCACATCTAATCATTATTTTTTTAAAGATTAATATTATTCATAATTTTAAAAAAAATTAAACTAAACTCATGTCAGACGAGCATGTCAAAGGTTGGTTGGATTTCGTTTTCATATATATATTTGTATAAAGATTTGGTAGGTAAACTTACTAATATGTGGAAATTTTCAAGAGCCAATACTTATACGTAGAAATATCACGAAGTTCTCTTATTTGTGGCAAAAATCCAAATAGGTGAACATGGTTGGTTCCAAGCGGAACCAAACCGGGCTAGAAACCGGTGAAATCTGAACTAAAACCGAGCCCAAAACAGTGGGTCATCTGGTTTCACCTCTTATAAAATCAAAACCGAATTCAGACCGAAACTGTTGGTTTCATACCATCGGTTTTGGTATTTAAAAAAAATTTGTTGTTTTTTATTGTTTTAATAAAAATTGCCGGTATCGAACTCAAACCGGACCCACCTAAAACCAGCTCCGAACAGGTTTGGTTATGGTTTCGGGTTCCAGTTTACCGGAAACCGGACATACCTATTGGGATGGATGAGCTATAACTTTCCATGTCTATTGGGCGACTCTTTTGAATTCCTAGCTTTCTAATTAAGTTCATGGAATTAGAAAAGTCCATAAAGGAGCTCTCTTTTGCTTCAATGCGTTTACTCTCTTATGATATTAAATAGTTTTGTCAGGAGCGGTGATTACAACACGAACATGCGGACCCAACAGGAACACAATTTTGTAAAGTTCGTATTAAACAAAACAACTATTTTTTGACAGTGACAACAAACTGTGATGACTCACTTTAGGGTGAGCTGAGACATGCACCGTGAAATTTTTTTGAACCCGTTATTATACATAGAAAAATATAAGTGTTTTGTGGACGTAAAATACAAGTGCACCTCGCCCAACAAAATCATAAGTCATCCACTGACAACAAATATGAGTTTAAACATGAAATTGCTTCCCAATTACATCTATAAAATCCAACTTACGTGTTTATCTCCATCAAAAGAACATTAAAAGAAACATCGGGTCATGTGACCTGCTTTTAACCCGCATATGAAATGGCATAAGATACCCAAATATGAATTTCTCACCCTTAAATCCTCTTGATTTAACACCATAGCTAGAAAAATCTCCTCAACGTTCCAACTATTTAATGTTAGTTCCCCAATTTGATTAAATGCAATTTCTAATACCCAATGGGTGTGGAAGGTATACTTTATGTCATTTTCATTAAACAATAATGTTGTCTTCAGTAAAAGCAACCAAATTCCCAATATCACAGTTGCATGTTCCTTGTTCTTTCATCCTACTTTCTGAGTTCTTCCATGGACTTTCTTTTTTCTTTTCTTTTATAGGCAAGCAGGGGTTGCTCACGTAAAGAAAAGAAGCAAAGAGAAAGCATATCGGGTTGAGCTTGAGTTGCTTGAATATACCTCAAGCCCCACAACCAAAGTTGAGTCAAGCTTGAGCTTGAGTTTGAGCTGAGTACTGTGTTTCGAAACAAGTCAAGCTCACCTATAGTTGCATTCGGCTCGGCTCATCTTCACTCCTAGTGTTGATGGTTCTATTCAGGCAAGCACTAATCCTCTAATGCAAGCCAATGCTTGGAGTGGTTCTCAGGATCCTTGTACTAAAGAGTATTATGCTATTAGAGGCGGACTTGGGAATTTCTTTGGAGTGAGGTATTTTTGTATTTTATGTCTATAAAGCATTTATATTTTTTTATATAAATGGCAGACCTAAGATTTTTTCAGATTTCAGAAAGAAACGAATGGCTCACCTCGCCCTAAATTGGATCCACCATATTGATAGGTGATTTAACTTGTCATTGTCATGGACGTCTTGTAGCTTTCTTTGAAGACTTTCCAAAAAGCAGTTTATATGAGCTACCAATTATAGAAACGTGCATGTTTTGTGTCCCTTGTGCTAAAAGAAGAGGAAAAGTGCAAAAGTAACAAATCAATAATATGAATATGAGTATAAATGGATCCAAATAAGGATAAAGAAGCCAACAATATGGATATAAGCATAAATGGACTCGTGTACTTATAAAGGACGATTTATAGAAGCAAGTGGTTGTGGATTGGGAAACAAAATATTAGTCTTTTTTGTAGATTATTCACCGAATTATAGCAAAGCCAAGGAAAGGATAAGATTTAATCAAAATCTAAGATCTTGAAATCTAAGATCTTGGGATCCATACCCATGAGCAAATGGACTTCCGAATCCCATGCTTATAATGATCAATTAATGGAGCTTGAATTCTAGCCTCATGACACCTCTCAAGCCAATTAATAGGAAGAAGATCTGCCCTTTACATTAAATGCTAGGGTTGGCATTGGATAGGGCTGAATTTGATGCATGCATGTGAAAAATGCCCTTCTTTTGCCAGGTGCCACTAATGGGGTATTTGATTACAAGGCATGGGAACAATTCTAATTCTCATTACAATCATATATGGGTCTCGATGGGTCTCGATGTGCAGTAAAATGTAGGATAGTACGACTCCACTTTTGTTTAATTATATAAAACCAATTAGTAGCTAAAAAGGATCCGCTAAAATTGGAACTAGAATTCTAATTTTATAGTCCCAAACTTACAATCAAACACCCACTAAAGATAGAAGGAAGAAAGATAAAAGGAAGTTATATATAAACGGAAGAAAGACATATGCTCTGAGTTCAATCTCTTTGGGTGTAGGGACCCTCAGATTAAGTGATCTGAGAGATCATGATCGCACACAAATGTTGATCCGTCAATCGTATTTCTTATGAGAAAAGGTTTAGTTGTTGTTGTGGTTCTATAAAGCAAAGTAAGTTATATATATATGTCGTATTTCCTCCATACATATGACTTCAAAACCGTGTACTGGGTTGAGATTATGGATCAATCCATCAAACGACAACAATAGAAAACGTATGATGGATTTTTCTCGTGTTGTTTTTAGGTAGAAACGAGCACGATCTACGAGCTCTTAACATCGACACGGAAGGGATTTTGAGTCGTTCCGTGTCGTATAGCAAATTTATAACCGTGTCACGTTGAAGATTCCAGTCGTACCTTTTGTCGGAGACCTCGAAGACATCGCTAGTATCGGACGGTCAGGAACGCCCCATATTGCGAATACGAATTTCGCGCCTTCAGACAGCCAAAAAAAGGTGACAACGGGCGGCTGCCTCCTCCTCTTTCTTCGTTTTCTCCGGTATCCAGTACGATCTCCCGGCGGCCTCACCGACTTCCGGATTTTTATATCTAGATTCGCCATCGTCCGGTCACCTGATTGCATTGGGCGCCTATATGGTAGGTGACGTCGTTGCTCCCCTCGATGGTAGGGTTAAGATCCTCGCCCGCGATGTTGAACCATTGCCGGAGGAGTACGCTTTACCCGAGACGTCCGATCCCACTGTAGTGGGGTCAGGAAGCGACGGCGGTGAGGTGGAAGCGTTGGTGGAGAATAAGAGGCACAAAAGGGAAATCGTGCTGGGGAGGAACGTCCACACGTTGAGCCTTGCCGTGGCGGAGCCCGACGCCGATGACGAGGTTACCGGAGAACGAGAGGCGTACATGGCCGGAGTTTTGGCTAGGTATAGGAAGTCCCTCATCGACAAGACAAAGCATCATCTCGGTAGCTTCCCCATTTCCTTTACTTAATCCCTTCTTTTCTCCTATTTTCCATTTGTTGAGAACTCTTGGTTGAAATTGGATTTTGGAGATACTTCACCCGATTCTTAGGAGAACAGTATCACGATTATACTACTCAACTTTTAATGAGTCAATTGAGTGCGCTCACAAACACGGGTAGATGTAAAATGAGGCTATTGAACGTACCAGTTAAGAAGCTAAACCTGTAGGGACAACCACAGATTCAAATTTCTGGTCTTGCAAGCTGGGACATTTTATGCATTAACCCAGCTGCTATGATTCTTAGAGTATGTGAAAATTGGTGATAGGGTCGTGTTGTGTGTAAGCTTTATGCGCTTGAAGAGGCTTACGTTGGTGATCGTTCTTTTCGAGAAGACCTTGAGAGGAGTATATCTTTAGTATATGTAAATCTTAGTGATGTAGCAATAGTCAGTGTTAGGCCTTATAAAGCTTAACAGATTCACTTTGGTTATGAATAAACTAACACATTAAGGAGCAGTTAGAACTTACAAAGGGGTGATTGATTCCTTGGCGTTCATATGGAAATATCCGAAAGGTCAGCATTAACCTTATACATCTTTACTTTTGCTAGGATTAAACTACTAAACATGTATAAATGTTTTATTTACACATGACATTGTTTAGATGACTTTGTCATATTTTATACCATGGATTATATAAATTATGAGCATTGTGTTGGGGCCGCCCCCTCTTAGGAGAACTCGAATGCACTGATAAGGACTTTTATATTTTTGCTCATATATAGTGAATCAATTATAAAGAGGGTTCCCATATCGTGGATGAGTGTGAGTAAAGAAGTTAGTCTCGCAATATTATCGCTTGAATATAGTGAATAAATTGCATAAAGGGTCTTCACATTTTCAGCATGGACGGATGTGGGGTAAGGAAACTAATTCTAGATAATAAGATTTGTATTGGTTTTTTTAATACCGAAACATTGTCCAGTAAGCTAATCGAGGTGGTAGATACTATGATTCGGAGAAAAATTCGTATCATACGTTTACAAAATGAGAAAGAAGATCAAAAGAAAAACCTATAAGAAGGTATGAAAAACTAAATTTGGAAAGTATTAAAAGAGCTATAGGACGACCACAAAAGTGTTGGAAAGAAACAATAAAGAATAATATAGCTTATTGTGAGTTAACTACTAACATGGCATACGATAGGGATCTGTGGAAACAAAGAATCCATGTAACTGACCCTTTCTAGTATGGAAAAAGGCTTAGTTGTTCATTGTGTTTACCTTGTTTTCTGAACAAACATCCATATTAACTGTGAAATTGGAAGTTCTCGCGATGCTTCCTTTTTTCACTTTTTACTTTGCTTTTGATTGACGTGAGTCACGTGATAATTAAGTTTTTGACTAGGATACATACCTTCCTCGATGCCCTACCAATACAGTCGACTTTGTAATGTATGAATATGGTGTTGAACAGGCTATCCGTACAATCTGGACTTCGATTATGGAGCTCTGTCACAGCTGCAGCATTTTTCCATAAACAATCTCGGTGATCCTTTCATAGAAAGCAACTATGGTGTCCATTCTAGGCAATTTGAAGTTGGGGTACTGGACTGGTTTGCACGCATTTGGGAATTGGAAAAGAATGAATACTGGGGATACATCACAAACTGTGGCACTGAAGGAAACCTACACGGCATTCTTGTTGGGTAAGAGGAACTAGTTAGTTAGGGTTATGTTTTTGGCCCTTGTCCATATAAAGTCAAGCAAGTATGCAACTTTACGTGACATGATGATGATGACATATATTCTCAAAGTTTTAAGTCTTACAGCTTATGTGGATCATATAATTGTGCAGGAGGGAAGTGTTTCCTGATGGCATTCTTTATGCCTCAAGAGATTCCCATTACTCGGTCTTCAAGGCAGCACGAATGTACAGAATGGATTGCATAAAAGTGAACACTTTTATCTCTGGTGAGATCGATTGTACAGACTTCCGATCTAAACTTCTCCAGAACAAAGACAAGCCGACCATTGTCAATGTAAACATCGGTAAGTGCCAAAGAACATTTTCTTCTCTTCTTTAGCATCTATCGGATGTGAATCGGTTACCTAGTGAAAATGTCTATCGAATTTAGGCACGACAGTGAAAGGAGCTGTTGATGATCTTGATCTTGTAATAAAAACACTTGAAGAGGCTGGTTTTGGCCATGACCGATTCTACATTCACTGTGATGGTGCTTTGTTTGGACTCATGATGCCTTTTGTGAAGCGTGTATGTTGAGCTTACTGGTTCACCATGCTTTCTGTGCTACCTATTTTTGAGGTTTGAGTGATGCACATGTTACTTATAGCTCTTTGTTAACAGGCGCCGAAGGTCACCTTCAAAAAACCTATAGGGAGAGAGTGTTTCTGGGCACAAGTTTGTTGGTTGTCCAATGCCATGTGGTGTGCAGATAACAAGATTAGAGCACATCAATGCACTTTCAAGGAATGTTGAGTATCTCGCTTCAAGGGATGCCACCATCATGGGCAGCCGGAATGGCCAAGCACCGATCTTCCTGTGGTACACGCTCAACCGGAAGGGTTACAGGGGATTCCAAAAAGAAGTACAGAAATGCCTCCGAAATGCACATTACCTGAAAGACGTCTGCTAGCTGCTGGAATTGGAGCCATGCTGAATGAGCTCAGCAGCACTGTCGTCTTCGAGAGGCCGCACAACGAGGACTTTGTGCGCAAGTGGCAGCTGGCTTGCCAAGGAAACATTGCCCATATTGTTGTGATGCCTAATATCGGCATCCAGAAGCTTGATAACTTCATGAATGAGCTCATTCAAGCACGCCAGATTTGGTTCCAGGATGGAAAGGCACAAGCTCCATGTATTGCAGATGAGATTGGAGAGGAAAACTGTAGGTGTGATTGTCATATATGACTTAATATCTTGTTTCCCTTGGATACTCCGCTAGTCTGTGTAATGTATTACTGCAGAGTTGATTTTTGAGTCTGAGTCGCAGTAAATTGCTTTGCAATCACTCTTTTCGTTCTATTTATGAAAATATGATTTTGCTTCCATGTTTTCGAGACTTGTCGGTGCCTCATTTGCTACGAATGAGCCAAACTTGAAGATGTAGGTTGATCTCGATTGAAGCTGAAGTTATCTAACGTAAGAAGAAGCTGAATTATTGAGAGGATCTTAAGCTTGAATCCAGATTAATTTGAAACCAACTGAAGTGAATGAAAAACAAAGCTCGAGATAGAATCAGGTGGCACGACTAAAAAACTCTTGCCTGTCTCATGAGCTTCATGTTTCAACTTGTTCCAAAGCTTGAACAAGCCAAGCGCATAAGTTTGGTATCTTCTGCACGCACCCTAGCAGCAGCACCCAAATGTGCGCGCGCGCGCGAGAGAGAGCATAAAGGTCCACAGCAAGTAATTGACGATCAGGTACATCTGCTGAGAGAAGAAACAAGACATACGAAGTTTTTGTAACAACAAAGAAAGATAAAGTCGGTCCAGATTCTGATTCTTTACAAGAGTCAAGCTTCTTGGTCGTAGACTCGCATAGTAGACTATGTGAAGCCTTAGTTATTTTTAAATTCCCAAAAACAGAGTTTGGACAAATATTTGGTATCAACTGTCCCTTCAGCCTGGGTGCCTTTAACTACAAAGCTAAATATCAACGATACATTATTTTACAGAAGCATTTTTCACTATGTACACCATGGATGATCTATTTTTGGTTTTATGTAAGCTCCTCTCGCACGGATCTTCTGGTCCTGAATTAGAGCATATATTTGGAGCTACTTAAGATCATAACGGATACCGGAAGCTCTGAAGAAATCCATGGGATTTTGTTTAGATTGCTCTGCAAGAGGCTGTCCATTTGGAATTGGTGGAGAAACATGAGGATGCTGCACATGTGTGCTGGCCGGATTCAGATCCTGGGTGTGAGGGAAGGCCGGACTCGGCCGTGATGGGCTTCTATTAAAGGGGTTGCCATTCACCGGCGGGATTTCCCCTGTTGCTATCTTCAACCGCTGCACTTCTTCCCTCAATGCTTCATTCAAAGCTGTTAAAAAAATGGTATCATATCATATATGGAGCTCTCTTAAGAGGATTTAGAAACACAACAATACAACAGCAAAGCCTTACTCAAGATGGCAAAATGATCCACAGAAAAATGAGGCCAAATAATTGAGAACCTATACCATGTGCGGTTGCCTAGGTGCAGAGAGAACTACCAAATATGAAGCCCTATTCAAGATTCATAGAGAAGCTAAGTTTAAAGTTATAAACCCTGGAGAGTTGTTTTACTTTCTCGCACATGGCACAGCTTTCAGGATGTCATGTCATCTTTGTCATTTCACCATCTTAGGGTGGGAAGCAAGTCAACCTCAGATTATTAATTCTGCCTTAAGATTCACAAAACAGGAGAGGAGAACATGAGATATCTGCCATGGAAAGATTTGAAAGCACCAAAACAATTGAGTCTTGCATGAGAGACATGGAAATTCATTCCTAAGCCAAAACTATAGTAATTTCTCGACAAGCAAATATGAATTTGACTCAAGCTTCTTGTTGATTTAGTCCTTCCTTAACTAGCTACAACCAAAAAAACAAAATAGGAGCCGTTTCTTCAGAAAATTGTGGGCCAAAAGCAGGTTAACCTTGACAAATGGAAAACGTTTTGTCTCTTTTTGACAATTTCAGCACTTCACATAGATATGCAGAAGCATGTAAACACACCCTCAAACACAGAGTCCACATGAGGAAAGAAAAAAGAGTTGCCCAACCATAACTGTCCTCATTCACTATTTCTAAATCGATCAGCAAAGGCTTCCACAAGATTTAACAACAGAGGTGAAATTAATTTTACAATTGAAGAGACCTCACAATAAAAGATTACCATCACGAAGGTGTGCTTGTTGCTCCATAGCCTGCAACCTTAACTTGAGTTCCTTGTTTTCTGCAGTCAGGCCAGTTGTATCTCTCTGCCACCACAGAAAAATAGGCAAGAAGAATAAGATGGTGGCATCCCTTCCGGATAATGGTTTTCAAACTCCTTGAACATTAAAAACACACCCTAAAATGCTAGATATCACTGAGAAGTCGAATTAGAAAATGTTTTTAATAACCTCCATGTTTCAGTAGTACTTTACAAGGATGAACCAGTTACCAAGAATACATGATGGTGAAAAACATTGCAACCTCAACAGATCGGATAATACTCTAAAATCAAAAGCCAGTGCGAACAACAGGCAAATGAAACCAAAAGGGGAATGACCTTGAGTCTTGGAGTTCAATAACTCTTATGCTAGAAAAACGAGTTTGTTTCCAGCACCTCTAGTATGCTATTGTTAGGTCATAAACGTACGAAGTACTCTGAGAACCAAAAAGTTTATAGTAACATTATCTTTATATATTTACCAGAATATCAAGCTAGCAAGGATTTGATTATTTCTTTTCTTCCCAATCAAGCTCGTTCTAGTCTAGACACAGATAACATGTTGATAGCACTAACATCACATTCTTAATATGTGGATGTGAAAACTTAACAGAATCAACAAAGCACTGTTGTTGAGGAAGATGAAGGTATTATTTGATTTAGATATAATTGTATAAACAGAAAGAGGTAACAATCGTTCTAAATCTCTCAACAGATGAAAGATGTATGTAGAACATCTGTTTTAGCCATTTCGAGGAAAACATTGATGCCTTGCTCAGGATGAGTGTGAAATATCTAACTTAGCACTTTGAGTCAAGGTATACAACAGCTAAACAAAAACTCAATCAATTATCATCTGTTGTTTTTCTCGTGTTTAAGACCTTCAAAGATGACTATGCAGCAGCTGAAAATGTAACCACCAAATTATAAAACAAAAGTATTAAGACCAATACATTGAGGGACATCACATGTACCTCGTGAGGATTTCAAAACTGTTTCACGTTTGGTTTTTTTGTATCTTAATCGTCACTACCATCAAAAGATATTTCATCAAATGTATGATCCATTTTCTACATTAGAGTGGCCCTTTTCCCCTAGCGACCATGCAATCCTCACAATCATCAAAACAATTTGCAATACCATCATTCAAAAAGTGAACCCATCTAAATTTGTGAAACTAGTGGACAAACTATGAAGAAAGAGTGAAAGCCTTCATAAGGAGGAAAAAGAAGAGAGAAACCAACCGGCATACCTGAAGCATTGTAAGCTGGGCCGACAGAGTGGTTGCCTCTGTTTGAAGGGTCTGTACCTTCCTCTCCAGCTCATTCGTGTACCTTGTCTTTCGCTCCTTGGAGCGCGCAGCGGATTGCCTATTAGCAAGAATCCTGAAAATGGAAAATCCACGTAGAACAAATTTGAGTAAAAAAGGAAGTATAAAAATCAAAATACAAACAATGGCATTATTTGTACATAAATTAACGCCAAACTACAAGCACATAATCAGCAGAACAAATCATTATTATAATGTTAACAGTGCACCAGAGAGATCAATAGCTATCGGTGTTCATCACAAACATCTGATGACGAAGATTGGATTAAGGGATTTGCAAAGAAAAATAAGGCTTCTTCTTATGATTTTTTCGCGAGTATTAACTAAAAAAGCCATGTGGACAATGATTGTGATGCATAGTGATAACAGAAGCATATTTCGACAGTAACGGAGAAAGAAAACCCACAACAAGCATAGAAAACAGAAAATTTGAACAACCCGAGCATTAGAAAGAAAATCAAAGATATGACAATGAATAAAAGGAGCATCTCAAGAGCAAATCATGGAAAACAAAAGGAAGAAAGAGATGGACGAGCCTCTTAGCCCTCTTGGGGTCAAGCAGGGAGAGCTCAGCCAGCTTATCGGCGGTCATCGCCTTCTTCACCTCCACCGTCAACGACGATTCCCCGTCCGTCAACGACGACGTTGGCGGCGACCAGCCATCAACGGACCCGGAACGCCGGTGCTGCGGCTTCATCCCGCCCTCCGGTACCGTCCAGCCACTGTTCTTCGTTGGACCGGGCTGAAAGGCCAGACTGTCAAAGAACGCCGCGTCCATAGACAAGCTTCGCAAGTGCGAACCCCCAATGCTACCGGCAACGACCGGACGCGCCTCTTCCATCATCGGGCGTCCGGGCACAGGCGGTTTTCCGGGGCTGACGAGCCCTGAGAAGAGACTTCCGTCCCCGGAATTGCTCTCGTCAGACAGCGAGGGACCGTTAAGGAAGTTGAAATCGGCGTCGATGTCCAAGATGAAGTCGTCGTCCGGGAGCCGGAATGCGACGTCGGAGTGGGCTCGCCTGTGAGATCCCCGTCGCGGAGTTTCCGTCATCTGATCGAGGGCGTCGCAGCCGGAACCGTGTCCGGAGAAGAACCGACCGCCGACCTCGCCAGAATATTCGGGCTCCATAATGTCAGAAGGCCGGAGATTGTCTTACAGAAGAAGTCTCACTCACTCTCTTTTGATTCTTAAAAATGTCTTAGTGTCCTATGAAAGTCGTCCAGTGGGACCCAATAGCGATTCTTTACCACGCAAAAGAAGCATATCACCTCGACACGTAGTCTCATTATCGTGTCGTGTCCTATTTGGAGATATTAACGTAAAATATGCAAGTGAAGACTCATTCCGTGTCATTCTGACGTGTCGCAGCGGTAAAAAGGACACGCCTCTTACACTTGTGTCGAAGTCGTAAGCAGGGAGAGATGCCGGAAGGCCCGGATTCTACACAGTGGAGAAATACATGGATAGCGATATTGACCCAACTCATGTGGACCCGATCCAATCCTTCCTTGATCACACTGTTTGATTGATCGTTGAAAGAGAGAAGAGTGTTAGATAACCTCCCCCAATTGCTTGATCATCACTACCGTCATACAAACTATATATATATATATATATATATATATATATATATATATATATATATATATATATATATATATATAACAAACTTATATCATATAAAATTCAATAATGATATCAATATTTTCATACTTTACAATTACTATATATATAACGAATAATTGTATCATGATATCAATATTTTCATACTTTACCTCTACAATGATGATACTCCATACTCGGCTAGATTGATTCTTAATTCTTTGAGTTCAATCATGTCCCTCGTTACCATTTAACTCCACAAAATGTTGTATTATTTTTCTTAAGGAGTTTAGAGGCATATCCCTTTCTCTTTTAAAATATTTATTCTCGAATTCCTAATCTTTTTATATGTCCAAACCACATTAAACAGATATACATGAGTTCTTAGATTCAAACTCACTTCCTCCCATGAACGAGCATTGGAGAGTTCTACCATTGAGCTTGCTTTTCTTTAGATGCTATCCCTTAGATTCTTTCGTGGGGAGCGTAATTTAGGTGCCTCTTTAAATGTCTAATATTATCAGACCACATACTCAATAATATAAAATAAAATAAAGCATTACTACTTTATAATTAATTGTTTAAATTGTATGTAGAAGAGAATAAAAAAAACATAAATAGGGGTGTAAATTTGAAACTATTTTACTACGTTATACGGACTCGAGGGCGCTTGACTAAGACTAGTCAAATACGTAAATTTCGGTCCTAAAAGTCTGAACCACGGTTGCCCTTTTGAGTTTGTAAGACGACTCCACCGACCCTCGAACCACGAATCCCGCCCGGTTCGGCGTTGAATGGGAGTAGTTTTGTCAACAAAACCGTCTCTTTTCTCAACGCTTAACCGAATTTGATAATGAGAACAAAAAATATTCGCACCAATCAACACGAAAGAAGCCGAATACGCCAAAGTCCAACCCAAGTCGGTGCCGACTTCCAATAAAATGAAATGGAATTCCTCACTAGGACTTGGCTGACCATATCAGGCACAGGCATAATCCCCAAACGTTCGTGTTCGTGTTCGTGTTCACACGAAAAATTTGGGATCAAACAACTGTTTGGATTGTTCTCATGCCTGACATCAAGATACGAACACGACCTGAAACACGAAATTTTGGGAAACTTAGCACACAACACGAAAGAGAGAGACGATTATTAATTCAGAACTCTCTGTTGAGGATTAGTGTCCACCGAAAGAAACACAAAAGTGAGGAGCGTCCTGTAATTGAGCTAACGATCCTTTTGTGATAAGTGGTTTTAGAAAATATATTTAAAACATAACGATGGTTTAAAATCATTAGTTTCGGTTCTGATTCAGGTCAGTTTCTGGAGATTATGAACTGTAACCCAACTCGAGAGGTCTCCGGTTTTAAGCCGGTTCTATCGGTTATTGCCGGTTCCACGGGCGGTTTAATTCGAGTATGAACCAGCCAATTTCGAACTGACCATGTCTAGGGTGATGGGTTTCTTGCACAAACACACACAAAAATAGCATTACATCAGGAAAACATAATACAAGAAGTTTTTTTCTGTTACAAAAGAAGGCTGAAGCCTACATTTTTCTCATTAACCAACCTCTTAGTCACTGAAATATAATGTATAGTTTTCTTTCTTTTTCTTTTGTCACATATAATGGATAGTTAGCTCAACCAAATAGATGAACAAACTTAATTAAAGTATGGTTAATGATATAAATGAGGCTAAGTCAATTTTGAAATATGAAATTTGTTGAAGTTTCTCGTGTTGTTTTCGCTACAAGATAAGGGTTCATAGCAGTAGCGAACTCACTTTAAGGCGAAGTGGGGCTTATACTTCACCTTAAATCTGAAAAACTCTTAGATCTATTAATGTATATAGAGAAATACAAGTGCTTTGTAGACGTAAAATACAAGTATCTATTACCCAAATACAAGTGCGCACATCCTAAAAGAATTCATGGTCCGCCGCTGGCTGATAGTAGTGTATATTATCGAGTTATGAGCCTGATGACTAATTCATCAAAGAAATATACCACGATTAGCCTATATTGACTGAACCCAAGGTCCACAGCAAGTTAAAAAAAACAAGGTTTGAGTCCTCCCAAAAAGGTGCCGCCCACATGGGCAAGTTGGCTCGTACTGTGTTTGACTTGCCGGATTAGGAATTGCAGGTTGGCTTGAATGACTACGTGGTGGCCGCCGGCGGCAGAGGGAGCGAGCCAAGGCATCCAGGTTCCTTCCTCTTCAAAGAGAAGTTCTTATCTTTATTAGGTGAGGCACCTAAAACTATGTCGCGTCTCAGGGCGAGAGGTTCACTAAGTATATGGGTTCTTAAATATAGTCATGCACAATTGCGATCAATACAACACTTGGTTAGGGAGGTCGACTCACAAGTTAAAGGTCATGGGTTCCATATTCGGGGCATCTTGGCTCACCAGCTTAGAGTAGGAAATATAGTCAGAGTACCTTATCATAACTTGTAAGAATGGTTTGTTGATTTGGCACCGGTTCAATGTCAAAACGTTGAAATTCTTCAGCTTGAATACCTTGTAATCTTATTTCTTATTTTTCTCCACAACCAAAAAAACAATTAAGGGGTTTAATCAAGTAATTATGATGGTGATAACGATCGCAAAGAAGAATATAAATTAAGAAAAGTTAATGGGTTTTCATCAAATATATTCAATACATGGCTTGGTATTAAACTCTTTCAGTGGCTGCCAAATTATTCATGTATATATGGTTCTATCACCCACTCTACTTCTTGCCTTCGATTGCCTCGTTTTAGTAAACAAGCATGAAGGAGGAAGGTGCCCATTTCTTCACACGCCACCTAGGGAATCTTTTTCTCAAGAAAACTTGCGTTAAGCCGATAAACTGGCCATTCTCAGTAGTAGGAATTCCAACAACTTGTTCCTCCTAGTTTGGAACCAGTCTTGCAGTTCCAACCGAAACATAACTGGCCTAGGGACTGACTAAAGGAGGATCAATTGAAACCGGGCTTGAACACGACACGGAATTGAGGGACCACCCAGTTTTGTTTTGGTTTTACCTTTTATAAAACTAGAGCTAGATCAAGCGAATCCAAACGGTTGGTTTCATAATTTTTATTTTTTTATAAATTTCAGGTAGAGGACGACCACAAAAGTGTTGGAAAGAAACAATAAAGAATTATCTAGCTTATTATGAGTTAAATGCTAACATGGCACATGATAGGGCTCTATGGAAACAAATAATCCATGTAGCGACCCCGACTAGTATGTGAAAAGGCTTAGCTGTTGTTGTTGTTATAAATTTGAAGTGCTTAATGATTCTTTTTAGTTCTCAGCAGTTCCAGACTCTAAATGAAACCAGAATCTGTCCCATGGTTTTAAGAAAACTTATGGTTTTGGTTTACCTAAAACCCGTCATCATGAATCCCTTCTTGATTGTCCGCAATCGTTTCATAGGATCCGAAGTCGGCAGAGGGCTGGCTTTTATCTTATGCTCATAAATATGCATTATTTAAGTAATTTAAGTAATAAGAGATCAATAGATTCCCCTAAAAAATTAATAAGTGGAGTTGGTTGGTAACCACAGTGACCAACAGCAAAGCACAATAATTTCTTCTCTACACGTCTGAATTTTCACTTGGCACACACTCAATTAGATGCCTTGCGGGCAGAGAAGCTCAAAGATTTTAATGCTCTTCACTTAGTTTATATATAAAAACTTTCTAGTTTATATTGGTATATGCTTTTATATTTTCTCCTTCTTTCAAATAACATGAACTCTTTCATGAGGTGAAAAGCCATTGGTCGAAGGTGACAACACAATTCGGATAATTGCAAAAACCCACTCGAATGAGACGTGATACGGGTACTGTGTTATGATCCACAACCATGAACAGAAACAAAAACTATACAGGTACGTCAAATGTATTGGTCGAAGTTCCAACATTAAAGGATGTTGAAGGAACCGATGAAACTAAAACAAACTCAATCATAAACTATGTGTATATATAGTGGATGATGAAAACCTCTTATATGCGGGGAACTCTATCTAAACAAATCTCCATCATTCAAATTGAGGGTTATGGACGGTTGAGATTTAAAAAAAATAAAAGTAAATATCGGAACAATCAAATATCTTATAGAAAGTACGTGTGCTTTTTCACTTTTGATTTTTAATCTCAACCATTAAATGGTTGAAATTATTTTGGATGGAGTTTATATAAGAATGGTTTGTGTCATCTATATATAAAGAGAGAGAAAGTGGTATATGTTAACACACTTATTACTAACAAATCTTAACCATCTACCTTTGATGATAGATAGTTGAAATTTAAATTTAAAAGTAAAATGTACACTTATTCTAAGTGTACTTTATTCACATAAATATTTTTTGTTTTTTTATTCAACTTTCAACCATCTACCATAAAAAATGGACAATTGAAATTTGTTTAGATTTGTTAACACCTAAATATGCTAGCATATACCAATTTCTCTCTATATGTATAGTTTATTGCATACCAATTTCTCTCTATATACATAGTTTATTTTATCTTATGTATTTATGTATACAAATAAATGTATTTAATTATTTATGATGAATAATAAAAGATTTGTTGAATATCTCACTTTTAGTGTTGTTTTTAAACTTCTAGCTATGGCTTTCTCTCCTTTTGCTTTACGAGACTAAAGGTGGCTAGATTGCACTGGTCGTGTTTTGGTTTTTTAGCTCGTCTTCCTCCTGTATTGCACTCTACTATTTGGCTTGCATTGGTGGTGTCTGGTTTTCTTAATATTAATAGAATCATGCCATGGTTCTATGCACTTCATGGTTTGATTCGATTCTCAAAAAACTGACAATGGTTTCATTGAAGGTTCAGGCAATAACCAAACCAAACTGGACAATGGACACCCCTAGTTCTAACAAAAAAACTACAGGGAGATACAACACGATCCAATATTCAGAGGATCAGAATCACATAACGATTATAGTGGTCTTCAATTTCAATTGGTTTTATACTGTGGCCTAGACATGACCAGTTTCAGTTTGCCTAAAACCAGGTCCCAAAACTGAACCAAACGATGGTTTGGGTTCGGTACTAAGGGTTCTGGTTCTCGTTTAAGTCTTAAACCATTTGAAACTGAAAAATATTAAAAAGTTTTGAATTTTGACAAAAAGATATTACAAATTATGGAACAGTTCGGTTCCGGTTGGAACCTGGAGGGCCGGTTCTGAACCGGCCATGTCTACCGTAGTCAATGGTGGCCATGTCAATCAGAAAAGACAGCAGGATGGTTTTCAAGTCTCGCTGTTATAGCATGTATTCTAGTTAAGCATTGGAACTGCAAAGTTTATATGTGGACCTTGCTTGCTCTCAATGACCTGGTCACGGATGTCAATCTCGTGCCTTGGGTCGGGTTCAGCCTTTCAGGTACTGTCATTTTGTGTTCATGTCAGAAACAGGTCAATCCAATCACGTCCCAAGTGGGGTGGCTGCCCTACCTTGCCTCAGTGTAGATCCGCCAATGGTAAGGATGGTACGTCAAGGTTTGGTTGGTTACTAAATTTGTAAATCTCAATCATTCGTCACTAAAGATGAATGGTTGAGATTTATTTAGATTTGTTAGTACCTAAAGATACTAGCACATACCGGTCTCTTTCTCTCTCTTTCTATCTATTATATATATATATATATATATATATATATATATATATATATATATATATATATATATATATATATATATATATATATATATATATATATATATATAAGCATGTGCCCACAAAACACGCATGATGCACGTGCATGCATATATAGAACAGTGACAAATATAGAACACTCTTTTGGATGGATCAAATGGCTCACAAAATGATTTTAGGTGGGCGAACTACCACAGTGGGCTATACAATTTTTTGTTGAATTTACGGGGCCGATGTCGCACCTTGGCTCAATGTAAATCTGCCGTTGTGTGAAACACACCGCTTGGCCTCGTCCCCAACACCAACAGTGGTAGCTCAACTGAAGGACGCTCTAGCACAGTTGCTACTGGTGGGGAGTTCGACTCTCAGAGGGTGCTCACATGGGTGGGTGTGTTAGGCGTCGGCCTCTTCTTTTAACTAAAAAAAAACTCCACTTCCCCTTGTTGATAAGTTTAAATAAGAGTAATACCCACTATTGCAAGTTTACGTTAATAGATGTGCTTCCAAATATTAAACAAGGATAAATGAAGAATATACTCGTTGGGAAGAGATAACGTACTTAGTAAGACAGTTCATATCCATTATTCAGATGATGCGACAAAAATAAAGTTGGCTTTCTTTTTTCGTCTTTCTCGGTTGCTTCCATCTTCTTTCTTAAATGCATGCATATGGTCAACAAATTATAATTAAAGTTAAGCCCATGCATTTATCCCATCTATTGCCTCTCAAGAATATGAAATACCATATGCACTATATAAATACACTTTTCTATCCGTTAATATATAAAATATATAATATTTGACAGTCAAATTTGGTTTGCTTGTAGGTCAATATGGTTCTATCCTTCAAATAACAACAACTAATTCTTTTTTATACTAGATGGGGTCGTCTCTAAGGATTCTTTGTTTTCATAGAGCCTGCTCAAATATCATGCTAAGAGTTAATCCTATATAAAGTTAAATCATTCTTATTATTTCCTTTCAACACTTTTGTGGTTGTCTTCTTCTTTTTTTAATATTTTAATAATCTAGTTTTTCATACTTTTTATCAAAGCTTCTTTTGGTCATCTTTTTATTTCTAAACTATCTTAAACAAATTTTCTTCATTTTATCAGTTATTGGTGTCATTCATTATTTATTTCAAGTAACCTCATATTACATATGATCTTTTCTTGGTGATCACTCATCTATCTTAGCATCTTCATTTTGCCACACATATCAATGATTAATTTTTAAATATGTCAAAAAATGATAAGACAAAAAGATCATTCTATAGTGATTGATTACGATGCCAAAACTATGGAATTGAAACCACAATTCTAGTGATACCAGTCTACTTAGCTGGGCAACAACTTTTTACTACACGTTGAGATCTTTATTTTATTAAAGGGGAGCTGAAACTATAGTGATAGGTCTCATAATCGAACAACCTCTTGAAATCTTTCAAGGTGAAAGACCTCGACAGTGGTTTTGATGGGATCGCAAGGCCATTGCTAGGTGACGTAGTGTGCCACTTCTACTCTTAAATATGCTAAGTGAATGAATGACTTTTGGTAAATGAACGTTTGAAAGTGGTTCGACCAAGTAGATTAGCGGTTGAACCTGTTACGGATATATATAGTGCAAAATATATTTAAAATGTTATAATATAACATAAAATTAATATATTTAATCTCAACTTTAATAAAGACATGAACACAATCAATTTAAAGATAAAACAATGAAAATAAGTAATTTAAAGAGACATCAAAAGTACAACAACAACTAAGTATTTTCTCATACTAAACGGGGTCGGTTACATGGATTCTTTGTTTTCATAGTGCCCTATCATGTGTCATGTTAGCGGTTAACTCACAATAAGCTAGATCATTCTTTATTGTTTCTTTCCAACATTTTTGTGGTCGTCCTCTGCCTCTTTTAATACTTTCAAAATCTAGTTTTTTTATACCTTCTTACAAGTTCTTCTATTGATCTTCTTTCAATATGTCCAAACCACCTTAAATGATATTCTCTCATTTTATCCTCTATTGGTGTTACACATAATTTATTTCTAATAACCTCATTATGTATACGGTATTTTCTTATATGACCACTCATCCATCTCAATATCTTCATTTTTGTCACAGACATCTTTTGTACATGTTGATGAATAACTGCCCAACACTTAGAACCATAAAACATGACAGGTTTAATTACTGCTCCATAATATTTACCTTTTAACTTTAATAGTATCTTCTTGTCACAAAGAATACCTAATGTTCCTCTCAATTTTAACCAACCTGCATTAATTATATTTGTAACATCTCTATCAATTTTTCCATGACTCTCAAAAATTGACCCTAGGTATTTAAAATTTTCTTTTTAGAGGATGCAATGTGTGCCAATTTTAATTTCTATGTCCGCTAAAGTAACCAAATGATCAAACTTACATTCCATATATTATGTCTTTATTCTACTAAGTCGGAAACCTTTACTTTCTAATGTTTCTCTCCATACTTTCAATTTTCTATTTACTTTTTTCTTAGACTCTTCTACTAACGCAATGTTATCTACAAATAACATACACCAAGGCACTTCATCTTAAATATATTTTATTAACTCATCAATCACCATTATAAATAAGTATGAATTTAAAGTTGATCCTTGATGTAACCCAATATTAACTTCAAAGAAGTCTATCATTCCTTCGTGAGTCCTCACACATGTTTTTGCATCATCGTACATGTCTCTTATAAGGTTTATGTATGTCAGTGGGATACCTCTTTTTTCCAAGGTTCTCAAAAGAACCTCTCTCGGTACCCTATCGTAAGATTTTTCTAGATGAATAAATATCATGTGAAAGTCTTTCTTTTCTGCTCTAAAATGTTCCATAAGATGTCTCAAAAGGTGAATCGCTTTAACAGTAGACCTGTCTGGCATGAATCTAAATTGGTTCTCTGTTATACTCAATACTTGTCTTAACCTACATTCGATAATTCTTTCCCACAATTTCATAGTATGTACCCCGATAATTCGCACAATTCTGAATGTGAAAAAAATGAAAGATGATCGTCTTTATACGAACCAGCTAGTTTCAGGTTGTCAGTTCATGCTCCAACCAACCAGCTCGCCAGTTCTTGTTCGGCTTTTTGTTTCCCCGGTTTAATATGGGACCGAACCGGTTACCTGTCCATTTCCCGGATCAACTGATCCGGTTTCACAAACCATGCTTGGAATCAACAGCTTTGTTACAGAATTCTCGTTTCTTTTTATCCGAATCAGGACTATAATGACAATCATCCATCAAATTCGTATATATTCTCTTTGCATCCCGCTGTTTAACCTGAAAACTTGCTCCCACAAGCTGCTTTTCCTGAATCTTCAGATTATAACTAATGTGAAGATAATTAAAATTGATTATACTACAGAAGGATTAATGAGAACCGATTCTTCCTCAGCTTCAGCGGAAGCAGTTTGCATAGAATAGTAGCACAGCAACATATCAACAACATTCGTCAATGAAAATATACAACAACCACCAAACCTTTTCTCCTAATAGATAGGGTTGGTTATATGGAGTTTTGTTTTTATAAAGTTCGCTCAGTTGTCTTTTTTCATATCTATATGAATTATTTGTTTTCATAAAGCTTGATCAATCGAGTTCTATCAAGACAAAGAATCCATTCATCGAGGTTTATAGAGACAAAGAATTCATTTAGCTGATCTCATTTATTATAGAAAAAAGCTTGTTGCGTCTAGTTGTTGCTGTATTTATTATGGAAAAAGCTTAGTTGTTATTATTGTTGTATATTTTCATCGATTAATCGGGAGAAGTTGGTGGTATGTTACTGTACTACTACTCTGCCAACTGCTTCTGCTGAAGATGAGGGAGAATCGGTTCTCATTAATCCTCCAGCAATCGCCAGTTCCTTTTTAGGGTTGCAGTAGAGATAACCTCATCTTGCCAATTGAAGAAGAGGGAACTTCATTGGAGCAAATCTTGTCCATTCTGTCAATCTAATCTAAATCCCACTCTCTTCATCAGTGTTCGCTCCTCGCTCTCTCTCTCTCTCTCTCTCTCTCTCTCTCTCTCTCTCAAGCGAGCCTTGATATAATGGTGGCCGTAACTTGTGTTTGCTTCGATCTTGGTTGATAATTCCGGCAATGTTAGAGGCTGAAACACGTTTATACCGTGAGCATACAAACATGATAAACTTCGATATTAATTAAATACCGGTGATGAACGCGTGAAATCTAATGAACAGATTCATTCATGCAGAGGCCACAATCACCAAAATCTCAATAAACTTTAAAAATATCAGTCGGTATACCTCATCATCATACAAGCTGTTTTCCACTACCTACTAAATTAATTATGCTTTCTTTTATCACTCAAAAGTAACTTTGAACACTTCCAGCCATTTTGGGGAGCATTCACACAAACACACTTACACAGATGCATCTCAATTTGATCATTTTGTGTTGTTCAAACCACTGTTAGACTTTGTTAATACCGTAAAATCGAGAAGGGTTAAGTGGGAAGCTCTGGAAGGATTAAAACACTTTTTGGCAACAACAGATATTTTCGATTTATATTCCAACGGTGTTTTTACCGATATTTTCTCCAATAACTTTATTACATACATTCTGTATTATATATTTCAGACCTTATTCACTAAATGAAAAACTTTTTATTTAGCTATATCAGAATTGCTGAAATTTCTCATGCAGAACTGCATGATACGATCCGGAAACTGACAGAACACGGTTGTCAAAAGCATGATTTCTATAAGCTTTAGCGTCGTTGCTGTTAGTGGGAAGTTCGACTCGACTCAAAGATGTTGTATGTATGGGTGTGTTAGGCTTGCGTCTCTCGTAACAAAAAAAAATGATTTGTCAAAGTTTGATCCTCGATTCCTCCTTCCCGTCTCATGTGATTGCCACGTAGGATATGACACGTGGAACGATATTACTGAATAAGATCATTTTGTGTACAGGACCCTATACAGTCAAAGGGTGAGGGAGGGAAAAAAATAACTTTCCCCATAGATGTGGGGCCCGCGTTATGCTTTTTGCTCGCGTGGGACTTCTATATTTCACCGGGAATGTCATATTTTGCCTTGGTGGGCCCACATTGAGGGTTGTCCAGCAGTGCGAAAATGGGACCCACGCGCAGAAGAAAGGAAGAGGAGAGTATGCGTGTGGGACCCATTTTGCGGCTGCTCTCTGATTGAGAAAACGTGCGGCCCAGGTTGGCGGCTCAGTGGACGCTCCAAAACCTGATTGAAAAAGTTAATATTTATTCGGAAAAGAAAACCGGCGCTTCTGAATCAGCTCGGCTTGAGCTCCCCTCGTCTCAGCTCGTGTTGAGCTCATCTCGGATCGAGTCAGAAGGATCCGGGATAATCTCGTGTAAGTTTGGAAGACGAACTGCAAACAGATCGGCTCATCTCAATTCAGCTGGTCTAATTGCTTATAGGCAACGTTTATGTAGATATTGTGGGTTCGGATTTTCCAGGAATTAGGATCTGGAACTAAATTAGGATGTTAGGGCTTCAGTTCCAATTCTAGTTTTGGTTTGAGTCCTAGAATAGGTCTTCAATTCGGAGTAAGAATCCAATTCATACCAAATGAGATCAATACACGATAATCGTGTTGTATCATATGATATATAATAGGAGACAAGATTTGTTCCTCTTAATTAAATAAAATATTTTAAAAATCAGTAGGTTTTTAACTTTTTTGTTAAAAAATACATTATATTATATATTAAGCTACATTTTTATCATCACCAATGGGCCTACTGAACCTAGTTGCAATAACTATACACCCTTGTATAATCTAGCTTGTCTTTCTATAACAGGTACAACGGACCTAACGTAATGCTTTATACTACCTACAGTTGCCTATGGGTACATTAAATATCGCAGAATTTTTTATATTATTTTAAAAAAATATCATGTGATATTTATACGATGTGGATACAAACATTGTATACATTACATATTGCAGTGATACAATGCCTTACGCATGATAGACAACGGTAAATGAACCCCAACAATACAGATTCTTGGATCATGTCGATCCAAGTGCCAATTATTGTACGATTTGGTATGATATAATATTGAGAATTACCAAAGTAAAAGGGTCTCTCTTGTGATTAAGCTTAATTTGGAATCAATAGTGTAGTAGGAGCTGGGTTTTAATGGACTTAAGTGACTATAATGCACAGAGAAAGATCCCACAGAGGTAGGGTAGGTAAATGTGCCGAACAAAATGAACAGCAATTGTTTGTTCGTACATCTCTCTCTCTCACACACACACACACATATATATATATATGTATGTATGTATGTATATTTCACAGATCAGAGTTACAGATTGATTGATATACATAAGTCAATTAATATACTTTGGCTAGACAATAATTTATCTCTCTTTTCCTATTTTACGTTAATTCTCAATCATTCCATATGATGTCAAACGTAATGATCAGTTCGATAGAGAGATTTTTGTGACACAAAATATATATATATATATATATATGTGTGTGTGTGTGTGTGTGTGTGTGGAAGGGAGATTCATATAGGGAAGATGAAGTATGAGATCTAACTTAAAAGGGAGTGATTCATATCCAGAGTTGAGTTGAAATCCACGTAGAGCGATCTAACAGATAAGGAACCTCATATCTCAGAAATAAAGCTAGATTTCATACTCTAAATTTTGTTGAAATCCACGTACATCAATGATGAACTCAAAGATGCATGCGTATCTCTAATCCTGAGACACAATATCCTGGTCTTTAATTTGGTTTTGAGATTTTAGATATGGATCTGGGTGGACCCATATCATAACAGATTTGGAACTCTAGCCCTATTCCGGGTCTGACGACCTATCAAATTGGATTTCATGGTCCCAAACCTAGCAATCCTTTTCGGAATCTCATGAACCATAAAATTGGATCTAATAGTTCTATTTGGTTTTGAGAGTTTTGATATGGATCTGGGCCCATATGGTAATAGATAGATTTGGAACTCTAGCCCTATTCCGGGTCTGATGACTTACCTAATTGGATCTAAAAAGGAATATCATGAATCATGAAATCATATCTAATAGTTCACACGCAGCACCAATGGGAGTAGACCGGACACTTCCAAACCAGCCCGGTGGTTTCAACCGAACCGAACTGGGCCAAGAACCAGAACCTGTGAAACTGGACCCAGAACCTGGGACCACCTGGTTCGGTTCTGGTTCCACTTTCCATAAAACCGAAACCGGCAGTTTCAAACCACCAGTTCTAGATTTTTAAATTATTTTAAAATTTCAAACTTTTTTAAACTGTTTTGGTTCCAGGCAGGTTAAGGCCAAACGGGGAACAGCCTGGTTCAGTTTCAGTTCCAGGTTCCAATATAACAAGGCCAACAGTTCATGGACAAACTCGGTTTTAACGTGAGAATTCCCCTATCCCCTATGCTTCTTCTTCACTTAAGCCATCCTCATTATATAAAGGTTTAACGAAAAAAATGAAGGTGAGGGTAGACATAACCAGTTCCAAACCAGCTCGGTGGTTCTACCGGTTGGAACCAGAATATCCAGAAATGGGGAGGATCCAGTTTGGTTCTTGTTCCAACTTCTGAAGAAATGGAACCGTGACAAGTCAATTCAATATTTTTTTAATATTTTTTGTCAAAATTTGAACTTTTTAACATTTTTTGTTCGAGACAGTTTAGGACCTAAACCAGAACCAACTGTTCCAAATCTACCCAATTTCGATTCGATTCTGATTCTTGGTTGTAGGCAAACCGGGACCAGCCATGTCTAGGTAAGGGACAAAGGAAACCAAGATGAAGCCAAAAGCCAAGCCAAGTTAGAAAGAAAGCTATCTTATTAGATAATAAATATAAAACCAAAGGATGAGGCAGATAAATATAAAATAACATTATTGACCCCACTAAAGATACATAATATTCAAGGCTATCTTGGAGAAAATATTAAAATCCCAAACCACCACTTTAGGATCTCTATATGTATCTCATCTGTGAGACTTTTCCCAAGCTTCATTCTTAAGCATTATGTCCTCCTCTTATCTTTCATTCTCTTCCTCCATGTCCCAAATCCTGCTAGACTCATTCAAGTCAAGGAAGCTACTAGCCGACCCACCGAGCGGCCAAGCTCCGGTACCAACTTCCAGTAACACCGATCTGTTTTCCGGCACCGACAACGTTCAACAACAACCAGAACCATTTGAAGGTGGAAGTTTTGATGCCAATCTAGCATTGATCCTGGCTGTGCTACTATGTGCTTTGATATGTGCAATAGGCCTCAATTCCATTACAAGATGTGCTCTTCAATGCTCCAGGAGGCGAGTCCTTTGGGAAGACCGACGAGCTACGCGGGTCGCAAACACCGGATTGAAGAGGAAAGTGCTTATGAGCCTCCCCAAGCTTATCTACTCAACCACTTTGACACTTCCTGGTTTCGATCCTCTATGTGCCATATGCTTGTCTGAGTTCCTTGAAGGTGAGTTAGTCCGGGCACTTCCCAACTGCAACCATAGCTTCCATGTCAAGTGCATCGACCCATGGCTCACGTTGCATTCGTCGTGCCCAATATGCAGGCATTGCCTGCTGAATACCAACAAGAAAACAACTTCTTGCAGCCAAGCCAGCCAAGTAGAGTTCCCTCTGCCACTAGAGCGAGAAGGCTTGATAAGTAACTACAGAGGCTCTTAGTGAGCCCAAGGTCTAGCAGCAGACCGGCGGGCGGGGCGGGGCGGAGTCGGTCTTGCACACTCTCATCAATGGAAGAATGCTGTAAGAGCATGTACATTTGTAAGACCAACTTGCCCCTAAAAGAAAGTTTAGGGTTGAGATTGGCGTTCTCAAACAATTTCAACACTGAAAGGAATTTGATTTTAAGCTTTCATTATCTTAAAACTGATTGCAAGACTAAGTTGGTGCACAATATGATTGCGTATAGTACATGATACGCAGAATTTTTGAATGTTTTCACAGAATTATTTATTTTGACGCTTTAATTAACAAAGACAACTGTCACAGGTTTTATAAGAATTTGGAATCTGAGTGTGAAATCCACTCATCTAAAGTGACCTGGGCGGTTTGATGTGCCTAAACCGCCAGACAGAGAGACGATTGTACGGACCTACTGGTTCTCGGTGCAGGTCACTGATAGTAGGAAATGGTGCAAGAGGCCCTTTTTCGGTGGGGTTGCCCATCCTAGTTGTAGTCCTCCCTTTCCGCTTTTTATGTCACCCCACCAAACCGGATATTATATATATATATATATATATAAAGATCATGCGCACCGCTGATATATTCACTCATACTCACTCATACCCATCATGGACATGATCCAAAGAGAGACAACATTGTTGTATGTACTTATTTATATCCAAAAGTCGCTAAAGATCTCAACCATTCAATAGTTGTTGAAACTTTTGAGATTTAAATTAAAAAAGTAATGTTTTTTGCATGTGCATCAAAAATTCAGTGTGTATGGGCTCTCTCTCTCTCTCTCTCTCTCTCTCTCTCTCTCTCTCTCTCTCTATATATATATATATATATATATATATATATATATATATATATAGATAGATAGATAGATAGATAGATCCCCAACCTGGCAGCCCTGCCAGGTTGGGGAAAACCCTATTATTAATACTACTTTAGCTAAACAATCATGCTTTTTTCTGCCTAAGCTCTTGCATTTTTCTTCTATATTGGGAGTTATTTCATCTAGCGGTTGAGCTTAGACCACTTTAAGGGTCTTTTCTTGGTTTGTTTGGCATTCGTTAAGCAAATGACTATTTTTTATATCGATCATTTTTAATAAAACCATTTTTTTTATGAAGCTCGATACCTTATTTTCTGTTAAGAAATCATCCGGATATCAATTGACCCGGCGACAGAAACGTACCTCTCAGACCAGGCTACTAACTCGAGTATGTTTAAAGCAACATGTCGTTTTGCACCCAAAGCATTAGCTCAACGGCAGGGCTCTCTGGAACCACTTCTGCTTGTAGGGACTTCGACTCCCAGAGGGTGCATGCGTGAGTGTGTGTTACACTTTGGCCTCCTCTTTTGTAACCAAAAAAAAAAAAGAAATTGCGATTTTGGCACGAGAAGGCTGCCTTGGCATCAGCTGGTAAACAAGACGAGCTTGCGCGCAAACTTGAGAGCAAGCTGTTCATTATTTCATATCAATCCGAGTTTCAACATGACGAGCCTAGTTCAAACTCATATGTGCTCGTGTAGCTTATGTGCAAAGCAATGAGGAAGACGTATATCTCACCTGTAAACTATCGACTAAACTATGGAAGAACCAGACCAGAGAGAAAGTGTAGAGTTTTTCGAGTTTACAACGAGATGAACAGTTCAAAAGCATCTCAATCTTTTTGACAAACTTAACAACCGGAGCTGAACCAGGCAGTGGTCATGTTCAGCCATTCAAGTCACGAACCACGTATGAATCAGATGGAACTTAGCAGAATCGAGACAATCTAGGTTCGTTTACCAGCGAAACTTGGCGCCCGTTGTCTACCTCCACACACACTGACAATGTCAAAAGATTCTCTCATATATGCATATGGATATGCTAGCCTTTGTTGGTGGTGCAGTCAGGAAAACAACGAGGCACTCTTTGGGATCACCAAAACAGGATGACGGCATTTTTAGAAATTGTGGAATGAGTTCAAGAGGAATTTATGTTAGCAGGAAGCAGTGGCTAGGATGATAGTGGATGGAGATGGAGATGGAGATGGTTATGGTGAGAGTAGGCCAGAATTGCATCATCATCATGGGGAGAATTTCGACAACACAAGGATTTGGGCGCAAGTTGATGCACCTGCGCTGAAAATGATGAAAGAGTGGTCGTCTGCTGCCAATGCATTTCACTGGAGACAGCTTAAAAAGTCATTAATGGCTGAAATGCCATTTTCCTGTTTCAGTGATCCCAAACTGAGCCTAACTGTCTCTCATAATCTAAGGCAGATCAAGTCCATGAGAATAGTTTAAGTGTCCAACATGTAACCAATCAAGTGTAAAGACTATGAGTCGCATTATCAGGCTGAGCATTAAATAGCGCACTACAATAGCACATATGATCACTATATTCTGCTATATGAGCTATGTAGCGCATGCTACATACCTGTGCTATGATAGCGTGCAATGCCTCTTAAAAAAAATCCACTTTCAATTTAGAAAACTATGTTAATTGTTTTTCCTTTTCCTTTGAATGTTGCCATGTTATATTAATTGTCACTATTGTGCATTTAGGATTATCTATATGTTACAGATTTTTCATGTTTTATTAGTGTTACAACATCATTCTTATTGATTTTATTTTTATACTTGTTCATATAGCTCAAGCCATGCGCTACACGACTATGAGTCTTCCCCTAGTATGCCAAAACGCTAGTAATAACATGAAGATGACACCACTTCCAAAACTCGCAGTTTTGTCTGGCACAAGTAAACTGGTTGGACAGCAAATCGTTGATTCCCAAAGAGAAGTGCGGGATTAAAGCAATGTTAAGTGACACATAGTTTCATACCTTAGATGGGAAAGCTAAACTTTTTATTTGGTTCTCCGACAAGGGGACTCATAGAGGAAAGAAGAGGTTGCAGAGTTGCATTGGCTTCTTTCAGCATAGCTAGCAAGCAGCGCTATGCAGCCATGCCTGATCTGAGCATAGAACAAGAATACAGTTCTGTCGCATCAATACAATTGAAAAAGAAATAAATATTGAACCTGCAGCTCCTTGGAAAAACAGGGCATATCCATCTTGTCATTTCAGCTTTGCAAATAGTTTTGGAGCAACCTGCAATTCAGACTATTTAGAAGCAGCAACACACCTTCAAGAAAGATCAATAAATCCCATTGATGCCAAGCATACTTACGCATTTATCAATGCATGACCAGTAGTCGAAGTATTGACCAGTGCAATGCTTGTGTCCGGTCTCATCTCCTTGGATCCTCTTTACACATGCCTGAAACAATTGAACCAAAAGTTAGTGGCATGCTTCCTACTAGTTTTTCTCTCACAAGCAAGTGCTCTGTAATATCCTTACAAGAAAGAGAACAGGTAATCGAGAATGAGCAATGGCAACCATATTAGGTTACAGAAAGTGAACGAAAGATCAAGAGCAACTGTACTCGACTGTGGATCATATGTCAAGCACTTTTTCCCAAAACAAATAAGAATAGAGAACAGACAACCAATTACCCATTATAATCATCCACACGATTAAAAGCCAATCTAGGAAACATTCTGATTAGCAGAGAGAATCATAGGCCCAAAAATCATCCAGCTGTCCCCCTCCTTTTTTAGTAATGTTGGTTACGCTAGATTAGCAGCTAAAGTTGATTAGGTATTGTTCATGCTCAAGTTGAGCATTGGCTACTATATTAGTTCGTGCAATTGCTGTCAGGTTTTTCAGTTTATCATGTTGGTGCTGCTAAACTTCATTCGTTCTAACAAGTTCGCTAAAACATCTATTCTTTACTAGATTAAATGTATTTTTGGGCCGAGTCAAACAAACAGAGCCTGTAACAATGAATTTCAGTTGGACACTTGATGTTTTTCTTTTTGGGTGTGTGTGTCGCCTGCTTTTGTTTCTTTCCTTTTCTTTTTTCAATTCCTTTGCCTTAAGTACGTAGTCCTAAGTTGAGAAGGTGCAGCTTACGTTTGTGGCAAGCAACGTACACTCTAGTTATTGAACTTGGCAACTTGCTAGCTTTACCAGAAGAACCTAGAAGCCACTAAGCTACTAGAATACATGAATAAAGAATTTTTAGTGCTGCCACAAAAGAACATACAGCACTTTTTCTGATGGAGCACTACCACAAACACTTCAACTCGAAAAGAAAGTTAATTACCTGATACTCAAGTAAGGGCTTTACGCACTTCGGCTTGCAAGATTCTTCAAAATACTTTTTCTGATCGGTGACCTCCTCATCAGCCCTGGATTTCATATGAAATCATCAGTTTAAACCAGTAGGAGGCAAATGATTATGTGCTTGTGGCTGTGTGTATATGTGCATGTATCAGAGGGAGAGAGATTACTGTTTCCAAATCTAAATGATGTGTGTCTCATTTCTTTCATGGAGATCAAGAACATCTCTCAGGTTTTACTTAAATACACATTGATGTAGGGAGCAAGTACTCCTTTGGACTAAATTTAGAGGAAACCAATGTTCTTGGAGAAAGGTAGTGGGATGAGATAAGTCAGACAATTTAATCTTTTCGCCCCATCCAAGAATTTGTAATAGATAAGCAAGATGGGGCGTACAAGCATCTGGCACCACAGACAGATTCTCTTGCATTTGCCAAATATGACACAGTGTTCCATCCTTACCATACAGGCTGGTTCTCAACACAACGTATAAGATCAACAATCACAAAGGTTAGAACTTAGAACCTGATCAATCATATTATATTTCACATGCATACTCCACTTCCAGTTTAGCCATTTAATACTAATCTTGTTGAAAGCTATACACGACCAGTATGTTGTGGTAAGTCAGACAATTTAATCTTTTCGCCCCATCCAAGAATTTGTAATAGATGAGCAAGATGGGGCGTACAAGCATCTGGCACCACAGACAGATTCTCTTGCATTTGCCAAATATGACAGTGTTCCATCCTTACCATACAGGGCTGGTTCTCAACACAACGTATAAGATCAACAATCACAAAGGTTAGAACTTAGAACCTGATCAATCATATTATATTTTACATGCATACTCCACTTCCAGTTTAGCCATTTAATACTAATCTTGTTGAAAGCTATACACGACCAGTATGTTGTGGTACCAGAGCTGACCGTTTCTATGAGATTAGTTCTATTACTGGCAGTGCTTTTTATTAGAGAGCATCACTATTGAATTGTTCACATATCATAAGCGCCTGCATAACCCAAGCTTATTGAAGAAGAAATCTAGTACTAAGCAGAAAAAGAGTGGACTGGGTAAACATCAAGCAGGGTCCACGATAGGTAACCATTATTTCCTAGTCAAATCTAACCATGGTTATATGATCTTCTGAGTGAGGTTTCAAGCTACACATGCAGCTCATAATGAAACTCTCAGGTAGACATTTAGCCCAAGGGGCAAATGTTCAAGAGACAGGCCATATCATAGCCTTATCATTCCAACCAAACCTTGCAAAGGAACTACAGAAATCTAGAGGAAAAAGGGGGAACATTCAAAAAGTATACAATGACAGGACAAGGGCAAGCGTAATAGTAATAAAATACTCACATTGCTGTATCAACTCTGAGTGTGAAAGATCAATAACTTCTAAGAATTTGACCTGCATTATGGAAATTCTCAGATCATCAAAGATAGTGAAAAGAAGGAATATATGCTTATCACAGTAACATCCTTAAACAGACATGACGTGCATCAATAGATCAATGATCCCTCTTGCATCGCTAAGACTACTCATTCAGAGTATTATCTGATCTCAAGTTCAATGATACCCTTTAACAGTATATACATAATAAAAGGATTCTCATTTCAAAACCATTGGCATTCATATTAGAGTAAAGTACCAGAAATGAAATTGTGAAACCAAAACACAATTTACATTTCACCATTTTAACTTGATTAACAACCTGATATAACAACAAAAGATTATTAAAGTGGCTATGGTAATAGTGACTCAATAAAACTACAAAAGCATCAAGCAGCCAACCTTGCCAAAATTTGGACAAAGCAAATCAGGAATTGCAAGAGACTAGCTTAAAAACAATAAGAGTGACTTCAATGTACAGTAGGCAAGTGTCGATGACTACAGATAGAGCTAGAATCAGTGTTATCCGTATCGCACCGTATCGTACGATACGGTGCAATACGTATCCATAACCTGTATCGTAAGATACAGGTTATCGTACTGTATCGTACGATACGGGCGATACACCCAAAAAAAAATTCAATTTTTTTTTTTTTTTTTTTTTTTGCTGCGCTTACGCTTTTTTGCGCCACAAGATATTTTTGTGTGTTTTTTTTTTGTTTACATGTTATATATGCAGCGATGTTTCATATTTTTTTTTTTTTTTTTTTTTTTATTTTTATTTGATTTTTTTTGTCTTCATGTTTATTAATTCTGATATTGTTCATTCTGTGTTGGTGATGCATGATGCTGCTTCTGCACTACGCATTTTTTTTTTCTTCTTCTTCTTCTTTTATTTTCTTCTGCTTCTTCTTTATTTTCTTCTTCTTCACATATTCTCTTCTTCTTCTTCTATCTATCTTCTTCTTCTTATCTTCACATTTTTTTTCTATCTATTGAAGGCTTCATAACGTCTGCATTTTGCTACCGCTTATTCATTTTTGCGTGTTTTTTTTTTTTTTTTTTTACGATGATGGCATGCAAATACGCGACATTAAAAATACCTTTTATTTACGCGTATGTGGTTTGAAAAAAAAAAAAAAAAAAAACAAAACGTGTTTAACAACGGTTGTTTTACTGCGCCACATGTAGATGATTTGCCGCACCTACATTATTTCTACGAGCGCGCTTCTAATGCGACACTGTTGTGCAGCATTTTTTATTGATATTTTTGATTTGATTTTTTGCTTCACATTGCAACGCTGGTAGCTTCCGTGGTATGGCATGCATGGAAAATTTCTTCTTCTTGCTCTTGTGCGGTGGTATCGACGCTTCCATAACCATGTTATAATATGCGGCATTGCCATGCTTGAGCGAAATATTTGACGCTTCACAAGATTTTTTTCACACGCGTTTTTTGCGTTTCTTATTACCTGTGCTTATTGACGAGCGCCATATGACTACGCTGCGTTTTTTTCTCCATTTTGATTGATTGCGTTTGCTGCCTTTTAAATATATATATATACATATATTTTTAACAAATAATATGTATTCGAATAGTATGTGAAAAAAAAAAAAAAAAAAACAGCGTATTCATGCAAATATTTTTAGTATTTTGCGTCTTGTAGTAGTGTGTGAAAAAAAAATAACCAAAAAAAAGTAGTATGGTAATATGAATAATGGTGAAAAAAACTGTATTAATGGTATGTATAATAATAATGGCTAATAATAATAACAGCAGCAATGGCGTGGCAGCGGCGGGCGTGGCAACGCTGCGACGGTATTGCATTTATTGTGGGCAGCATGAAAAAAACAACATTTACCACATTTATAATGTAATAATAAAAAAACATAATAATGTGTGTCTTCCTATGTGTGTGGCAATGACTAGTAACGTAATGAAAAAAAAAGCAACGTAACGTAATGGCGTGGCAATGGCGAAAAAAAAAAAAAAAAATTCTTTAAATTTTCAAGAACTTCAATTCACAGCTCAAGAGTTCTACTTTATGAATCATTTGCAAACTTCAAAAAAGTGTATGTCAAGATTCTTGAACTCACTTGAGAAACTCAAAACCTCAGCATGAGAATATAAATCACAAATTGAACTCGGTACCACCAAAATTCCAAATTACATGTTGATGGATCCATCACAACCAACAAAAAGAAATATGCACATAAGGAAGCAGAGAAAACTTGTTCGAGGATTCACTCCCCTAAGAAGCACTGTCCTGGTTCGAGGTTTTCAATTTGAAGACTAACATGAAGGTGACTCTAACGATACATGGAAAGCTCTTGTTCTAGAAGAGCTTGTGGCATTTATTTTCCTGATAACAGGACTAGGCTTACAGTATATAGGGATTGCTCTAGTATCAATGAGTAGGAACTAGGAATAATTGCCCCAAACCAGTTGCAAGAATCACAAGCACTGGAGTGAAAGTAGAGATATTTTTCCTCAGGATGGATTTTGTTGGCCTTAAATGTGCAAAGAGAACTAAAGCCATGTGCAGCGGCACTGCATGATGGCTGCAAGGGTCGTTATATCCATGGATGCACCAAAGGCCAATATGAATGAAAGGGACAAGTGCCAATTGGTTGACATGGATGATAATATATTAATATTCATGTGTTCATGAAAAGGGGTTATGAATTTCTAATATATTAATATTCATGTGTTCATGAAAAATGGTTATGAATTTCCATTTCCAGCTTTATAAAAAGAATGTGATCAAATAGGAAAGTAAACCCTCCCTCAACTACTTACGGCATATATTTCTTCTGATCTGCTATGTGTTTGCATAACCCACATCTTCCGAATACAAAAAAAAAAAAAAAAAGGAAACTCAGCAACAGGAAAATTAATGCAAAATCATAAGGAGAAAAACAATAATTTTTCAACTAACGAAGACCATGATGTGCAAAGGTCAAAACCAGAAGGCTGCAACACTTCCACAAGCTTATGTTCTTTATTGATAGGCAAAAACGAAAGCGAATATAAGAAGGGACAACCAAGAATAATATGCACAAGAGAAGGGATACCGTCTCAATAAAAGGATTTTTCGAAAGTTCAACTTACAAAACTCGGCCTCAAAACATGCGACTCTGAAAAGTTAAAACAGCAACTAGATAAAATTTCACTTTTCCGTAAAATCAGCAAAAACTTACTAATTTGCAACCAAATGATAATGTGGGATTTCTCAAAACCATTTCAACCACGATCAAGTTCCGAACTTCCTGGACTCGAAGAACCAGTGAGCACGATTTTCAGGCTCATAAGCAAATCAACGCATCCCCACAACAAAACTGACAATCTATTACTGAATGATACCTTACACGTCCACTAACCTCAATAACCGAAGAAACTGGCATCCAGTGTCAAGGTCAAAAAATCCCAAAAAAACTAATGTGTAGATCATAAAGAAGAAAAGGCAAAACACCATATAAATCCCTAATGGCATAGAATAGAGGGGCTAAAATATACATATCAAAATCTACAACAAAAGAAAACATATAGCCTCGATCTGCCAGATATCCATACAATAATACTATTAGCAGACTACATCAGAAACATAGAGAGAGAGAGAGAAAACTAACGAATGAATGAGCCTAATGAAGCGCGATATATCAACGGAGGAGGGAATCAACCGAGTGTAACGACCGGCAGCCTTACACAGAGTCGAAGGAAGGGGCGACCAGAATTGTGGGAGAAGGGAGAGGGTCGGCTGCGACGCGTATCAAAAGGACGGAGATTGGTGTAAGGGTGGGTCGGGTGTGGATCCAGTTTGGGCTTGTTCACATGGAACCTTCATCGACGTCACATGGACACCTCAACGTCGTCCTCGTGTCGTATCTCATAAAAAGAATCGGCTTCCAAAGCCTTTTGTCATTTGTACAGATCTTGTGTGCAAAGCCTTCCTGTCATAAGAAAAAACAATGAAGTTTCAGTAACAAAGGAGTTGTGCTGCCATGTTCAGTGGTGGATCTATTGAGCGGAGGTGAGACATTCGCCCCACCTTAAAGTCTATTGCCCACGGTGGGATCCATGGGCTATAATATAGCCCGCTATTCGCCCACCCCAAAAAAGATTTTAGATCAATCACCGGTCATATCACTGAAAATTTAATAAAGTAGATGTTGTTAGCCGTATCAAATCTTGATATGTACATTTTTTTTTTATCCGACACGATATCGACTATTTTAAGTATTATTTTTTTTCCAAAAGACAAGCAGAGTTTGAACAGACGTTACAGACCCTCACCTTAGGTATTGAACTCCTCCCTTTAGCACATGGAACCAACTAGAGAATGTTTCATGACAGTCCTAATCGGTCATGCGTGATCTCCATTAGGGATGGTAATGAGGCAGGTTGGGGCAGGTAGAGGCTCCACCCGACCCTTAAGTAAAAAATCCTTTATTTGCCTCACTCAGTCTCATTCCGTGGGTCTTCGAGTCCTCGCCCTGCAGCCATCTCATTTAACCCACACCCGCTCCACATAAACCTGATATCTAGGTTAAATTGTAATCCATCACCAACAAAATAAGCAATAATTAACCAAATTATATAGAAATGAACTGATAACCAGCAAATAAAGTATGGTCCTTGTAGCTTAATAATTATTCATCCTTTTCATGATACAAAATAAGCAACCATAATCCGTAGACTATGAATTGATTCGACTTATTTATAAAGAAATAAATATTTTCTTCTATTACATACATAGGTTGATAGACACAACCATCTTCGACCGTAAGAAATCATTGACTATAAAAAAATGAACCAATAACAGACAAGAAAGTATAAGCCTTATGGCTCAAGCACTCGTTCTTTTCATGATACAAAATAAGCAACCATAATTAGTTGATTGATCTTTGTAGAAATGAGTATCTTCTTCTACTACATCTATAGATCGATAGACACAACCATCATCGATAGGAATACATTGTCACGAACAAGCCCACTTTGTATCCAAGTTGTTTGTGAGACATAAGCTACTAACCCACTTAGACTAACTTGAATGAAGGTAAAATTGGATTGTTAGTTGGAAGATTACTTGTGATGACACATTTGGTGATTGCAAAAGACAATTACTCTAAGAAAAACATAGAGCAAAATGCAGTACAAGACATTAATGTGGTCTACGAATTGTCCACTCATTGAGACTAAAAGTAAGATGGTACCTGTAAAAGCACTTTTCAATGATCAACTATTCGATGGTGCAATAATAAAAATTAAAGTTGGTGGTTGTAGGCAAGGGTCGAAGGAAATGATACATGTAAAATGTAGATTCAAAAATAACACTAAGAAAATACCATTAAAACAATATCCATCAGTAGAAATAGGGACGACAAAACAGTCATAGGAATATTCTACTCTTTGACGGTTTCTTCACCTTCAGAAATAGAAGAGATCCACCAAAATAGAAACAACTGCAGCAATCGCAAAGTCTAGAAGAAACCACCGATAAAGATTAGAGATAGTGACTAAAAATTGAAACAACAAAGCCTAACTAAACATTATGTATTATACTCTAGGACGGGTTTACCGCAAACCCATCCCCACCCTGCCCGACATCACCTTCTTCCTCCACCCTGCCCACTGCAGGGTGGGTTTTTAGACCACAATACCTGCTCCATAGGCAAGTTGGATCGAGTACACACGGGGCGGGTCCAGATTGCTATCTCTAATCTCCATCATCTATCTTTATCCTTCATCAATCTAAAATTGGATCATATTATTAGGTTTATAAAGAGGGTAATTTGTGTCATAACCCTCAGAAAAACACTCCATATTGATAGGGTTGCACGCACTCATCACAGACAGGTGTAGGATGTCCTCTGACAAATTAAATGTGATCATGGGCACATATGGATCTTATGACCCATATCCGACACATCTCATGTAGAAGTTACACCTGAATCCATTCGGCACAGTAAAACTAGTTTCATCCATTTCAAAGACCAACTTTTCCCATCTCCCATGCTCCGCAATACGTCATTCTTTCTCTTTTTTCACATCATGCATGTTTCTTACTCGTGTCGTTGTTTCATGGTACGTTTCGTGAATATGTCAACACAAACACGACCGTGATTTTGTTCTTGTGTTACTTTGGGTAGACTCGAGCACAACAGCGCACTACTTGTACGGCTGACACGGACACATAATTTTTGTGACAGTATTTGCCTTTGTGTGTTTTATGGCCAAGTCTGATTTGTCAAAACCTTGGGGACCATGAAGTTCGCGTCACTCAGGCAGCTGGATAATCTCCTTGCGCCCATGGAACTTGTTTCAACGAACAGAACGTTTGCAGGGGGAAGAAGTTTCGCAGACCCTATTGCTCACTGGGGGGAACAAGTTTCTCTCCAACTCAGTGTCCTCCAACACTCCTTATCCGCAAACATCCACTTAACAACCAATAAGTGGCAGGAATTTTTTGGTGTTCCCATTCACCTCTTTTTCGTGTACAAATACATTGCAGTAGTAACGGCAAAGATACAATAATACGATAGTATAGACTAGCGAGATGCCCTAGAAAGAAAGTAGCATATACTAGCTGACAAGATTTTTATCCTTTGATCAACATGGTCGCAATGAAGACCAATTCATGCCACAAATAGAGTAACAGAACGTGCTTAACCAAAGTGATCGGCAACCGGAAATCGATTCTTCACCCACTCGAATACTATGTTATCAGATTCTACCACAAAAATAACGTTTATGAGGGTGGAAAATATTTGAAAAGGACAAATTAAAAGCACCCTCATATATAAAAGGAACCCAAGTTTCTCAACCAAAGTGGACAACAAACCAAAAACAAATCAGACGATAACAAAGAACCATGGACTCAGAAGCACTTCCTGTGGACAATGGACGGACCGGACTCATCATATTCACCCCTTAGATATCCACATCTGCAAAACAAAAACATGTTTTAGAGTAAACAATGTTTTAGAGTTCAATATAAAAATGGCATACACCCACAGTGATAATTTTGTGATAAAACAATCACCCTGTTGGAAGGTGCTGAGGGATGCCAAATTGGAGCCTCCAATCCAGACACTGTATTTCCTCTGGTGGTGCTTCACAACCTTAATCTTCATGCTACTTGGAGCCAAGAGGCAGTAATCTCCTTGCTCATCCTATCTTGCAATGCCTGGGAACATTGTGGAGCCACCACTAAGAACAATGTTACCATAAAGATCCTTTCTAATGTCGACATCACACTTCATGATAGAGTTATAGGTGGTTTCATGAATGCCAGGAGATTCCATTCCAATCATGGATGGCTGGAAAAAGAACTTCTGGGCAGCGGAATCTCTTCAGCACCACCATTGTGATAACTTGTCCATCAGGGTAGCTCATAGTTCTTCTCAACAGCTGAACTGGTCTTGGTAGTCTCATCATTCTTGCAACATACATGGCAGGCACATTGAATGTCTCAAACATGATCTGTGTCATTTTCTCTCTGTTAGCTTTGGGATTCAAAGGTGCTTCAGTGAGAAGAATTGGGTGTTCTTCAGGGGAGACACGGAGTTCATTGTAGAAAGTATGATGCCAAATCTTTTCCATGTCATCCCAATTGCTAACAATGCCATGTTCTATTGGGTATTTTAGAGTCAGGATACCCCTCTTAGACTGAGCTTCATCACCAACATATGCATCCTTTTGGCCCATTCCAACCATTACACCAGTATGACGAGGTCGCCCAATAATACTGGGGAACACAGCCCTAGGAGCATCATCACCAGCAAAACCAGCCTGCAAACACCAAGAAAAATATACATCATCGTGTGCACTGCCACTGTAAAAATCATAAGACACAGAATATATGAAACAATTGTCCTTAATTCTAGGCTACTAGCCAAGCACAAGGCAAACAGTCTTGCAAAGCACAAGAAGCACGAATCAACTGGCAAAGTATATTCTATCATAACAAATTCACTAACCTTGACCATTCCAGTTCCATTGTCAACAACAAAGTTTTACGCTTGCTGTCGAAAGCCAAACCAACCCTCCTCGTTTATCTGAGCTTGGGACCGAACATGCAAGGGTGAAAAGTAAGAACAATGTCTCTAATAAATTGTTTGTCTATATACTTTGGAAAAAGAGCGTTAGAAACCCCTTATAGAAACATCTTCATATGCTTTATCAAATGGGGAAAAAGTCCTTGTTATCAGCTTATCGTTGCAGCATTAACAGATTAAGATAGCAAATTGATAAAACGTAGAGCGCCATGATAAAATAGTTGTAGAACACATGGAGTAACAAAGAAAAAGGCCAAAACATTCCCATCCCCAGGCCCTGAAGACAAACGAAGAAGAATAACCGATCTTCAAGATCTGTCACAACCAAAACTAAAGGAGTTCAGAAAGCAATAGGCAAATCGCTATTTCAAGGCACACTAACTCAGATTTCAGTTGAAGACCGCAATGCATTGACTTGGAACCAGTAAAGCACCAGTTACACAAGACCTGGAAAGGATTGGCTGCGTAAACATCCCCGACATGTACAGGAGAAGGAAAGAAGACTAAAGACCTCATAATATTAGCTAGCCATGAGGAACATATGAAACAAAGAGTGTATATGATAAGGCAGAAGAAAAGGCGGCGTTCGTATATGAGACGACCGAAGGGATCGACATTATGCATGCAAGAAATACCCGCATACGAACACATAGAAAAACCGATCACAAGATCAAACTCTAAAAGAACAATAAAAAGCCCCACGATCGAAACTCCACAAACGCAATGGTGTCACTAAAGAACCAAATCGAGCACATCGGGACATGATGAAATATGACTCGACTCCAGATACATATGTCAAGTCCGAGTTATCTGACGGAAGTAACACTTGAAAAGTCGCAAGGCATACTAATAATCAATAAACGATCATGATCTGATCAAGATTTGGTTAACAGCGAAAATATAGAGGATAAAACCCGGTGATCTACCCTGGTTTCTCATCCAAGAGACCGATTCAACATCCAATACCAAATACCACACATTCCCAATCAAAACAAAGACTTCACATAAAAAAACCAAAAATGTTGTGCCACAAAACTCTGAGAAAGGAAACGATCGCTCGATCTGATTAGCAGGGGCTACAATCGAGCTTAAAACGACGAGCAGATCGTACAGGAAATGTACACACTCAGTAAGCAGAAGCATATGCTGATAATGTTCCAAAAGGATAAAGCGCTGGAATGGCTTACCTAGAGAGAGCGGCCGAGCGAGACACCAGAAGAACCCTTATCGTTCAGAGAGAGAGAGTCTCGCTATACGCAGGAAAAGAAAGGGAGGGGCGACGGGGAAGCGCGGCCTTTTAAATACACACACGTTCTTCTCGAATGGCCGAAAGCTAGCGGGGTGGCCTGCTGCCAGCAATATTTTGAACGGGAACGAAATGCGGGCGGGTCAATTTCGTCCCAGCACGAAAAAGGATTGCGCTGGGGCCCGCTTGACAGCTTTCGGCCGTCCCCTCACCGTCCGATCGACGTGGTGGGTCAACTCACCACCGTCCGATATGGGCCCCACGCCAGTGGGGGAAAGGGCGGCATTTTGTCGCCCCCTCCACGTTAGATGGGCGGTCAGCGTGGACGTTTGTGCGCCAAGCCGATGTAGTCGGATCAGCTTGGCTCATATCGCCTGAACTTAGCCGGCTCGGTTTAGTTTAGTCTTCGCCCTTTTCCTCTATATTTTCGGGTCTTAGATTTGTCGACTTGTTGGTCCACCAAATGGACCCGATTTTGCTATGCAACTAATAATTCAGGTCCGATATCTTATAATTGACTACATTACCCACGCGGCAAGGATACGAGACTTGTCCATCTTGATGAGTTAACAAAACATATTAAAGATGAAGTACTTTTGGTGTATGTTATTTGTAGATGACATTGTGTTCGTGGAGGAGTCTAAGAAAAAAGTTAATAGAAAATTAGAACTATGGAGAGAAACATTAGAAAGTAAAGGCTTCCGACTTAGTAGAACAAAGACCAAATATATGGAATGTAAGTTTGATCATTTGGTTAATTCGAAGGACATAGAAATTAAAATTCGCACACATTACATCCCCCTAAAGAAAAGTTTTAAATACCTAGGGTCAATTTTGTAGAGTGATTGAAGAATTGATGGAGATGTTACTCATAGAATTAACGCTGGTTGGTTAAAATTAAGATGCGCATCAAGTATTCTTTGTGATAAGAAGATACCATTAAAGTTAAAAGGTAAATATTACAGAGCAGCAATTAGACCTATCATGTTTTATTATTCTGAGTGTTGAGCAGTTAATCATCAACACGTACAAAAGATGTCTCTGACAAAAATGAAGATGTTGAGATGGATGAGTGGTCATATAAGAAAATATCGTATACATAATGAGGTTACAAACAACAACAACAACAAAGCCTTTTCTCATACTAGACGGGGTCGGCTACATGGATTCTTTGTTTCCACAGATCCCTATCGTGTGCCATGTTAGTAGTTAACTCCCAATAAGCTAGATCATTCTTTATTGTTTCTTTCCAACACTTTTGTGGTCGTCCTCTACCTCTTTTAATACTTTCTAAAATTAGTTTTTCTAACCTTTTTACACGTTCTTCTTGTGATCTTCTTTCTATATGTCCAAACCATCTTAAACGATGTTCTCTCATTTTATCCTCTATTGGTGTCACTCCTAATTTGTTTCTAATAACCTCATTATGTATACGGTCTTTTCTTGTATGACCACTCATCCATCTCAACATCTTCATTTCTGTCACAGACATCTTTTGTACATGTTGATGATTAACTGCCCAACACTCAGAACCATAAAACATGGCAGGCCTAATTGTTGCTCTATAATATTTACCTTTTAACTTTAATGGTATCTTCTTATCACAAAGAATACTTGATGCTCATCTTAATTTTAACCAACCAGCATTAATTTTATGTGTAACATCTTCCTCAATTCTTCCATCACTTTGAATTTCATGTCCTCTAAAGTAATCAAATGATCAAACTTACATTCCATATATTTTGTCTTTGTTCTACTAAGTTGGAGGCCTTTGCTTTCTAATGTTTCTCTCCATAGTTCCAATTTTCTATTAACTTTTTCCTTAGACTCCTCCATACAATGTCATCTGCAAATAACATACACCAAGGTACTTCATCTTGAATATGTTTTGTTAACTCATCCATCACCATTATAAATAAGTATGGACTTAAAGTTGATCCTTGATGTAACCCAATATTAACTTCAAAGAAGTTTGTCGTTCCTTCATGAGTCCTCACACATGTTTTTGCACCATCATACATGTCTCTTATAAGGTTAATATATGTTAATGGAATACCTCTTTTTTCCAAAGTTCTCCAAAGAACCTCCCTCGGTACCTTATCATAAGCTTTTTCTAGATCAATAAATAGCATGTGAAGGCCTTTCTTTCTTACTCTAAAATGTTCCATAAGACTTCTCAAAAGGTGAATTGCTTCAATAGTAGATTTGCCTGACATGAATCCAAATTGGTTCTCTGTTGTATTTGATACTTGTCTTAACCTACGTTCGATAATTCTTTCTCATAATTTCATAGTATGACTCATTAACTTGATACCTCGATAATTCGCACAATTTTGAATGTCTCCCTTGTTCTTATATATGGGTATAAGTGTACTGGCTCTCCATTCCTCGAGCATCTTTTGGTTTTTCCATATTTTATTAAATAGTCTTGTGAGCCAAGTGATTCTTATTTCTCCTAGTATTTTCCAAACTTCTATAGGAATATTATCTGGTCCTACCTATTTACCACCCTTCATATGTTTAAGAGCCTCTTTGACTTCATTCTTTTGAATACGTCGGTAGAAATTGTGGTTTATATAGGCTAAATCTCCTAAACTAATACTAATATCTTTATTTTCATTAAAAAGATTATAAAAATAGTTTTTTCATCTATTTCTTATATCATCGTTTGCCACTAAAAGTTTTTCATCCTCATCTTTTATGCATCTAACATAATTAAGATCTTTAGTTTTCTTATCTCTAACCCTAGCTATCCTAAAAATATCTCTTTCACCCTCTTTTAAGTTGAGTTTTTTATATAAGTCCTCCCAAATCTTAGCTTTTGCTTCACTAACGGCCTTTTTCGCTTCCTTCTTTGCTTTCTTATAAGCTTCTAAAGTTTCACTAGTTTTCTTGGTATAATGTAATTTGTAACATGCCCTCTTTGCCTTGATTTTATTTTGTACTACTTCACTCCACCACCAAGCTTCTTTTTGTGCCGGTACACCTCCCTTAGATACCCCTAACACATCTTTCGCCACTTTCCTAATATGTATAGCCATATTGTTCTACATATCACAGGGTGTGCCAACATAATTCCAAATATCTCCTTGAAGGACTTTCTGTTTAAATATATCTTCTTTCTCGCTTTTGAGGTTCCACCATTTAGTCCGAATAGCTCGATGCACTCTTTTCTTCTTTATCCATTTTTTTATTTGTAAATTCATAACTAAAAGTCGATGTTGGGCGGTTAAGCTTTCTCTTGGAATTACCTTACAATTTTTACAACACGCTCTATCTTTTTTTCTACAAATAAAGTAATCAATTTGTGTTTATGATAAGCTACTCTTATAAGTAATTAAATGTTCATCTCGTTTTTTGAAGATTGTATTGACTATAAAGAGATCAAATGCCATAGCAAAATTTAAAATCTCCCTACCTTCCTCGTTTATATCCCCAAAACCAAAGTTTCCATGAATCCCTTGATATCCTAATGCCTCTTTACCGACATGTCCATTTAAATCTCCTCCTAAACAAATCATCTCCCTTTGTGGAATCTTTTGAAACACCTTATCTAACTCTTTCCAAAAAACTATCTTTATACTATCTTCTAGTCCTACTTGGGGTGCGTAAGCACAAACTATATTCAAAACCTCTGCTCCTAACACTAATTTCAACCTTATGATTCGGTCACCATATCGTTGTATGTCTACTACACTCTCCTTTAAATCTTTATTTATGATAATACCAACTCCGTTTCGAGCATTTTCTTTACCTAAGTACCATAATTTAAAACTTATATCCTCTATCTCCTTTGCTTTTTCTCCAACCCATTTTGTCTCTTGTAAACATAGAATATGAATCTTTCTCCGAATCATAATATCTACCACCTCCATTAGCTTACCGGATAATGTTCTGATATTCCAAGAACCAATACGAATCTTATTATTTAGGACTAGCTTCCTTACCCCCCGCATCCGTCCATAATCAAAATGTGGAGACCCTCTCCGAAATTTTTTTACTACATTCGGGCAGCAATGTAACAGGACTAACTTCTTTACCCACACCCGTCCATGATATGGGAATCCTCTCTGTAATTGATTCACTACATTCGGACGAAAATGTAGTAGCCCTTGCTTACTTCTTACTGCATTCGGGCTCTGCAGCATGTCGCTAGGCGGGGACGCCCTAAAGCAATGCTCATAATTTTTGCAATCCATGTTATAAAAATCCGATGAAATTTTACGTTGGATATCGAAAGCCTAACACAACCCTCCTCCTTTATCCGGACTTGGGACTGGCAATGCAAGGGTGATCCCTTACATAATGAGGTTATTATAAATAAATTATGTGTAACACCAATAGAGGATAAAATGAGAGAATGGCGTTTAAGGAAGTTTAGATATATAGAAAGAAGATAAAAAGAACGGTTAAGAAGATATGAAAAACTAGATTTTGAAAGTACTAAAAGAGGTAGAGGACGACCACAAAAGTGTTAAAAAGAAATAATAAAGAATGATGTAGCTTATTGTGAGTTAATTGCTAACATGATACATGATAGGACTTTGTGGAAACAAATAATCCATGTAGCCGACCAAGTCTACAATGAGAAAAGGCTTAGTAGTTGTTGTTGTTGTTGATATATAAAAAGAAAGAGAGTGAGTGATTAGATGTTTTCCATCTCCATGCTATGAGTTAAGCCTTTTTAGGATATAAATATAATAACAGTGTCTTTCATTCTTTTTTAAAAAGTTTTATATTTTTAAATTATAATTATATTATAAAAAAATTTAATAAATATAATCGAGCATGTGAGGACTCAGTTTTTTTATATATACACCCACTCAGTTTTTGTCTTCTGCCCGCCTGCATCCATTAAGAAAAGGAGAAATTAAACCCGTACACACCCCATTAAGATTCGGGTGGCTGGTATAGGTATATCCTTGGACCCAGATAATGGTATGCATTAAGGTTTTGTTTTTTAAAGGTTAAACCTTCAAAGCTTGTACTGTCATTTATCCAACCTTGTGGACATGTCTTACACCTTGAGGAACCTTTCTCTCATTGATCCCAAAGAATTAGATGATAAACAATTCAAAAGAGGTTATAAGAAAACTTGAAATTGTCGTTATAGAACAATTTGATTTGATTGTGCTTTTTTCGAGTTAAATGCATATAAGATACAAGATTGAGTTCAACAACGACTAATAATTTATTTACCCGACCCTATTTAGTGTGGGAGAAGGTTTGGTTTTGGTTCCCGTCGTGCGCATGAGCCGATCCAAGTAGTCCTGCAAGCTGAGTCTTTCAACGAGCCAATGAGGTTTTGTGGCCATACTTTCTGGGCTTTCTTTGCCAGCTTACAGGATTCTTTTCTCGAGCTCCTTTTCTACTTTCATGGAAGCACGACTCTACTTTTATATAATATAACGGGCTTTCTCTGCTAGAATATTATGTTTAGTCAATTTCATGCTTAGAGAGCCTTAGAAGTGTAAATGGATTCGGGTTAACAGGTCTGACCCGACCTACCATTAATGGGGCATTAAGTTGGATAAGCTAAACAGGTTCGGAACAGAAAACGGAGCAGAAACGCTAACCCGAACTGGATTCAAGACAGTAATTGCCGAGGGGTAAGTCACGTCAAATTCGGGTCAAAGCACACATACCCAGTATCCTCTATATGCTCCACACTGGACACGAATCGAGTCCGATTAAAAATGGTTGGTTGGTTGTGGATTAGGGCTGGTAAACGAGCCTTTCAATCGGATCTGGGTTGCGTGTATTTGGCTCGTCCCTGATATGAGCTAGCTTGTGTTTGTAAATTCTGAAAGGATTGTGCTCGAAAGTGTTTGTGAGTTGTTTGTTACTTCATAACAAGCCAAGTTGGAACCCGTTTGAACTCATTCGTGCTTGTTTGAACTTGTTAATGTTTTATTTTCTCATGTTCGAAACAATATCTTAATATTGCCTATATATATGTATATGAAGAGAGAGATAGTTGAAAATGCATAATGTCTTTAGGTGCATAGTCTTACATAAACATTTCTACCATTCGATTTTGGAGATAAAGAGTTGATCAGGTGATAACAAAAGGGTACTTAATAGATATGATATATTAAATACAAAAGTATAATGATACTTTGAATTAAAATTATCAATTAATTATGTTAAATCAATCATCCATAATGTTAATCGAATGGTAAAAATATTTATACAAAATTATGCATGGAAAGACATTATTCATCTACCACTAACTTTTTTTTTCTCTCCTTCTCTTTATGTATATATATATATATATATATATATATATATATATATATATGGGGAGGGGGGTTGAACTCGTGAAGGTTGTTTATGATCAATCATCTGAGAAAAAGAGAGTCGAAGCCCCTTTTGTAATATTGGTATACTTAAGAACAGCAAAATATGAGTTTTAAAGTGCATTATGCAATTGAAATAAGATGCAGTTTATAATAATATAAATAAACAAGTAATAAATGCTCATAGGCCTTAAGAAAATTTAATGCATTTAATTTTATGATAATCGGGGTTTGCATTGGTTTTATTATTTCACATGAATATCACCTAATTCCTATTGTACACAGTCATAATCGGCTATTGTATTAGGCACATAATTGGGCATCATTGATTATAATACTAAATGCAAGCAGAACACGTAAGATAGTAGACAAAATTGTCCTGGTGAATCCAGCAGGAGAGGCGCAAGGAATCACGACTCTGCTGGCTGGTGGATCGATAACAATGAACCTTCAGTCATTAAAAAGGTTAAAAGTAACCGAAATTGACCATTTTGTTCACTCATAAAATAAAAATAAAGTGCATTCAGCTTGGCATATATATATATATATATATATATATATGTGTGTGTGTGTATATATATATATATATATATGTGAAAATCAGATGATGCCCAACACTAACAAGCCTACTTTAGGCCTATTTATTGTTTTTTGGTGGTACAAGTGTAATTTAAATTTTTTAAAAGTTTTTCAAAAAGATACGTAAAAAATAATAGTTGAACAAAAATAACAGTGTGGGCATGATTCAATCACTCTCTCTTTATATATATATATATATATATATATATATATATATATATATATATATAGAGAGAGAGAGAGAGAGAGAGAGAGAGAGAGAGACTCGTTGGTATATCTTCACAATGTGTTGTCCCCCTGAGGGCATGAGGAGGGTAATAAGGTTTCACTTTTTATTGTTTATAAACACCTCTTTAAAAATTTGAAGGACAATCTATGTCTCGAAAGTAACGGAAAAACATGAGAACACACCATCATGCACACACACACACACACACACACACATATATATATATATATATATAGAGAGAGAGAGAGAGTGATTGGACCTTGCAAGAACTTAATATAAACCCACCCTAAAGCTGATAACATATGCATATTCATGCCAGCAATCAACCTTTGGGGGCATAATATAATAAGCGTATCCATTATATTCTTTTAAATACTCCTAAACCTTTCTAAATGATATTTAAGTTGAGGGCAACATACATGAGAAAGAAGAGGAGAATTTGTATTATAGGGGAGCAATCAGGTTAACCATCATCAACACAATTTCGTTGTCGCCACACTCATCTCTCTCTTTGCAACAACCTTCAAGCCTGTCCTTATGCCGCTCTTGTCTTCTCCCCCCCCACCGGGTTCACATCTCTTCGTGAGATCCATGGACGAGCTTTGACGTCTATATTTTTTACCAATGATGAAGTGCAGAACGCTTTGATAGACATGCACGCGGAATGTGGAGGGTTGGGTCTTTCTCGACTTGTGTTTGATGAAATGCCCCACCGAGATGTGGTTCTTGAATGCCATTAAGAGTGGGCATGTCAGAACACATGATATGTTTGATGCCAACGAATTTTTTGATCGATTTCATATTAGAAATGTCATTTCTTGAGATCAAAGGATCTTTGGTATTGTAAAGTAGGAGGATTTGTGTAAAGCAGGTACTAACCAGGAGGACTCAATTTGAGTGCAAGGATTAAACAGTTGCCTCTGAACAGGTACTTACCAGTTTCTTTCAGTCGTCACAAATATCAATAGCAGATGCGTCATCCTTGCCAATGTCATCTTTTTGTTGTGTGCATGCGCGTGAGTGGGCTTGTATGATACCACCATCTTGCAGGATTTTACTTAAGCAACAGTTCATTGACATCAATGGAACTGAGGAAAGAAACTTGTAAGTCTGACCGAGTTTCAGGCTTTTAACATTCAAAATATAGATTCATAATGTCTACCGTGATTAGCAAGTTTTCTGAATGCAGAACAAGTTAAGTTTCCTGGGGGGCCTTTATGCGGTACTGTTACCCTGCTGTTGTTGCCATTGAAGTGGAGTGACGGCTTTTGTAATGGACAACGCATGAATTTGCTTCAGCTCTTCTGCAAGTGCCGAATTCACCAATCTGTGCCTCTCCAGAAGCCGTTTTCCTTCGAATTGCTCAGAGACGATCTCCACAGAAAAGCTTGCACCACACCTGGTAATGCCAACATTTCACTAAAATCGATAGAGAAAGGAAACCAGACATGAAGATGATAGAGTTCCTTGGTTGTGATCTTACCCTCCAGAGGTGTCAATGACTACCTGTTCAAAGAGGAAAAGAAAGGTCATTAAGCATACCACCAACTTATTCTAAGATTGAGAACTTTCTATATATGAAACCAAAAGAAATTGATCCACAGAAGAACGCATACCAAAATACTTAAAAAGCTAATTATATTAAAGGATTCTTGTCCAAGTCTGACAAATGGAACAAGTCATTTAACAAGGTAACCGGACTACCCACGTTCTTATTGGATCATTTCCAGCACCTATTTCCAAGCAAACTTGTAGCGGAGTAGTTCGGAAACAGTGATTTGCATGAGAAGTTGAGAACTTTCATTTAGATGGTCAAACAAATTTACTTGAGCGAAAGGTTAAGAAGTAATTGTGTGGAGCCTTTTTTTGGGCTCGAAGCAGCAGAACAGTCATTGGATGAAAAAAATAATGCACTTGATTATACTAAGAGAAGACGGATAGATAGCTTTCACTGGGATCATGTCATTATGAGTAGATCTCATAGATTAAGAGCAACTGACAAATCAATCTATATGTGTCTCTTATAAGCGCTTTCCTCTAGAATCCGGTATGGTCACATCATCATAGCCTCATCAGCACACTAGCTTGACTACAGGAAACCCGTGCATCAGTGCTTTTGATCTAACAGAAAAGGCACAAAACATGAGTGCGTCTCCAAGAAGATGATAGATGCACCCCTTGTAGATCATAATTATTTTTAAAGGATATATAACCAATATTATTGATCTTGAATCGTATCACTTTTTAACATGAAATTAGCTAAACTGGATCAGCAAACTTTGACATAAAAACTACAGGAAATATGAAAACAAATTTAAATAAATTAAAAAAAGGGGAAACAGGCTGAATCAGTTCCCCCAATAAATGGTTCTCCGGGTAGGTTGCAACCATCAAGTTCATGCTGGTTTGATTCAATTCTAACAACAATTACAACACTTTGCTAACAATAGCATTTGTACTCCCAACAGAACGTACTGCTCAAACGGTGTCTAAATTCAACCTTGTAGACCACATATATGGGTGGCCATTAAAGGTTGGCAAAAAATTCTCCTACCAATGTACCTCAGATTCTCAATCAGATAACTGAACCACGCTCACCCACCTTCCGATGAGCATATATGGTGGATTGCAATAAGGGTCACATTGAAAGTCTCGCATGTAATCCAAATAGAGCTTAGAAGAACCTGGTAGCCCCTGAGTTCTGAGGCCTTCTTTTACTAATTCCAAAGGCCTTAGACCAAACAGATGCAATTTATGAATCAATCCCTTCCATGTGATGCCATCGAACATCATACTTGGAAGAGACACCTTCCTTGTGACTTATTAAGTACAACCGCAAGAATCCCATTTCTGTTTCCCACAAATACACTCTCCTATTACTTCTCAAGATTACCAAATCCCTGCCGAAGCCTGAGAAATTTAAAGGTTTCAATTTCTCATGGGGATTCCAGCACCGTTATTTAGAAAAGGAGAAGGTTTTGTCACTATATATTGGCCACTTTATACATGCACACAGAATGAACTCATCAGCATCTTCAATTTTACCAAGAAAGCGCTTCAATCAATCTCAAAAGATCAATTTTAGAAAGAAGATTCCATGGATCATTTGCAAGAATATCACTTACAAATAGAGTTAGTCACGCAGAAATGACCAAATTAAGATACCCAATAGAAAAAAGAACATAGAGAGAAGGAAAAAGAGAAACTGATCCGTGTGATTATTCACAAGAAATACTAACCGTGCAAGCGAACAACTCTTGAAGGAGGTGATTATACGTTGAATACGATTGATTACGACATCGAAAAACGAAGAAGAACGAGAACCAATTTGGGATATCAAGCATCGTTTCAATGAAAAAAATTTAAATAACGAAAACAAAAATAACAACAAAAAGTCAGAGAACAGTGAAACTAACCAAGTGAGAAGGCTTCAGCTTGAAGTTCAAGGCAGATTCCACCTCCTCTTTCGTGACACTCATATCTCTCTCTCTTTCTCTCTCTCTCTCTCTCGCAGAGGTCAGAGCTCGGAACCACAAACCACCCCTCCAAAATAAAAGAGCGGGTCAGAACGTGAAAACTGGGGAGGCTTTTGGGAGAGTTGGATATCGAGGCACACCTAGGGATGGCAACGGGCGTGAGGGTTCACTTCATACACTCCATCCCGCCCCCACGTCCTGACATTAAACCCGCACTCGTTTCTCATATTTTTTTTAATTACAATCCGGCTATGTTCCGTCTCGCTCTACTTAACCTATAAAAATAAGTTAGAAAAAACATATTTAATATTTAATATTCTATACGATATATAACTTTATAATGGTATTTTTTATTAACAAATACCGATTACCATTACCGATTATATATGGATTCAGAATCGCATCCAAATTCCAACATGAAAGTCTGAAGCAGGACCAAGGCCTGCAATTTCGTGTGTTATATACCAGCAATTTCGTGTTGGATTTTAATTGGGTATAGTTACAAATACCAAAACCAACCAGACAAGTTCGAATTTCATGCGCATATATCAGATATATCAATATATTTAAATAAAATTGTATGTTGAACCATACTCAGAATGTTAGCTCAGCGGTAGGGCACCATTGTTGATGGTGGGGAGTTCGACTCCCAGAGGATGCATCTGTTGGGTGTGTGTGTTAGGCTTCGGCCTCCTCTTGTAACAAAAAAAATGTTGAACCAAGTTTATCGGAAAAAAGACTTTAACTCAAGGATATAAGGCAAGGTGATGATCTCTTAAATAAAGCTTCTTCCCCCAATTTTATGTTGATTTTCTATTGCCCATAATGCAACGCACGTCGGTGACAGAGACCCTCATCTTAATCTCTAATGCCCGCAAAGGGTTAGCTCATTTGGCAGTGTTCTTTAACACACTACTTTGGCGATGATTTCCATTCCCCGGGTATGCATGCGTGTGTGTGTAAGCTTCAGCCTTCCATTTCACATAGAAGAAGGTGAAATGCGAGGACTTTCCTTTGAAGGCTGAAGTTTTTCACAAGAGGAGGCCCAAACCTAACACACATGCATCCTCTGAGAGTCAAACTCCCCACCAGAAGCAACGGTGCTAGATGTGTCTAAAGTATCATGGGGAGGCCGAGGCAATCGACATGCCCCCCGTATCCAAGCCGCAACCTTCAACTTGTGACCCCCTAGCCAGGTGAGTTATTGCTCTTCCTGCTACCAGCAGGATCATTTTGCTGCTCATATTCGCATGAAAAAAAAACTTGTGATCAATGAATTAAACCAAGCAATGCCATCAGACACACGTTAATTAACATCATTATTATACATATTAGATTGTTGATCAAGGCTGGCAAATTCTCATGTTTAAATGGAAACCCATAATATATTAAAGAAAAAGCTCAATTTCGTTAGAAATTATTCAACTTTGGCACATTTACATATCTATGCAATGAAGTTATTTGAGAAATAAAGGCTTGCTTTTAGTTTTCCCCCCATCATCGATAAGAGGATAGTCTTCAAAGTTCCGTTAAAATGAGAATTCAATAATATTTTTCCAAAAGTGGTTCCCCAGGGAGGAGTATGTGAATTTTCTTATTTTCAAATACAAATCAGATTATGAGAACAAGATCTAAACATGCATATGCATGCACAAGAATCTACGTTTAAAATGGTGAGACCTTCACAAGATGCTCACGCTTCAATCCATCGCAATGTACTCAAGGATGTCTTCAAAAGAATAACATGCTTTCGGCAGGAAAAAGTCCAAATCTGTAATTGAAGAAAAATCTCTTGGGGAACAGCTATAGGCCTCATAAATTTTCTTAGCAGATGAAGAATGATCTTAAAATTAAAAAGCAACATGAGTATTCGTGCTTGGCTTGGTTGAGTAATGTGAATGTTCAAAGAGTATGTAATCTGTTCATTCAGCTCGTGTACCCACCCTAACTTATGACATATCTTAAAGAGACTTCAGACTTCATCTCCGAAGAGAAACCAAACAATTTTCAAAAACAAAATTCTCTACAAAAATTACATTTGAAAATGCTAACATTAGACAAGAAAGCATTATTGCCAAAATCCAGATGAGTGAATATTAACATGGGGCAATAAGTCTAAAGCCTCTAATTACTGTATCCTTGACTTCTCGATGCAAAAGAACAAAAGAAGGATCAGCCATCCATCACCGAAAGGTCCAGTTGCAAGTTGCATTTGTCGAGACACCAGATCCTCCGACAACCAAACCTCAAACTGTTGCAACCTGCATTAACCAACAAAGTAAGCAAGGCCTTCCATAAATATAAGATGGTAATTTGTGAATGACAACCTACTATGGTATTCCATATCAACTAGTGTGATAAGAAACTAAAGAACAGAAAGAACCGCATTTTTGAGTAAAGGAGATAAAAACAAGCGCAAGGGAAGTTTTTCAAGTAGCATTATTGGTGCCATGCAGAAGCAAAATTATAAGAGTATTGATCAACCACTTACCATGCTTAGACTGATCAAATTTAGCATCTATTCGTGTTTCCCAATATGGTAAAAAGCAAAAGAAAATCCCAACAGGAACCGATGTTTCATGAGTATGCTGCTGATTTTTGCTTCCTCCAGGTCTCAAAAGAATGAACTCTCCAGCTCTCAAAATGAACCAAGGAAAAATTTGAACAAATAAAACTGTTCATAACTCACCGAGATTGACTTAGATAATGTCATCATCTACATTATGGTTTCCCATAATCGTCTCACCCGATTGTCATAAGTCCCAACCGAGCCATCACCATGTTTGTCTCGACGGTCTTCCGAATTATCTTCCTTTTTCTTGTCATGATCCTTTTTATTGGACGATTTCTTCCTATCATCTCTTCGGTGATTATCAATAAGTCATCCTACCCCCGTGGTAGTGAAGCATTGAGCTCTTTTTCTGCCAAGGTTGTAACCTATTGAGAAACTTGAAAGCATATCTTCTAGAGTCATGGTCCATATGTGTAGCATTAAGCATCAACATTTGATATCCTTTGATGTAGGTCTGGATGGGTCCACAGTATATCAGCTCATCAAGCTTTCATTTGGCAATGACCTCAGTGTTGTGTGGAAGGAAATGATATTGAATACCCCATTTGAATTTGTCCCAAGTACGAATATGACATTGTCCCTCTACAGCATCATCCACCATACGACGCCACCACAATATGGCATCGTCTTCCATGAACATTACAACATCGGCTAGCTTGAGCTCATCGTCCTCATAGTCGCTAGCTTTTAAGTATAGTTTCATATGATAAATGAGGTTTTTTAGCACCTATACATCACGACCACTAGCAAATGTCTTACGTTCGTGAACCTTGATGTGTCATAGTCGCTCCGCTCCCCGCTATTCTCTTAGCTATTGCCATTATTCAATTGTCTCTCACTCCTTCTAGTCGAGTTAGCATCTAAGCTTGAGAGTACTCCGAATTTGCTTTTCCAAGAGACCCGTAACAATTCTTTCATCAAGTTTTAGCATACGGGTCAACAATGCAGCTTATGTCTGATAGAGGTACTCCATGCATTCAAAACGTTGAATAGTGAGTTCGTGGTTGTTCTCTCAAACTTTCATGCACTCGTTGAGATCCTGTATGTTGGAATGAATTTCTCCTGTTAACTAGTCAAAACCTTCTACAATAGTGCAACAACAATGTCCAAGTGAGCTACCAGCTTTTCGAGCCTGGTAAGCTGCACGTCAACATCAGGCAAGAATCTTGATAGAGTCTCAATAGGGTCGACAACTGGTATGACTTTTGACTTTCTCTTTCTATAACAAACAGGGTCGCCAAACATCTTAGTATTGTGGCCATGGTGTCAATGTGGCAATGTTAACAGGGGTGAGTTACCTTTCTCGTTATCAATATGAAGGGGATGAGTCATGCACCTACTCGCTGATACTCTAAGTCGAATCGACTTCGATACTAAAGTTGTGATGATTGAGAAGGTCAATTGAAAGTAATAATAAGGAAACTTAAGAATAAATAAGAAAGTAAAGTAAGATGGTATTGATAGCGAAGAAAGTTGCATGGCCCGCAACACTTACAACTTAGATGCAAAACTCTTATTAAGCACGAAAGCAAAAGGTGCCCCTACAGTAGGGCCCTGTCCTAATGCACTAAAGTTGTCGGGTAGTTCCCACGCAGGGGCTTGGTTACACAACCATATGTAAGAGTCCAGGATCGAAGAGTCACACTAAGATGAAGATATGCTTAAAACTAAATCCAAAATATTACATATAATCATCCTTCCTACCAAATATGCATTTTACTTTGTCCAATCTACCAATAATAGAAAGCAATAGTATATAAGAAATATTTCTTCCTACGAAATATCCTTCAACGAGGATAATGAAAAATCCATGCATTCCATTGGAACTGCTTGGCCGTTACATGACTTAATTTCTTGGCAGATACATTACTTCTATTGAACTATTAAGCATCATCTCTCATTTTGGCATTTTCAAGAAATCTTGACTGCACATGTACAAAGAAAATACCTTCTGACAGACTAACACCAGGCAAGGCTTAAGCATTAGAAGTTCAGAGATCACTTCGAAAGACATATCTATATCAAATGGAGGAGCATTCCATTTCCACTATTCAATTATTCTAAAGTGAAAAAGAATCAACGCGATAAACAAGGGGCGAATGCACGAAGGGAATGAAACTTTAAGAATTTGTTTGATTTCCTAGACCTTAAAGGCCTAATCAATGAAAAACCAAAGAAGAGGACGCTCATTGTACTCGCCGGAGACCCAAGAGTGGATTTCGGTAGCAGGTGGAGGTGTGGGAGCTAGCGGATGCATGGCAAACGTGATCGTGGTACAGGGAGAGAAATGGGCTGGAGAGAGAGAGAGAGAGAGAGAGAGAGAGAGAGAGAGAGAGACCCTCCATGACAGTGAGCATGATTTTCCCTTTTGACAGTTTTGTTTTTCAAAATCTAAAACATGGTCAAAAACATTGCAAATATACGCTTTTAACGTGCCAACACGCGATTTTGCCAGCTTTATGGAATATAATGATGAGTTCACTGGTTGACACCTTCAAAATCGCAAAAACATGAAATGTAATGACGAGTTCACTTATTTGTGAGGCCTTCTTGTACTAAATCCAAAGACCTTAGACCAAACGCAAGAAATTTAACAATGAAGCCCTTCCACATGATGCGATCAAACATCATACTTGGAAGAGACAGATGAGCCTTTCTGGTGATTTATTAAGTACAATTCACAAGAATCCCATTCCTTTTACCCACAAATACGCTCTTCTATTACTTCTCAAGATTACCAAATTTCTGAACTCCAGGGAATTCCGATACCGCTATTTAGAAAAGGAAAAGGTTTGGTCACCACATGTTGACAAAAACAAAATGGACTCATCAGGATCTTCAATTTTACCAAGAAATAGCGCTTCAGTCAATCTCAGAAAGATCAGTTAAGGACAAAAGATGCTATGGATCGTTTGCAGGAGTATCACTTACAAATAGAGTTGGTGATGCATAAATGCCCAAAATAAGATACACACAATCACAATCTCCCAATAGAAAAAAGACTACATAGAGAAGGAAAAAGGAAGAAAATGATGCGTGTGATTGTACCAACAAGCAAACAGCCATTGAAGAAGGTGAATATATGTCGAATACGATGGATTGTGACATCAGAAAACGAAGAAAAACGACAACCAATTCGGGTTATCAAGCATGCTTCAATGGAAAAATATTAAATAACGAAAACAAAAATGGCAACGAAAAATCAAAGAACGAAGAAACTAACCAAGTAAGAAGGCTTCAGTTCATAAGTGAGAAGGCTTCAGCTCAGAGTTAAAGGCAGATTCCACCCCTTCTTTAGTGACACCCGTCACACTCACTCTCTTTGCCAAGTCAAACTCAAAGCTTCAAAACCCTTGAAAATACGTCTGTTGAAAAATGTGGGCAGTGTATTATAAAATCGAATATCACAAACGAGTAAGTGAAGAAAAAATATGGAGATCGGAGGAGGAGGCAGGCCCTCCAACGAAGGTTGTGCCCCTCTCTCTCTTTCTTAATCTTAGTCTTTTAAACCTAATAAAAGAAGTTAAACCCTTATATAATGAGTTGTTAAAGATGAAATGAACAAAATGTTCTTAGTACTACGGGCAATTATAATAATATTAAAATATCAAAAATTACAAAAATAACACTAAAAACCACATATATTCATATTCTTCAACAATTGCTACTGGTGGAGGAGTTAACTCTTTGAGGATGTTGGTGTGGCTTCGGCCCCCTCTTGTAACATAAAAATCCTTCAAAATAGCAAGAGTGTTAGCTCAACTTCAAAACACATTCCAGTGGAAAGTTCGACTTTCATAGGGTGCATGAGTGGGTGGGTGCGCCATTGTTGCTAGTGAAAAGTTTGACTCCCAAAGGATGCATGTGTTAGTGTTGGCTTCAGCCTCCTCTTGTAACAAAAAAAGTGGGTCACAATGTGAGAAGGAGAGGCTTTTTGGGTTCTTAGAGTTGGACATGGAGCCAGACCAGACCGGGATGCACATGGGCCCAACAGACCCAACCCCTTGACCGCCCTGCAGAACCTACCTAAAAGCCAAACCTAGCCCCACATTGGGTTCCCACTGGATTCACGTCTTGTTGCAGGGTGGCTCCTTGGCAAGGCCACAAAGGCAATGAGGTTAGCCCCTGAATTTGAGCTTCTTATAGTATCCATTTTGTAGACTCCAAATTTATACAAGAAAACTTGTATCACCCAATTTTGTAGGCTATAATATATATATATATATATTGGTTACAAGAGAGGAGGCCGAAGATAACCACACCCACACATGCACCTTTTGGGAGTCGAACTCTCCACTAGGAACAACGATGCTAGAGCGCCGTGCCGCTGAGCTAATGCTCTAGGTGCATAGGCCCCAAATATTTGACTTACAGTTTTAGGCCTAAATTCAGAAATAGGCTGTAGACCTCAACTTGGATAGCCACCCCTGTTTTGTTGATTGAGTTCATGCAAGTTCGATTCAGGTAGGTTACATCTTACTGAGTGTATATGGGTTAGGAGTCATATCCAAACTCCTACATACCAAGGCCGGCTTATAGCCACTGGGGCTCGTCAATGTTCCAGGTCGTGTTCGTGTCAGAAACTCATTAAGCCTAATACAACCTGATTTTTCTCTTTGTTACTTTTGGCCGAATGAACACTGAACTTTTTGGGTTATGTCGGTTTTGAGTGTCATATACCAGGTTCATGTTGGATATTAATTAGATATATTTACAAATATTAAATCCATGTAGACAAGTTGGAATTTCATGGGCACATATCAGATATATCATTATGTTTGTAACCAAATTCTATGCCTGAACCAAGTTTCTGAGGAAAAAAGGCTTTACTCGAGGATATAAACCATCACAAAAGTGATGCTCTTGAAGCCTTTTACACCAATTTTGTGTTGATTTTCCTACCGCCCATAATGCAAAGCAGGTCAGTGATAGGAGGCCCTCATCTTGGTTTCATAACTACACTTTCAAGCTGCACAGCAAAGGTCTAGCTCATCTGGCAGGGTACTCTAATTCACCACTCAGGTGATTCCCAGGGCATGCATGTGCCTGTAAGGCTTTGGCCTCGATTTCTCTTTTCCTCATGCTACCAACATTTTTTTCTGGGTTGTGCTACCCGGTACCATAAGGAAGCCATATGCATTAGCTGCGTATCGAACTCAAGACATTCACATTGAGTCGACCCCTTAGCCAGGTGAGCTGTTGCTCCAGCTACCGACAGGATCTTTTTGCTACTCAACTTCGAAGGGAAAAAGAACTTGTAATCAATGAAATAAGCTACACAATTCCATTCAAGATGGGTTAATTGGCATCATTATTGTACGTATCATGTTCTTGATCAAGATTGACAAATTGTCTTGTTTGAGTGGTCATCCATAATATATTTAAAAAAACTCAGTTTCATTAGGAATTAATCAATTTTGGTACGATTATACATCTGTGTAACAAAGTCATTTAGAGAAAGAATTCGTGTGGCACCATTGAAAGATAAAACATGATATTGATGTTTTCAGTTAACTACGAATATTCATACACAAAATCGAACCCTATACTTAGGGAGTGACTAAGAACCCATATAGACAACTCCTCTTAGTGAGAAGAAAGGCTTGGTTTTGGTTGGCATATTTTTCACGTCATCGATAAGAAGACACTCTCTCAAGGTTCAGTTAAAATGAGAATTCAATTCTCTTTTTCCAAAAGAATTGGTTCCCCAAGTGAACAGAGATTGGTTCCGCAATGATAGTCGTCCCTATTCGTTGCTAGACTAGCAAGACGAACAGAGATTTAGAATTCATACCAAAGGAGAAATCAAACAATTTTCCCCAAAACAAAATCCTTCAAAAATTAAACTTTGAAATACTAGCATTAGACAAGAAAACATTATACCAGCATCCAGATGAGTAAATATTAACATGGGGTAATAAGTCTCGACTTTTCGAAACAAAAGGACTAAAGGAAGATCAGCCATCCATCCCCAAAAGTGACATTGCAAGTTTCATTTGTCGAGACACCACAGATCCTCCGACAACCACAAACTCAGAGAGTTGCAACCTGCATTAGCGACCAAAGTGAGCTACAAAAGCCAGCCATAAATATCAGATGGTAATTTGTGAATGCCAACTTATTATGGTATCCCATATCAACCAGTGTGATAGAAAGCGAAGAACAGAAATAACCATATTTTTGAGTAAACGAGATTAACAAGCTCAAGGAAGTTTTTGGAGTAGCATAGACATGATACTAGTGCTATGTAGAAGCAAAAAACAAAAAATGTTTATCAAAAACACTTATCATGCTTAGAATGATCAATATTTGGTCTATTTGTGCTCCCCAATATGCTAAAAAGCAAAAGAAGATCCCAATAGGAACCGATGCTTCCTCCAGATCTCAAATATGAACACTCCATATCTCACAAATATGAACCAAGGAACAACTTGAACAAATCAAACCATTCATGACTCACCACAAGATTGACTTAAATAACAGCATCATCTATAGTAAGGTTTCCCATAATCGTCTCGCCTCTGATGCTGAAATTCACCATACATATCTTGAGGCCTGGGAGCTGAATAATTATCTGAATATAGGTACCTGCTTCTTGAATCAGCCTGCATATTGTTTAAATAGGGAGAAGCACCAGCAATTCGCTCATATTCAGGGAAACTAGCACGGGGATAAGATGAATAACTTGATTCTGGCATATGCTGGCGTGCTTCCTGCCGTCTTTGGAGATCAGCACGCAGAAATTCATCCCATTGTTTAGCATGGGCTGCTCTAAGCACAGCCAGCTTCTTCATATAGGCATCCCTAAGTTCGTTGATGGACTGCAACCATAACAAAATACGAATTAGACAACCTGAAAGGATTCTTCAAAAGCTACGGCTGCTACAATCAGATATGCAGCATTCTCGATTCTTAATAGGGAGGAACAAAGTAGGATATACAGAACAGGAGCTTTTTCGCTGAGAACAGAAGTTTAACCCATTAGATGCAAAATCATATGTCTTGGAAGCAAAGAGTTGAGCAAAACCAAATGTTGAAAGGCAGCCTTTGGTCAAGAATTAGCAAAGCCCCAAGAAAGCAATAGAAGACACCATTCATAGTAAACTCTGGCAGAAGTTAGACATTGACAGCCAGGCACTTCTCCAAATGTCTGAAAACAACCAGGAAAACTTAGAAATGACCAGATAGCTTCAAATCATTATGGACTTGGGAAAAGGCTGGATAAACAAATTCAACCGAAAGTTGTTTTTTCTGTAACCTTGTAGAAAGATGCATATCCTAAATAATGTAAGTGTGTGCTCACATATCGAAAAACTAATGATTTTGAACGGACAGATTGACCCACATGGCTAGAAGCCTAGAAATGCATCACTACATGTATGCATTGGGAAACTCAGCTTTCAACAAATTGGTATGCATGTATGAACTAAACGCATCAATTTAAAATGCACATAGATCATAAGCTGAGTTTGTACAAATCATCAGTCTGCACTCTGCAGGACAATGACCAAGTCAGCCCAAAGGGACTCCACTAAATTGCATTGCTATGAGGTATGAAGTAAAACACTTGCAACCCATGAAATGACATGCCGATGCAGTGCTTTGCTGCCCAAGTCAAGAAAGAAGCAACTTTAGTGTGAAACAGCTTACCCGAAGGCACAATTCGTACCGAAAACAGGACAAACAGGGCCAGTCAATAATGAAAACAACAAACAATGATATCAGGCATAAACTTACTAGGTGGTGATGTAAGACAAAGTGCAAAGACAAACTATAGTAGAAATTTCCAATGTATCATATAAGGGGAAAAACAAACCTCATGATTCTTGTGTCTTTCTTCTTCTTCTTCCTTATCTCGCTGTCTTGCCAATTCCATTGCCTCTCTCCTGTACTCCATATCTAACTCCTCAAAATTCTGCGGAAAGGCCTGGAATTCATATGGATGATTGGAGTGGATATCTGCACCACGTCCATCTACATCCCAATTACCTGCCCTGTGCATCGCAGTGTTCTGTTTATGGCCATCATAGACACTAAATCCATCACTTTGGTAACCGAAACGCCGGGGAGATCTTGATCGTCCACTAGATCCATCATTATCAAATGCTTCACGAAATGAAGATTTTGTCAAAGGTGAATAGCAATGTCGTTTAATATGTCTAAGACTGACATATTTAAGTCTCTAATTTACTGAAACCAGCAATGGATGCAGAAAATTCAACCTTTCGAAACCATCCAACACATACAAGTCTTGGCTATGCTTTCAATAAATAAGTGTGCATTGGTGACAATCCCACTAATTCACTTGGTAAATTACGTCACATTCGAACTTGAACTTACCTCTTGCTGCAAAACAATTTCCGTCAACAGGAAATGTCACTCCGTTGTAATGAAACCAATACAAATAAACAAATGAAAAGCCATGTATAAGCTCTCATGTAGATTTGCCAGCTCTCCACTAAAGCTGATAATAAAATATAGGCCTTACCTTGCCTAGAACTCCTGGACAACTGTTGCAGATCTTCACGCAAATGGTCTTCTATAACCTTTTCTTGACTGTGCATCCTTGGTTGGGGCCTTGCTGGATTTCTAGGACTAGAATGATACCTTTGAGACATTGTCCGTCGTGAATGAGGACTACCATGGGTGTCATCAGGGGACTTCGATCTGGAATTCTGGTGACCAGATGGCCCTCTCTTTTCTCCCTTTTCCTCATCTTGTATCACCTTTCTCACAGCTTCCACACCTTTTGCCAGAATTAGTCTATCTCTTCCACTAACTATTATGAATTTCTCATCCATTTTAAGTTTGCACCCCACATCCTTCTCAATTTTGCTAACTACTCTTTCTGAAAACAACGCTCGCACATGCTTGTCTCTTGCAGGAACCCTTTCAATAAATTCTGCAGACTTCCGATTGGAACCAAGTGTAGATGGACACCCCTATACATGTTCCATATACATGCATGTGAAGTGTAAGTAGAACAGAGCAAACCGAAGCATAATATGGAACCAATGAGAAACATAAAATTCAAATACCTTCACACTGCCGTTTCCTTCTGTAACTACAAATTTCTGTAAACCTAAAACCCGATAAAGCCCAAAGAGTAAAACTATACTCCCCATATCCAAGCAACTAGCAACGCGTGGGCAGATGCAGATCAAACAAGTTTCACAGTGGATAGGAAAAAGGAGCTGAGTCTTGTGCTATACAAGAACCTAGGTTCACAATGTCAATTAGCGAGCCCCAGCTTCTTAATATTAACTGTTAACTAACTATTATTAGAAGTTACTAATTCCTATTAGTAGTCAAGTTACACGACTAAGCATGCAGATTCACACACACATATTATTACGTATATGGTGGATAAGTTAGAAGTTGATAACCATTTTGATATTTCCTAGGTTAAAAGGTTGATAACTGCTTTGACATTGCCATGGTTACATGGTAAACTAAAAATATTGGAAAATACTAAAGCAATTTAAGTTTCCAACGGTGATGATAGTATTGACAGTGAGGAAAATTAATACTGCACAAAAAATAATAGGGCGAATCAGATGTGAAAATTTATGTTGTTACAAAGAACGGGGATGTTATAGGAACGCTCGTAGTAAATACGATTGATCAGTAAGCGCTAAATTAACACAAAGATAAATACTCAATACTCCCGCAAACAAAAACAGGTAATAAAGGCTACACTGGATCCTGCAACCTCATTATGAGGTTAGAAGTTGTCAACGAACTTCCAGCATAGAGCGGATACCAACTAACCAACAAAAAGCATACAAAAGAAAGCAAAAAGAACTACATCCTCCAAGCAACCCACGTTTCTTAACTCACTAATACTAAAAACAAATGAAATTTACCGGAGACCTCAGAAAGCAATATTATCAGTCCAAATAGCAAGAGCGTTAAAACCACAGAAACTAGCGAGTGCAAGAAATATAATCGCATCAGAAAATCACAGAGAACCATCATTCCTCCTCGGAAACAACCGCTCCTTATCGGAAAACCAAACTTTCGTCATTTTCTCCTAATGTGAACGCGAAAACCCTAATGTCAACGGGATTCCAAGGTGTGAAACCAGAAAACCTAGCGAATCTGAATGGAGGAGTACCTGGGTGAAGTGGCCGGACTCGCCGCAGATCTTGCAGATCATTTCTTCCTCCTTGCGCTTTTTCCAGTTGCGCTCGGTTGCCCTAGCCTTCGCCTCCCACGCCTTCGCCTCACGGCTCGTGAAATCCGTCGGCACAGCATTTGGGTCGCGTTCCTCTTCCTCGTTCTCCTCACCGTCGCCTCCGCCCCCCGGAAACTGAGGCCTCTTTCCGATCGACGCCGGCGGGGGCTGCTTTGCTCCGTCCCTCGCCGACACCGGCCCGGTATACTCCTTTCCGTACACCTCCTGAAACAGCTCGTCGTCGATCTCGTGCTCCGGCGAATTCGCCATTCCGCCCGAGAGAGAGAGAGAGAGACAGAGAGAGAGAGCAGTGGGTTTGTCTGACAGGAGGAAGCCCTAAGCAGGATGGCGCCCTCTTGTGGGTTTGATCAGACATACTACGCAGGTCGCAGCCTGACTGGTATTGGATTTGGATTTGGATCTGCCTGAAATACCCAGGTCCTATGAGAAACGGGTTATTTGGCGGGCCGCAAAATGAGATAAGCTGCTGCTCGTTGTGGCTCATCGCGGCTCATGGCAAGCTGGCTCTTAGCTCAACTCATATTGGTGAAACAAGGACCAATAGATCCAATCGGCTTGGCTTATACAGCCATCATGTAGTTTTTTCTTTCGGTTACAAGACGAGTCCGAAGCCATGCACCCTTTGAGAGTCGAACTCCTCACTAGCAGCAACGGCGTTACAGCACCCTGCCGTTGAGCTAACACTCTGGGTGCTAGTTGAGTGTACTTAATATTTAAGTGATGTTTATCATATAATCTGAAAAATGAGATAAGCTGCAGTAATAGATTTAGCTCACCTGGAATGGCACTCGACTCATAGGGTGCAAGTCGTGAGTTTGATCCCCAAGGGGTGCATACAGGCTTCGACCACCACCAAAAAAGTGAGATAAGCTGCAAACACCGCAATAGCTCACCTGGCTATGGAGGTCAAGTAACGAGTTGCAGATCGTGGGTTCGATACTCAGGGACTGCATACCTGGCTTTTGGCCTCCCCAATGTAACTCAAAAAAAAAAGCCACTGCTCATTGTGGCTCACCTCACCTCATCTCATCGGAAGCTCTCTCTTCATTTCATATAGTTTGGTGAAATAAAGACAAATACATCAAATTTATCAAGTTTATGCTCAACACATTCAGCTTGCAACTCATCTTAAGATGAGCTTGGCTCCTTTACCAGCCCTACCTCTTAAAGACGAACTCATACTTTCCCGTAAAATCCTACTTAAATCTCATTCACCGTCATGTGGCATCAATCTAAGTCGTTTAGCGCCTTCCTTGATTCTGTTGGCAGGCTCCATTAGAGATGTCAAAATGGGCTCGGACTGGCCATGGAAAAGTGCAGGGCCAGGTCGGACTGGCTCATAGGGTTACAGGTCCGTTGGATAATAGATAGAGTTTATAAAACTGGATCCAAATTTAACCACAGCATTTTAGGCTTCAAGAAAGCATATACACATGCACATGTACTAAAAAACTATATATACAAATAATGTACTACATATATACATATAATAATATATATACTGCATATATATTATATATACATGTAATGGAAAAAACTATACATATATATATATGCATGTAATTAGAAAAATTATACATATATATAGTATATATATACATATAAATATGTAATTGAAAAACTATATATAAATACATATACATATATATACATATACATACATATATAAATACATATACATATATATACATACATATACATACATATATATATATATATACATACATATATATACCTACATACATACATATATATACATACACACACACACACACACACACATATATATATATATATACACTCTAGAGGCCCATATATACTCTAGGCGCACTTTTGATTCTATGAGCATGATCCGTCACCCACCCCTTTTCGTTTTTTTTCGGATGCCTATACTAGTCCAATGAGGTAAAGGACTATAGGATAGTCATGTCCAGTTCCAGATAAACTGGAACCTAAAATTGTAACTGAACTGGCCCAAAGTCGGTTCTAGTTTGGGCCAGTTCAGTTACAATTTTATAAGAAACCTGTGAACTCAGTTTGATAAATGGGGAAACCGAAACCAAACCGGGTGAGCCCCGATCCCTGGCTTAGTTCGGTTTTGGTTGAAACCGCTGGACATGTTAGGAACCGGCCATATCTGCTATAGAGCATTGAGGTTTATTCCTCTTTTCACGGAACCATTTGCAAGCTGTTTGGGTTGGAAACACACACAGGCTGCCTTTCTTCTCTAAGCATGGATACTGAAGGACCATAGGCACTAAGTGAGTTCATTTTGTAAGATGTACCTCCCTTGCAAGCGAAGCTTCTCTCTTTGCAATCTCCTTAGGAGTTCAACTGTTATAATGATTCACAACATTCTAATTCGACACACATATATATATAGGAAAACATAAATCAATCAAGAATAAATGAGATGATTTTCCAATGCGGAGGCGTTTATTAAGATAATTAGTTGCAGTATGTCATATCCAAGATTAATTCACTTAGTAAAATCAAATTTAGCAGGTCCTAACTGACTTGCATTCCTCAGCATAAGTTTAATAATTCCTTGATATAAAACCTTTGGCATTTTGTATTTAATTTAGTAAGACTTCTTGCATCCTTTGAACTGTATATGGAGCAAACTTGTTGATTTAGTTGAGACGGAAGGGTTAGATGCAAACATTTATACTTCTACAGAAACAAAGCTGCTCATTCTTTGGAACAACAATTAGTTAGGATCAATCAGCCACCTCCAATCCAAATAGTACTCACCTTTAAATGTGGAACCATAAATCTAGTGCATTTGATTGATGCGTAATTCATTTTGTAAGAGATGTTATATTGATAGTGGAGTTCGAGACTGGAAGCAAATTTTGATTTTCAGCAGAATGCCATATGCAGTTGCTTTGAGGGAAGCACGAGTTTTGTGCTTCTATTTTTAAATCTTACTATTCGAGAAGAAGTTGCATATATAACAATATGTTGTTTGGTAGAGTGCCCAAATTTTCTGTTGCTTCTGCAGATCGCAACATGGTTTGCACACGAAGATGCATTTCTTCACTTGAAAGCGTTTTTCGGGTTGGTGATCAGGTGGATTCATGTAATTATATAGAAACAACAAAACCATTACAGCTTGAGCAATCCGATTGAAGCCAAACTGAAGTTCAAACAGGCAACACTAACAAATGTTGATGTGAAGATATTCTTTGTTGGAGAGCAAATATCAGTTGCTTTGTATATTACAGTGTAGTTCTCCATACTCTAATTTTTGTTACATCATCTAATGTACAAAGTATGTTGCTATTCAATCTTTGGAAAGCAAATATCAGTTGATTTTGTATGTGAATCAAAGAGAAGTTGCTTTCTTCTCAGAGTTCAAAAGGATTTTGCGGTGTCACCTATGAAAAATATTTATTGTTTATTTTTCCTCTGGGATTTCAGACTGTTCCTGCAAGTGCTAGTTGTTGTTCAACCCCTTCTACAGTATTTGAAGTTGTTCATTATATAATTGCTGCCATTTTCAACTACAACAGATCTGCTCCTGGGTTTGATTAACTCTATACTTCTTTACTGCAATTAGTCCATTGTGTACAAAAGTACCTGTCATTTTCTTTTTGTTGCTTTGATTGTCACAGAAGATGCTTGAATGTTGATTTAGAGTTTGCTGTATATTGAGGTTCACAACTCCTTCCATGTAAAGGATCACCCTTGCATGGCCGGTCCCAAGCCCTGATAAAGGAAGAGCATTGTATTAGACTTTCCACAGCTGGTGTAAAAGTTTGTGAGGCTTATTTACCATGGATTGTACAAATTATGATAGGGGTCTGTGGATACAAAGAATCCATGTAATTGACCCCATCTAGGCTTAGTTGTTGTCCGATTCACATGATGACCTTGCTAAAGAAGTTGATTCTTAGACTTCTAGGACAAATCTCGAAACAAGATTGAAGACATTTGCCGCTGCACTTTCTGTCATCAACTAAACCACCTCAATCAAACATAATCTCCACCATGACCAAGCCCCAATTTATGCAACTTCTTAGCTACCTCTTCTGCTGGATCACAAGAAGCAAGTCATGCATTGAGGTTTTTTGCCTACATCCACTCAAGTTACCTCAACTGAGATTTGTTCTTTCTTCTTTACCCAAATTCTTGGACCATAAAAATCAGCAATAGTCACTTGTAGTCATACGAAGCACATCATATATAATAGGAGCCATGTCATGAAGCACTTTCCAATTTCCATACAAACGGCCAGAACCCATGGGGCGGGCTCTTAACAAATCTGTTGACCCTGGAGATACACAATGCCGGCTGAACCGGCCTTGCAACCGGAACCAAAACCGACTTCCAGTTTGGTTACGGTTCATGGTCTTCAAAAGCCAACCCAAACTGAAACCAGCAGCTTTAAACCGTCGCTAACTATGTTTTAAATATTTTGCTCAAAATCTCTTATTACCACAAATAGGTAGAGAGTTCATGCTCCCTACCATTGTAATTGGTAGAGAGTTCAACTTGTAGAGAGCGCATTACTCTTGTTTTTCAAAAAAAGAATTTTTTTAACCATGTCAACAGCTCCGGGGCCGAAACTGGAAGCGTCCCGAAGTTGACGGTTCTGAAATCGACCCCAGGGTGGTTCGATTCTGATTCGAGGCAAACCGAAACTGGACATTTCTACATGGAGATATCTTCTTAGATCTCCAGTGCATCATTTGACACATGCTTTTACCTATAAGCCAGGTTAAAGAAAATGGGCTAATGCAACACATATTGCAATGCTATTAACCAATACTATACTTATGCATAATCCTTTTGATGGTATGGGCAATAACACCATTCATCTCCTCCCAATTCTTTCTCCTGCATGGAGGGGTGAAATATTGTTAAATATAACGCAATATCTAGATATTATTCAGAGAATGCAATTACCTTGTTATGCATGGAGAAGCCATTGACGTTGAATCTTTTGTATCCAATAAGCTCCTCCCCAACATGGTTTCTCTTGTTCCTTGCCTCTTTTTGGTTTGTGCATCTGAAAATTTGTTTATGATTACAAGTTTCCTTTTCTTTATGCATGTTTAATCTAGCCGTGTAGTGTATCAGCTGCATTGGCAGATTACTGATAACTGATTTTTGCATGTTTATGAACCTGTAAAAGAGAAGCTAATATATCAAACATTCAAATGATACATATGGTCAGCACTCGGCAGACAAGCCGAGGAAATACAGCTTTATTCCGATTCTTATTGCTTCCTTTATCACGTTTCGTAGAGGTACTTCCACTTGCAGTAGCTTGTTTAGACTTCAGTTTGATGATTTCTTGGTGTTGCTGGATTGATGTAATGGAAAGAACCTTCAGTTAGTATTGTGATCGCATGAACAGCTTTTGTGGATACAAAGGTAACAACGAGAATCATAGACGTAAGCAGTACTGTCCATACGCAAAAAGTTCAAACACTTGTGGCATAATGACCAAAGGAAAGATCTACCATGGGATATGATCGTCATAAACCATATTTCATGTATTAAAATACATCAAATAGGATATCGATTGCATTTCCTTCAAGAATAATTTGTGCCAGTTATCTATTCCTTTAAAGAGCCTTTGACCTTTCGATCCCAACCAAAACCAAAAGGAAGCTTCTCCCACTGTCAGTGGATTGAGGCGGCTATATGAACTCTTACTCTCCATTGTGCTCTATATCTCGTCACATAGTAGCTTTAACTTCCATCAACTACTTGTATGTTTGGTATTCAACAGGTTCTTGCAATACTGCTGAGCATCCTCAAGAAGAAAAGAATGCAGGAAAAGAAAAGTTTCTCGTGGCGGTAGCAATTGTCACCAAAGGTACCACTGGAAGTGTTTCCAGCAAAACCTGCGTCATAAGGGAAAGATCTTTTCTCATAAATGAAATGATCTAGAGATGTGTGTGTTTGTGTGCATGTGTCTCTGTTATTCAGAACTACAGATATATCTTAGAGGTCTTTCAGTAGGAAAACAACACCCACTATAAATAACAGAGTAGATGTAATATTTTCACAAACTCTCGGTGAAAATGTTAAAGAGGAATAGAAAGACCGAAACAATAAAGAATGATTTATCGTTTGTTGAGTTAGACACATGAAAACAGAGTTCATGTAGCCGGTGCACTTATGAAAACAAATTCCAACTAAACTTATTGTTTCATGAACAAGTATTGAATAAGGTTGTGAAAAGGTGTGGTTCAAAGCTTGATTTTGTATACTGAATGAGCAGTTTCTCTCTGCATGTTCCAGGCTCCATCTTAGCCTCTTCTTCCCATTGCACTTCTTCTGATTAGAAACTCATGTAGAAAATGTTAAAACGTATTATAAGAAGTGAAAAGAAAGCATATTCTTTTCTCATAACTATTTCGGAGCATCCATTGGCATTTTCTGTACCAAGAGCGAATTCAGTAGGCGATAACTCGAATATATATAGACATCTCTCTCTTTTAGAGAGAGAGAGAAAGGTAGCTCAAATGCGTAATACATTTTGGTATATAATCATGTTTAAACATCTTCACTATTCAATGCTTGAGATAAATAGTTGAGATAATAAAACAAAAAACATTCAATGCATAGTGTATTAAATGTAGAATACATGAATACAATGGTACATTAGTTTGAATCTCCACATTCGATCGTATCACTCAAATAGTATAAATGTTTATACAAGATTATGTACTAAAAGACGTTATGTATTACAAGTAACTCTCTCTCAATATTATATATAAGAGAGAGAGAGAGGTGAAGAGTGCTAATTAAAGAGATAGGAATGGTTGAAATAAAAAACTAAAACAAAAAGGTATACACCTACTTTTTATATGATGCACTCATTCACATAAGTACTTCTCTCCATCTTGATTTCAATCGTTAAAATTTCTAAGAATAGAAAAGTGTCTACCAGTACAAGCACATATACATATGTATGATGTGTCAAATATGCTTGTCCATTATTGACAATATCAACTAGATGATATAGTTTAAAAAGCAAAATATACACACATATTTTTATTTCAGTTAAATTTTCATGAAAATATGTAACATAACAAGCACATTTTTACTTATCTATATATATATAAAGTAGAATATGCTTTCCATATCATTAGAAAATCTCAACCTTAAATGGTGAAATTTAAAAGTAAAAGCAAAAAATTGACATTCATTCCTTACAGGTTGCTTATTTTAAATATAGGCTATGAACTTAACCATTCTATCTCTTAAAATATGATTGAGATTTTTTACATATATATAAGAGAGCGATCAAATGAGTTTTAAGAATGATAAGGAAGGTGGCAGACATCAAAGTCGTGTCACCATAAATAGATCTCTCTCTCCCTTTTGAAACACATAAACATATCTTTCGTTGACGCGGAGGTAACAATGACATGCCAACAGTGTTGATACACAAAAAGTTCAAAATAATTTATTTAAAAGGCCACAAAGAAAAGATATGCCATAGGATACGATCGTCATACACCACACATACAATATATCAAATAGGATTCTGTTTTAAGGAATCATCACTCCAATTGCGTATTTCTTTAAAGAGTATTCAGCCATTGATGCCCCAACTAAGCTCTTTAATAATCAACTAAAACCATAACTAAGAAGATCCTACCACTAAGTGGGGTTGACTCCATAAATTCTTAATCATTATATTGTGCTTAATATCACCATATTAGTGCAGGCAGCCACTTAAGAATCAGTGCTGGACCAATTTACCGGCGAGCTCAGGTGGCTGCCTCACCGGAAAACCCAAGAAGACCTATGTAAGCTGTCAAAAAAAAAATTGAAACCTATATCAATCGCCATATGGGAATTTCACCTTACCGAGATTCGCCTGAATCCAGAAGTTTTTCTAGGTTCGGCACTGATGAGAACCTAGATTCAAGGGCCATGCCGGCCAGAAATCTGTCTATAACGATCCTCATGTTGGAACAGTCCCACAAACAGGTTTAGTCAAGCAATGAAGCCAGGACAATAACTTTGGTGGGATGATACATACAGATAGACATGGCTGGTTCAGAAGTGTCCTCTCATCAGGGAGACTCAAATTCTTTTGGGTAAGGTGCACTTGTATTTCGGGTACACTCACTTTATGTCACGTTCACAAAACACTTGTTTTCTCTACGGTGGACTGAAGAATATTTTTTTCATATTTCAGCTGTCTACGGTTCCAATTGGTTCACTGAAATCGAAACCATCAAAATTGGGGAGGACTCGGTTGAAAATGGAACTGTGCTCAAACTGGTGGTTCCATAATTTTTAGTATTTTTAAACTTTTTTTCGGCTCCAAACAGTTTAGAACCAAAACCAGAGCTGGCTCGATCCTGGTGTGGTTTCGGTTCTTAGTTCCAGGTGAACGGGTGGTTTGAAACTGCCAGTTCCGGTTTACTGGCCATGTCTATATATACATATATGACACATACACAACCATCTTACTAGGTTTTAACATTATTATATATCACAAGAAAACTTTATTTTTAATATAAATCAGAAAACTCAATAATTTGAGCTCATGTCATATTCATACAACAAGAAATTGGTGTTTAATGAACATACATTCATAAGTCCCTGTGACAATCCAAACATCGCTATCAATACTGACCATCAAAAGCTGATAAATATATGTAAGAGAAAAGTTAAATCAAACAACCAATTGGTACTTAGTGTTAGCACTATATGCATAAATCGATTATCTTCCTTTTTCTTCTTTCTACCTCACATCTTACGTTTGACATCTCCTCTCAACTTACCGAAAATTATCCGTTATAATCGACGTTATAAAGATACAGTATCTGCTCCTATCATTATCACAATCATATTCATTCAGATCTAGCTAAGATCAGATCCCGTGGCAGATCCATATTGTGGTGGGACACCGCCTTCCCGAAATTCTGAAAATTTGTATTTTTGTGCTGAAATTTAAAATAAAATGGAAACTTTTAATGCCCGCTCCACCCGAAACAAGTTTCTGGATCCACCACTGATCAGATCAGTAATTCAGCTTGTGGATTCACCAAGATTAATTATATTTAATTATATGTTTTCTACTAGCCTCATTTTGGTGTTTGTATTAAGTTATTAATAATGCAAGCTCTAAAAATATAAAGCTTGACAAGCATTAAGAGAAAAAAGGAAAGGAAAATAAAACTTGATGATTTAATGAAACCAATACCAAGCTTTATTCCACACTAAGCGGGGTTATTCGCATCGACTCTCATTTATCATTATGTCGATCTTGTTTCATATTAACAATTAACTTCAAAGAAGCAAGATGATTTACAAAGCAGCAAAGTTTTCATAACATGGCAACAATTTTTATCATTTTGGTTTGTCTAATTATTAACATTTAATACACTAAAACCAAGACCAAGTCTCTTCCCCTCGTTAACAGGTAGGGGTGTTCATGGTTCACCTCTATTCTCAACCTGAAACTAAACTGCTATTCTGGTTCCTAGTATTTAAAGAACCGAACCAAACGGTGGCATGGTCAGAACCAAACTGAACCATCGGTTCTGGTTTGGTTTGGTTATGAGTCATGGTTCTACTTATTTAAAGTTTGACTAAATATTGGGTATCATGTCATCTTACTATTTGGATCTTTAGTACAAATTTAATATGTATATGAGGTTATAGAACTCGTATATATATATATATATACTTATCAAGTTTTACATCGATATAAGCATATAAACTTTATATATAGAGAGAGATATTGGTTTATGCTCTTTGGTGATGGATGGTTAAGATTTGAAATTTCAAAAAGCAAAAGTGTGCATGTGAATAAAGTATACTTACAAAAATTACACATCTATTTTTTATTATATCAATTCAAATCTCAACTATTCATCACTAAAAATGGATTGTTGAAATTTATTTGAATTTGCTAGTACTTAAGGGTGTCACCATATACCACATATATATATATATATATATATATATATATATATATATATATATATATATATATATATATATATATATATATAGACATGTATGTGTGTAATGGTTCGGTTCTAACATTGGAATCGTGAACAAAACCATCAATTGTTTTTCTGTTATAGTCAAACCAAACCACTCAATATCTAAGATTGAACCAAACTGCCGGTTTGGTTTGGTTCAAGTGGTTCCTTGAACACCCCCATTAGCAGGTAATATATATGCATATGTAGAGGAAGCATATGAATGAAAAGCTTTAATGACTACTTTATATTTTCTCTTTTTTAAAGATACCCAAGCTAGATGCATGCCCCATGTATCAAACTCATGGCCGACAAGTTGTGATTCGACCCCTTGACCAGGTGAGCTATCACTCGTTATGAGGGAAATGTGGTGGGTGGCCCTGCCCTGGCCCGAACCTCAACAAGACAGGTATGGGCTTGGGTTATCTTTTTTCAAATGGATATTGGAATAATGGGATGGATACAAGACAAGTTGGGGACATATATATATATATATATATATAAGAACGCAAACCTGATTGGGTCAGATATTTCCTGCTCTATTCGGTCAAGTCAAGTCGGATCAATATTGTCATCCCTACTCGTTATGTGACAACCTATTTTATCTTAATTACTTATTTAACATCCAAAGTTGATCACACCTAACTGGTAACTTTCTTGTTAAAATTCACACTTTTTTTATACATTTTCTTGTAAATGGAAGAAATTTCACTATCAGTTTGGTTTTTACTAGTGAAAAGTCACACACCCAACCAAATATTTAATTATATTTTTGTGTCTTGCAATCGTCATTCCTCAACATGGTTTCTTTGTAAACTTTAACCAAGTCAAAATATCAAGATGCAACAGAAAAATAAATAAATAAATAGCGTCAAGAATGTGGGGCATATAACAGCTTGATATACAAAAAAGTGGCTGTGGCACGAGCGATGCACGAGCCCAGCAATACATTAGAAAACGATATCTACTTATTGAACCCAACACCTTCTACGGTAAAATGGATGGGGGTGTGCAACGGTCATTTCGATCCAATAATCGAATCAAACCAAAATAATCGAAATACCATTTTTTTTTTAATTTGAAAACCAAACTCAAACCAATTTGTGTAGGTACCCAAACCGAACTAAATATTTTGGTTTGGTCGGTTTAACTGAATTCTCTCTCTTACTTTCTCTTTCTATATATAAGTATGTGTATATATGAATATATACACATATTTATATGTATATGTATTATATATACATAAACACACACACACACACACACATATATATATATATGTGTATTATATATAGGTATGTGTATGTATGTATACATTTCTATTACCTTTGATATACTCCATCATCAACTTTAATGCGCGTTAGGTATATGCTCTTTAGACTTTCCATCAAATTATTGGCGATTCCTGCAAGTGGGCATTTTTTAATTTCAGTTGCTCCAAGCCAATGGCCAAATCATTATATTAGTTGCATCATAGATGACCCATGATTTTAAACCTTTTCCCTAACTAAGTGGGTCACCTACATGGATTCTTTATCACTATCTCGATATTTAGCTTCAATTTTAAATTTAAAAACAGTTTTAATTTTTTTTATGCTTTTTTATAAATTGAGGATGAAGGTTAACATACACGCATGCAATGATAAAAAAAGATTGAGGAAACAAATGCACTCGTAAGTAACTTGCCGTCATGGGAGACAGAGAGCCAGCAGTTAAGCTAACGCTAGTATTTCGCGTTACCTTTAGTGCAAAATCTGCACAAGTGAAAGCCTGCGCACATCAGATCATCACCATTCAATCAAGAGTGACCAATGGTTAAAATTGATGCACAAAAAGCAAAAAAAAAAATTAGAAAGTACTT